>JARLTB010000242.1:4100000-4248043 GCA_030141615.1 Unio pictorum
GCCGGATGTTCTTGGCCCTTTTGGAGTGGAACACGATTCCTTTCATTCGCTTCACTCAACGGTCTCAGGATACGAAATTCGCTATTCCGCCACCCGCCTCGTGACCAATTAACCTGGAGATCTGCCAATGGACGGGACAGGGCGTGCATCGACTATGTAGCAATTCCCCGGAGATTCCAAACCTCACTCCAGGACGTTCGAGCCATGCGTGGAGCGGATTGTGGGTCCTACCACCACCTGATCAGAATCAAGATTCGACTAAGATTGAAGCGTCCAGCAATCAATAACAAATGGGAGCAAAAACCGAACGTAGCACTCTTAAGAGACCCAGCGGTCCGGGAAAAATACCAGACCACCCTAAAGAATCGTTTTGAAGCCCTTACTACATCGGAGGCAGATGAATCACAGGAGGGAGTTGATCGTCTTGCAAACGAGCTTGCGAAGGCAATTACAGACAGTACCAAAGAGGTGTGTCCATCAACGAAGCGGCACGTTCAACCATGGATATCCAAAGAGACCATGTTTCTCATCGATAAACGGAAGAAAAGTTAAATAACCAACCGGAATATAGACGCATCAACAAACTGGTCAGAGTTCATTTGAAGGAGGATAGAGCCGTGTATTGGGAAAATCTCGCAAAAGATATGGAAGTGGCAGCCAACTGGAACAAATTCCGAACCCTTTACTCAACCATTCGACGACTAGCCGGGAAATCTCAGCCGTTTGAGAACAACATCAAAGACAAGACCGGAAAATTCATCAGCTCCAACACAGGACGTTTGGACCGCTGGCAGGAATTCTTCTGCACCCTCCTCAATCACGACGCCCCACCTGGACCGATGGAATCGGTGGACGCCATGGGCGAGTTATCTGCGCTAGTCGATGAGTCCGAACCGTCTATGAAGGAAATACGGACTGCCATCTTAGGCCTGAAGAACAACAAGGCGCCGGGCATTGATGAGGTGACACCAGAAGCCTTGAAATACGGTGGAGAGATCATCGTCGAAAGATTACACGCTCTGCTGAGATTGATATGGCGATCGGAAGCGGTACCATCAGCATGGAAGAAAGCCATCATCGTACCAATCTTCAAGAAAGGCGACAAAACGGACTGTAAGAACTATCGGGGCATCAGCTTGCTCTCAATACTTGGCAAAGTATTTATGAAGGTCATCCATAGAAGGGTACTTACACGGCGGGAGGAAGCGGCACGAGAGGAACAGGCCGGATTTCGACCTGAAAGAAGCTGCTGAGACCAGATCTTCACGCTCCGTCAAATCCTCGAGGAAAGAATTCGGTGTGGAAAACGCATAATCATGGTGTTCATTTATTTCACCGCAGCGTTCGACAGCGTCCATCGCCCGGCCTTGTGGATAGCCCTGGAAGCGGAAGGATACCCGCCAAAATACATTCGGCTACTTGCCTATGTTACGGCTATTGGATTTAATTAATTTATTTTTTATTGTTAAATCCAAATTTGTCATTTGGGGTTTGATATTCCTTAGGTGGGGGGGGGGTCTGGAAAATTCAGGCTGACCTAGATTCTAGTTGTAAACAGGCTGACCATGGCTTATTTACTTCATTATCTGACCTTGCTTCAGATTGATAAACAGGTCTTGAAAACTATTGGTTAATTTCAAGGATAACTTTTATTTTTAGTTCTTGGGGTGTAGGATATATCTAGAATAAGTGACTTGCTGAAGGTAGTGACCTTCCATGAATTTCTAGAAAGATCGCGTGATCACTTGTTTACTTAAGAAAAAGAAGTTATATAGACTTGTTTGGGATAGAACAATTCAGTAGAATTTTGGGCTTTAAAATGAACAGTTGTGTATTCATGTTTGAGTTATAATTTTTATTATCTTGTTCTGGACTTTGTGTCAATTCATTGAAGAAAGAGGATTTATTATCTATTTGGAGGAGAAAACATGTGCTCATAATTCATTTGGATGATAAATTAAACAAGAACTGCATCACGTGACATTGTCAGCCATTTTGGATTACATCGTCAAGATTCGAACCTGGAACTATTAGAACATTTATTTATCAGGACTCTTACAATTCTATTAGTGGATTATTTTTGTGAATTCTATATTGGATTAGGGTTGGATTTGATTCTCTAAAACTGTAAGTTTATTTATTTTATGAAAATAATTGTACTTAATAAATTCATTGTTCAATTTATACAAGCTTGTTAGTTTTCACTCTTTCTGTGTTGCTGCTTATTCGAGCCTAAGCACGTAACAGCCTACACCTATGACGGGTCAACCAGTCAAGTTCGAATCCAAGTGGCAAACACGAAGGATTTCTCGGTGAAAACGGGCGTCCGTCAGGGATGCGTGCTCTCACCTAGCCTCTTTAACATCGTGGTCGATTGTGTCATGCGCAAGGTATTCATGGGACGTAGAGGGATCACTTTTGGGGCAGGGTTCGATGAACATGCCACAGATCTAATGTTCGCGGACGATAGTGCATTTTTCACTGAGGACGAAGCCGAAGCAACAGAAATTCTGCAAGAAATCGCCGATGAAGCCGCCAGATTTGGGTTAAAGATCAACACCGCCAAAACAGTTGTAATGACATCGGACACCCCAGTGACCGTCTGCCTTAACGGAGTTTATCTTCAGCAAGTAGAGGAATTTAAATACCTGGGGTCCATAATCCGAAGCAGATCAATAGCTGCCTCCACCGACATCTCGCATCGCCTGGGACTGGCAACGTCTGCATTCGGGTCACTAGCTTGGTGCATATGGAGAAAAAAGGCCCTCTCGGTGGGGACCAAAGTGCGTCTATACCGCACTCTCATCCTCCCAATACTCCTATATGGAGCAGAGACGTGGGTACTCCTAGACGCGGACCTCAGGAAGCTGGAGGCATTTCAAATGCGCTGCCTCAGACGAATACTGGGAGTAAACCTTCTGGACAGAATCCCAAACGTGGAAATTCGGGCGCGATGCTCTCACCAACCGACAGTGGAATCGCTGATTAGACGTGCTAGGCTTCGCTGGTTTGGCCATGTCTGCCGAATGGAAGAGAGGCGTCTACCTAATCGAGCCCTGTGGCGCACCAGACCGGAAACCTGGAACGTCTCAAGAAATGCACCGAAGAAAACTTGGATCCAACAAGTGGAAAAAGACCTGGCGAATTATGGCATCACCACGGCACATGCCAGAGAAAATGCCACGCAGGACCGAAAATGGTGGAAAGAAATAATTGATTTCATCTGTACGGGCAATTTTCGAGCAGCACCCACAGTCTCCTATCAACTGCGACCACGCTGATTGGATGGAAACTACGGGATCAAATTGATATATATATATATATATATATATATATATATATATATATATATATATATATATATATATATATATATATATATATATATATATATATATATATATATATATATATATATATATATATATATATATATAATTCATTACGTTTTCGCCTTTTATGACGTGTCGATATAATTTGTGACGTCATAAATTTTTCCCACGCGTGTTGCAAGTCTTTTTGAAAAAGAATATCTTCATTTGTTCAAGCAGACGTAAATAGAGAATCTCAAATTGGTAACGATTTAATGTTCAATGTATTAAATGAGTTGAATATTGTTCAGCGTGTGCAAGCCTTAGCGAGCAAAAGCTTGACATAATTCAACGAGTTTCATAAATTTAATATTTTATCATTACCCATTTGAGATTCTTTTCAATATTCAACAAGTAATAGTAGATTGTACATATTTTGCGAACTATATAAATCAAAGAAAAAGGTTTGAACCGAATAAGCGGAACATTTTATAACGACAAAATCTGTTTTCAAAACAGAGTGATTAATGCGATCTGATACCACATTTATTACGTAAACAGTAGGCCCTGAGTACATGTTTACCCTAAAATGTCACTTGCAGAACTACAAATTATATTGTTGCGAATTTTATGTGAAATAGAATTACTGGATGCAGAAATGACCACATTTACTGCAACACATTTGTGATCGGATATTACCAGTATTTGCCTGGAACAATAGACTGTACAGAAGACGTAAACAAATTTCTAGGTGAGTCGGATTTGCATCCAATATATACTGCGTAAAGATGCTGAGGTTGGATAAGGTTCTGTCAGTTAAAAGACCCATTTATATTCAAAGTCTTCTCTGAACAGAGCTGAGTTTATCTACTTCTGTAAGTTAACATTTAAACCACTGTTGTATATACGTTGGATTCTATATCTATGTCAAATATAAACCGCTCACACTTTCCATCCAGCTATCAAAAAAGCAATACCATTAGTTTTACTTCTAATTTTTGTGACTGTCTTGTAGTTTTACGGCAATTTTCCCATAATTCCTTTTGCCAGTCGCTTTCAAAAATGGCCGCAAAAAACGTTCATTTAAAAACAAATATTCCAGAAGGCGGGTATAAAAACATTTTCCATGATCCCATGCCAATCAGTAAAGAGGGTACTGCACGATAACTTCATGGCTTTTTTTAACCGATCAGAATCACATAAAGTCATATTGTAACATGTGGTAATATCACAAGTATGAAATTACACATACTATATGAAAGCTATACCAACTATATTAAAAGTGAATACATTACGAGTGAAATTCAGACATTGTATTGTGACGAGTGCCATGCTTAACAATGCAAATGTTTGCACTTCATGTATAAGTGCAATCTTTCCTTTTATGTACTCAAATTTACGTAGATTTTCTTTTGATTATATTTTAATGCACAAACCGTCGATTAACCTATTATGTGACATTATTAATGTTCACAACTTTTACAATAATGTTAGTACAACGATTATTTACAAAGGTATCTCCTACATGTATAGGTTTTAGTTGTGTATTCTATCAAATTAATGACTATTTTCATGCTAAAGCGAAGAGGGATTTACTTGCGTCAACAGTTTTTTAAATCTGATTATTATAGTTAACATTGTTGACGTGGTAGCGCTGTGGAAACATAGCAAAACGGCAGTATAGTACATATTTCAGATCGTGGCATTTAAATTACATTTTGCTAAAAATAGTAATTGCTCTCGCAAACCTGACATTTCGAAAAACTTGTGTTTACTGCTAGCTTTTAGAAATTAAAATAAACTTAAAATGTTGCTGTGTTAAGTGAAGTTTTATAGAGATTTATAAACCTATCGATTTATATTCCATAATAAACAGATCAATAAGTCATTGGTATTACAAGTATGTCCTTCCTGTTTCCTGTTACCATGCTATCCAGTCATGCCAAAATAAATTGATAAAGTGTAATTTCGTTTTTACTTTGTTTTTGATAATGTTGAATTCCACTTGAACTATAATATTGGTAGGGTTGGCATTTTGTTTAGAATTGCTTTTATGTCGTTCTAATATAAGCCTGTTGTTATCGTGGTGAAGGAAAGTTTCACTAAGTCGTTATCTCACATTTCTGATCAAGACTTGCATAATCATAACAATATATGTCAGAAAGAAAAAAAATTGTTGCATTCTATTAAATTATATTTAATAGCTCGTATTTTATATAATAATAAAATTCATACTTTGCATGCTGAATAGTTATTTGACCGAATTAGCTAAAACCGAATTCAGTGGATGAACGTTACCGTTTCTTAAGCTGTTGATAGTTTCACAACTGGACTAATAATCCAAGAAAGAACCTTGATCATTTAGATCTCGTTAATACTTAAGACCAAACACTTCAAAAGCGGAGTATTTAGTGCTGAGTTGATTTCGGTAAAGTGTCTTGCCAATGGAGAGGCCCCGACTTACCGAGTGATCTTAAGCGCTCACCGCTACGGATCACTTCCATCTCACCTGTCTACGTGGGTTCGAATCTCGGGTTCGGCCATTGTGGATATGTGAGAAAGCTGGCCAGTAACTTTTCGTAAGTCGGTTGTTCGTTACGTGCTTTCCCGGCTTCACTTTCTACCATTAATGCTGGCCGACATATATAGTCTATATTGTGCTGTAAATGGTGTTAAACCCAACAACAACAACAACAACAACAAAATCAAGGACATACCGCTGCTCTGATAATCTTCTTCGAACCCTCAAACGTTTGGTAGTTAGATACTAATATCGATACAAATTAGCGTTCATTATGGTCTTATGTTCATTGAAACTTTGATAATTTGGTTATGTTATTACATGATATTCTTTCGTCTTCTGCTCAGACACACATTTAATCGGTACTACTTATTCAACAAGAGATTAGTTCACTCGAATATGCATATAGTTCCACCCAACACACAAATAGTTATCGAAATAATATACAACGATTTTTCATTTTAATCATCTCTTTAAGGCTCGTATAGAAATCACGTACATCTATGATTGAGCGATGTAAAGTCTTATGCCCCTATCGTCAAGTTGTTTGCTCCAATGTCAAGTTGTTTGCTCCAAGTTACCGTTAGAGATTTGGTATAGTACATTTCAGCGAGAAAAAACAGAGAGATTACTTACGCCCTCCAACTCGTCACAAAAGGTGACGTGTGTCACTGTTTAAAACACCTGTAGATAATGATAGTATGTGTATTGTCTGAAACTTGCTGTCTGCATCATAATGCTCCTTAAGTTAAATGGTTTACCCCTCATCTAATGTATCTAGCATTCAGAAACGTAATATAGTTACTGCAGTAGGAAGGTGATGTTGCACAGAGAAGTGACAAACACAAAGCTCAGTCAGAATCGAGAAAGATTATTTTTCGTGATGTTAGTTTTACAAGCCGCCATACATTATCTGTCTTACATAAATGAGGACCAACACGTAATTAGTTAATTGATTAGAGCCGAACACACATGGAATAGGAAGATGGGGCAACTTATCTCATCGTTCAATTAAATATTCTAACATACATTTCTTGAAGCGTGTGTGTCTAACAACAGTTCCTGATTAATTTATTGGTTACATAACTTGAACCTGACAGGAAATTATATTTTCATTAACGCAAGATAATAGGTCATGATTATGTGAAACGCTTCATGTAATTAGGGGTATAAAACATATACCGCTTTGTACTTTTAATCCAGGACGATGCATTATTTCCTTTAGGTGATATTGCCAGTAATGCATATCTCAGATAGGAAATACTTTTCTGTAGCGAACTAAAAATACCAGCGTATTCGAAGCTCAAGTTACAAGGAACCCTTTTGGTGACAAAGACTGCAGTCTATAGGAGAAAATGTATTCGTTGAGCCATGAGTCACAGATCAGTGTTAATTTACGCATCCAAAAGGATATTTACACAAGTGTTAGTGTTATTTCATTGGTAGTCAACATATAATATACTTGATCTGATCCTTCTTCGACTTCGATCTATATCAATATTCAATCAACACATATTGTATTCTTTTACTTTAAAATTAGTATTGAAATCGATGCAACAAACCGTGGGCGGGTTGTGGGAAAACGATATAATGGCCGCTTTGTGCATGAGCGATTGCAGTTCGCATGTTAATAATGTTTTATGTTTGATTCTAACGCTCTAAAATGTTATTCAGCAACACTTGGGCAAAGGAAATAAAGTATCATTGGTTTTCTATTTAAAAATAATTTCAGCGGCATCGGGTGAAACTGGATCTAAACTAAAGTAGACGTATGAATATTGTTTTGGTTGACAAAGACAGTCGATAATGTGGTGTGTATGATGCCAGATTTTAAAGGCACCAGAAGGTCTGTATTTAAGTAAAACACAATTTATGTTCAGATCCTGTACCTACATAGCTTTTACAAACTGTGGATAACATTATGTTTCTTATCATCTGTGCCTGCTTAATGTGACATTATGTTTGATCATCACAGATTCTTTACTAGTATTCAATTACTGTTTGATGTCCACGCATTGGTAATTGATTGTTAACGGCTGCAGCTTGGGCGTCGTCAGGGACAAAACACTAATGTAAGGCAAGACGATTTACGTTCCTAATCTTACATAAATTCATCTAGTCTTGAAAATCAAAATGGTTTATACTGACACTGAAATGTTTGATTACTAACAATATAATGTGATCACCGACAAGCAAATGTTTGGTCAATGAAAAGGAAAAGTTTGATCACTGACAAGGAACTGTGTGATCACTACACAAGGAAATTCGTGACCAAGGAAATGTTTGATCACGTACAAAGAAATATGGTATGTTATGCTACATATCAGATATAAGTATGATAGACGAAACTGACCTCTTGACAGCGCATGACAATCTTTCGAACGTCATCAAACATTGACGTTCGACATTTTCCATATTGTCCTAAGAGAATCATATTGGCAGAGGGTGTTGAAAATGATAACCAGATATTTTATTAAAACATTATATGTAACTATTATATATGTAACAGTGACATGTATATAGTCTCTGTACATACGGTTATGTGTCAATTGGGTTTAGAGTCAAGGGCAGGGCTGCACTTGAAACTCCACAAAGGCTCTTGCATCAAAACCGTGTTGTTGATGTAGACTATAGTTACGGTTTTACGAATGTCATCATTCATTTTGTCGAAGTCTGTCCATTGAGGTAATAATTACTCGACGATATCGTGCCATAATACCGATAAAATTTAATTCCATCGACATGGAATTGTTGGTGTAAAGGACTACAAAAGTAATTAACTTTTTATATTATTCTATTTAATTATTCATAATATACGCATTTTGCACATGATTCAGAGAGAAATAGTTTGCTTTGTTTTCTTGGCTCCTAAATTTACTCTGTGAATCAACGTCACGTGATTTGAAACAATGTATGGTCTTACATACGCGTCATTATACAGGTGATGACGAATGAGGCATTTCTTACTTTTTATCAGAAACCTTTAATCCGCTAAGGATTCAGATTCTTCGCTCCTCTCCAATATTACGTCACGTAACAACAGTCACGTGATACTTAAGTTATATTTAGATACAGAGTACAATATTAATAGATCGATTGAATCAAAGTAGAACAATATCAACAACAAAACAGCATAACATTTTGTCTTTTATCATGAAAAAATTGCTTGGTATATGTCATGAATACACTAATACAAAAACTTGATATAAAATGTTTGTATTTGTAATAGGAGACCATATGAACTTATCAAGCATTTCTTCACAATAGCAGCGTATGCAATAGAATACTTACATATGAGCTAGATAGATTTAACATCGAATTATTTCTAGAAAACTAAAGTACAAGACATTTAACTACTACATGCGAGCAGGTTACAAACGTTATTATGGTACTACTACGGTTGTATCGTACAACTCTTTAAAATGTTGTTTAACACTACATAACACAAATGGTTGATATATGGTAATGTATAATATAATAAACAATAATTAATTTGACTTAAAACGACCTGCTAATAGAGTGGTGTCAATAAATTAGCGCGTATTTCAAAAGCTTCCTTTACAACCTATATGAATGATACACAATTATTCAAAGCAGAACTTAATTTGGCCTTTGCATATAAATTATGCTACAATACATCTTAATTATTTTTTTCACCAGCTCAGTTAGGAAATAATTGTATGACATTTAAAGACTATTTTATTGAAAATAATTTTATATGTGCACAAAATATCAATAAGATTTTGTACAAACAATTTGTTGTAGTAGGGTTTTACGCCATTTTTCAGAACGAGACAGGCTATACATGGCGGCCTGTATTATTGGTGGAGTAAGAACCCGGGAAAACCCTTGAAAGTACCACTGACCCACGCAAAGCTACTAGCAAGCTTTCTCATATAACCAAACTGGCTGACTATGAGACTCGAACCCACATAGAAAGAGCTGAGATGGCAGTGATCCGTAACGAAGAGCGCTTTAGATCACTCGGCCAATCGGGGCTCCAACCTCCTTGATGTTATACGAAGGATAATTGAATTATTACAGAATAAATGTATTTGTTTTGAGTATTCCATGGATAATGTCGTTCAAGATAGGTCAGACAAAAAGCTGGGTTGAAGGGTATTGTTTGTGCCACATTGCAATCTTGAGTTTAATCATTAAATACGCACTAATCTGCATGTCGGATGTATCAAAGAATTCACATTTCCTCTCACGAACTTTATTTACGGTTTATCTGCAACTTAATAAACGCTATTAATCCCTTCTGGCAATGCTGCTGACGTAAGAGCCTGGACTCACATTAAGATACAAATGATCTGTACGCTGATTTATTTGCTATGCCTGAAAATGCACAATACATTTTCACTCAGTCTTGAGAAAAGGGTGTTTATACATTTGTTGCCTGCCAAAATATTTGGCGAAAGTAAAATTACCATGTCAGGAAAACACTGATATTAGACATGAATGACGTCAGATCATAATGGTATGCTATGAAATATACATGTTTGTTAACCAATAACTTGAAATTTATCTATGTGCATCACAAACAATAATTAGTTTGCTACAACCTACCTCCAGTTTTCTAAAGGTATATTTCAGCTCAGACAAAACACTGTGCAGTAATACTTTGAGATTCTACAATTTAGTTTAATTTTAAGACTCGAGTTAAACAGTGAAACACAAGCCATAATTATTTTAATACGTTCTTCGGTGCAATGATGATGTCACAAGTATACATACTTCACGTCATCCACATTTTACACCCTTTTCATAATTTTGGTTATATCAGATAATGCTATAATATTCACGCATAAAAGCGACCCGCTTCTTTACTCCAGGACATACGTGTGTGCCGAGCAAACATTTCTCTACGCATTCTTATCATCGAGCTCAGGCTGATTTGATTATGAAGTCACTAATTGTGTGGTATGACCTCTCCTTAATTACATTCTGCTGAAAGGTTATTAACACAGTTTCTCATTTTGTTCGTAATTGTATCTGTCCATCTCTTGTCATATTTTGTGTTGTGATACAGTGAATCAGGCGAATGAACCTATATTGATTATAGGACATGTTGCCGTTTACAAAATTCAAGTTTAACATTGATCTTTTGGTCTTTCTTTGTTCTCTACATCACGTGAAGACGAAACTAAATGTGGGTTTAATATTTCGTGGATTAAATGACAACATTTACTCTTTAATTAACTGAAATTTTGCTCCATATTTATCGCAAAAGGTATGTCGTCTACATTTTAAGTTGAACTTTGGTTTTGAAAACTGCAGCAAACTGGCACTATTTTAATTTAATACAATACAAAATAAAATAATCTCCAAGCATAACTGTGATTTAATGCATTTTTTAAATAAGATAATTCTGCAATAGTTTAATTTCAGTTTTATAACGAGCCAACATGCCTCATAAATAGTATGAATACAATTTCTTTCCCAGCCTTTTATTGTTATGAAAAACGGTATCTTCCAACAGGTACACATAGATAGAGATTTAGGTACCTTAAGCTGTGAGTGACAATGTGAAAACAATTTGGCTGACAAATATTTTTCCAAAACTGGTTTTGTTTTGTTTTGGTGTTTTATTTCGATACACATAACATCTCGATTATATTTAATGCTGAAATGAAACTGATTTACGCGAACCATGCATACACCCAGATTGTTTTTCAAATAACATATGATCCCATACATCAATGTTGGGTCTAAATTTTTCGTTCGATAGTAAACCTATGCAAAACGAAAATACGTATTGGAACAAGAGAAAAAAAAAGAAACGGTTAATCACAAAAGTATAAAGAATGATTTTACTTTGATAGGCGAGAAATAGAAATCGCTCGCTAGGAACAAGGTGTAAAGAAATGTCATCCTCATAGTGCAAGCAAGCGGAACGATATTTTTTAATCATTAAGAGAAAAGAGTCAGAGGGGTGCGTTTGTAGCCAAAAGGGACGTTTTGGTGAAGTTTTAATCGCATTGGCATCATTATTTTAAACCAGTTTAGCATTAATTTAAAAAACGATTGCTGCATCATTCTTTTGTTATTGTTTTCTTCCACGACACAGGCAACCACTTATGGAACCCCGCGAATGTGTGTGTGTGTGTGTGTGTGTGTGTGTGTGTGTGTCAGAGAGAGAGAGAGAGAGAGAGAGAGAGAGAGAGAGAGAGAGAGAGAGACAGAGAGAGAGAATTCAAACCAATCAACTAATTAGCAAGAACGCGCCTGGAATCACTTTTTTGGAGCAATGAAGGGGGCAGATACTTTAAGCTAAATCATTGAAATGATACCTACATATAAAACAATTATCGATCTGTAAAATACGGTGATACCACGATTTTCAAGGAATTTTCTTGCTTGTCTAAGAAGTAATGATAACCACACAAGCTTGACAAGAGACTTTCAACATAGGCCAAGAAACTGGAACTTAATTTACAGTTTTAGACACACAACTGGATCATTGATATTATAGGTAATAATTTTATTACGCAATTCGTTCCATGTTGCTGGATCAAAAGTCGGTTATGCCCTACTAATTTTATTACGCAATTCGTTCCATGTTGCTGGGCCATGATATGCAATAAATAGTACGTTGTCCATATGACTTCGTTTTCATAGTGGGACCAGTGAGTATACGATTGTCAGAAGAGGAGCGTAAGTATTAACGTACTATCGAATGACACGCAGTGTTAGACACGGTGCTATAGAAATTCAACTTTATTATTTTTATTATCCGAATCGGTCGTTCCTGCCTTGTCCGACTCCGATTAATCGGAAGTTCATACTCTCCGGTGGAATCCGATTTCCGGAACAAAAGTCGGTTATGCCCTAATAGGTATATTACTAGGAATATTATAGGTATATTACTAGGAATATTATAGGTATATTACTAGGAATATTATAGGTATATTACTAGGAATATTATAGGTATATTACTAGGAATATTATAGGTATATTACTAGGAATATTATAGGTATATTACTAAGAATAGTATAGGTATATTACTAGGAATAGTATAGGTATATTACTAGGAATAGTATAGGTATATTACTAGGAATATTATAGGTATATTACTAGCAATATTATAGGTATATTACTAGGAATATTATAGGTATATTACTAGGAATATTATAGGTATATTACTAGGAATATTATAGGTATATTACTAGGAATATTATAGGTATATTACTAGGAATATTATAGGCATATTACTAGGAATATTATAGGTATATTACTAGGAATATTATAGGTATATTACTAGCAATAACCATGTCCATAACGATCCAATAGTGCAAACACGTGAATAGCAATACAAACTTATTTCTAGATAGAGATAAATGGCTTCTTAACGTCAAACAGTTAAGATAAAGATATACATGTACGAAGTCCCAAATAGAAGTATAGCATGGGTAGATATTGACTACAAATGTTACACACTGACAACCGTAACCAAGGACACTTTTGAAATCGACACTGAATGCGTACTATATGAGCTACAAATATTTTACTCATTTTTGAGGAGTAAGTACAGAACCTGGGAAAGTCACAAGGCTAAGGTTTAACTATATCGTTCGATGTTTCAACAATGTGACCTTTCTGGGGTCTAAACATAAAACTGTGTAATAATAATAATAATAATAATAATAATAATAATAATAATAATAATAATAATGAGGACTTTAGAAGCTCTAAGCGCTTTACATCATCAATAATGATATGACTACACTACAGAACAACAAATGACAAAAAACAATGAAATTGGAAAACATAAAAACATGCTGAAAACATATAAGATACAAAACATGATTATTAGGTCGATAAGTTTGTCACTGCAGTCGAAACAGGTGAGTCTTAAGAGCACTCTTAAAAGGGACCACTGTGTCTTTGTGTCTAATTTGTGTCTAATTTCAATGGGCAATTCGTTCCACGTCGCCGGGCAATGGTGTGCAAACGAACGTTGTCCATATGACTTTGTTTTCACCGTGGGAACAATGAGTATACGATTATCAGAAGAAGAGCGTAAGGATCTAGCTGTTGTATACACATAGGTGAGGCTGGATAGGTATGTTGGACTGGATTCTGTCATTGAAACATAGCACAAAGAACAAATTTTGTGTTTGATTCTGTATCGAATCGATAGCCAGTGTAGGGTACAGAGCAGTGGTGAGGTGTGTTCTGATCGAGGTACTCTAAAGATGATCCGTGCAGCTGTGTTTTGAACTTTTTGAAGTTTCTGGAGTAAATATTGTGACGAACCAAACAGAATTATATTACTAGTTTTTTAATACCAAAACTGAGAGTTTCCTGGCTCTAGACTTAATAATGTGTAGTCAAGGAGGTCACCTTTTATGGATTCCATACATAAGAAACCGGGGCTGAACAAGCCTTTCATTTAATGTCGTGTGCTAAAACAGACATCCATCTCTCTCTAGACATTCAATCCCCTACACTCTCTCTCTCTCTCTCTCTCTCTCTCTCTCTCTCTCTCTCTCTCTCTCTCTCTCTCTCTCTTCTCTCACACACACATACACACACACAAACACGCACGCAAACACACACATGCATATTTTATGTCACAACTATGATGAGTTTGCAATATTAGTGATACCCTCATTACTCTGAAATGTTATTATTTACAATAAAAGGAATATTGACGGCTTTATAAGGGTGTTGAGAAAAAAGGAATATGGACGGCATTATAACGTTGTTGAGAAAAAAGGAATATGGACCGCCTTACAAGGGTGTTGAGATAAAAGGAATATGGACGGCCTAATGAGGGTGTTGAGATAAAAGGAATATGGACGGCCCTATAAGGGTGTTGAGAAAAAAAGGAATATGGACGGTCTTATGATGTGCTGTAAAACAAAAAGGGTGTTGAGAAAAATGAATATGGACGGCATTATAAAGGTGTTGAGAAAAAAGGAATATGGACTACCTTATATGGGTGTTGAGAAAAACGAAATATGGACTACCTTATAAGGGTGTTGAGAAGAAGAAAAAATATGGACTACCTTATAAGGGTGTTGAGAAAAGGGATATAGACGGCCTTATAAGGCTGTTGAGAAAAAAGGACATGGACGGCCTTATAACGGTGTTGGTACCTAGTACATCTTCTGCATACAAATGTCTCAAACCATTCCAATCCATACATCCAATTCAGCAGTATACCTTTGTAAAAACTATCTGCATTCAATTTACTTCAGTAATTATAATAAATATTCAGTTCAACACATGTTTACTCGGTTAAATAGAATGTAGTATTACTGTTAAAAACATGTTACAACTAAAGGCATTCAAAGGACCAAGCACACAAATAACACAATTCTCATGCAATTAAATTATTGTGGGACTAAATTCTACCATAGTCGGAAATAGTGACAGATTTACCAAACAATTAGAGTTAATATGAAACATATTTCTAAAATCTAAAGTTAAGTTTCCTTACACAACAAATTAAACAGCTTGTATTATATGTTAGGATACGTGTCTAATTTTAACATTGGGACGTTTAAGACTATTTGCCTCATATTCCTACTGAGAATCGAAGAGCAACAATAAAAAAGTTATTTCAATACATCTTCATTCTCACAAATATGTAATATAAACCTTAAACAAAAAATAATTTGAAGTATTAACAAACATATAAATTTTAGTTTTTAACTATCAATATATAATGTTATTGTTTTCAATAGGAGAACTTTCCTTTTCAATATAACCGCATCTATCTATCTATCTATCTATCTATCTATCTATCTATCTATCTATCTATCTATCTATCCATCCATCCATCCATCCATCCATCCATCCATCCATCCATCCATCCATCTATCTATCTATCTTGCAAACTCAACTAGCTGACTCATTATCATGCATTTACCTTACTCGAAGCAATCCGCTGTGTCGTCCTGTTAACGGATGTATCCGTTTCTTGGCACTTAGGAATCCGGTCTATTCACAGAAACCAAAAGCTAATATCTGCCATTTTATACAGACGTGATTTGCGGCAACTTTGTGTAGGTCGTAATTTGGCAGTGGGGACCTGTACACGTAAGAGATGGTTAGAATGATTGTATCTGGTTAAAGTTACACCATTTGTCATTAGATTTACTATGCAAAATTAATGAATATTCTTAACACTTGCAAACCTTAAAATTGCTCAACAGGGAACATGCTTGAAAATGAATTTGTAAAGGTAGAGCGAAGGGGAGCGATTGCAGAGGAAGTACAGTGCGCTCAACATAACCCGATCGATTTAATTTTCAAACTTATGTATGATGCATGATACTGCGAATTCGTCCTTTTTGCAAATTATTCTGGCGCAGTATTAAGTGTGAAAATAAGGACATCTCGAAAACAGTTGGCTACTTCAATTATGAAAAAATGTTCCGCCAACTAATTTGACCACAATAGTATGTAACCTCGGTGTCATGTTATACTAACGTATATGGAAAGCACGATGTCGCCCAATAAATATCGATATTCTCAACATTTTTCTGCTGAAATCGTCACAAATCGATTATACTCCATTATTTCAGGAGCATATTTTAAACAGTTCTTGTCCTATTAGATGAATTTATACAGCAACTGCTACTGATACTAAATGGCTGTTTTACATAATATTACTCGTACGGTAACTTTCTACGATACCACGGATTCTTTGGTATCACGGTTTTAGAAGTTTTGAGTAATTTTCAGCACAGCGCCACCTATCGTGTACTTATAGATGGACTAGATGTCCTTACGTTACTTGTTCTGCTGCATTACCAGTTTTATTTCTAGAAAATGTTAGAACTGCTGTCGAGTACAATATTTTAAAACTGCACCCATGAATTTCACCAGTTCAATTCATAGTCGTAACCCCTGTTTTTAAAATAAAATTTATATATTCTTAAATCGATATCGCTGTAAAGAATCAGTTAATCAGTTCGCCGTCTAATAATGTCCAATGAGTCTATGCAAAAGCACATAATATGATTACTGTATTTGTCAAGAAGCAAGAACTCAAATCTATGATAGCAAATCAGAGTCCGAATATAAAGGATGTTGTTTTTTTAAGGTGGTGTCTTTAGTAATTGACAGGCGTATATGTACAATCTTTGCTGTAAACAATTTATTACCTTTCGTTACAACACAGATTTTTTTAAACAGTCTGTGGTCGACAGGTACTTTGATGCCCATTCCCAGAGGCAACATTGACGCCACGCGGTCATATGTGGTTACATAAGCCTTGCTTTAATTGACAAGTTTCTGTTGTGGGAGGTTACAGGTTACCGAATAGGAGCCATTGAAGTAGCATCAAATTTTCAAATTGATTTACAATTTATGCAGCATATACATCAATATCCTAACACTAAGACAAGTAGATGCTATCGTAAAAGTATTTTTCGTGATATCAGAACATCACGCCTTACTCAACCTGGAATATTCATGACATCTGTTTATCGATCAATTCCCACAGACTTCTAATTAAAACTGGACACTAAATATGTGCTAATACAGAACAAAGTACACCAAGTAGACATATGCAGTATTTTGAAGGTCAATATCTTTATTAACGTATTCACAATTCGCTAACTTTAAAACTCGCGATATCATAACACTCCAGTTCGCAATTTTAAATAAGATATATGAAGTCTAGATTCCGTGAAGAATAACCTAGTTTACTGTCCAACTGAAAGTTATGTAGTTATGAATAAATCAAGCAGATATTAACAGCATATTTTTGGTTATGTATGTACATATAACAAAATTATTTAGAGTCGGTTTGCATTTTCATGACAGGACCCATTTGTTCAATGAAGCTATTTACAAATTACAAAGAAATAAATTAATAATGAACTCGATCAAACATACATAATATAAATTAATTTTAACTAGTTGTCAAAAAGAGTTTACATGACCTAATTACATCGACACCCTCACATCCAACTCTCAATCTTCACAAAATTGAACATTTCCTTTTTTCAAAATGCAATGCAGAGGAAACGATTTCAATAGATTATACTCTAAACTTGAACGCAGTGATAATATATACATGCGTAATGGATAACAATACACACTTAAGCTATTGTTCAAAAAATACGTGCGTAATGACTAGCAACACATACTTAAGATATTGTTACAAAAATATGGGCGTACTGGAAAAGATGGCCGCTATCGCTTAACCGGCTTGAAGCAGCTTTACATTTTCGTACTGTTTTCGTGATGTATGTGATCCACTGTTAGGACATTCATTGTTCTTGAATAAATTGCTATCATGTGATCTCCAGTCAACCGGTTTATACTATGATGGATCCTCATTAATTATTTTAAATGACCACTCCTTGGCTCTTCATACTACATTGTGCTTAAGACTAAACGAACTGGGATTACATTCATCGGACGCGAACAAAGAAATCTTGTTTCAATGCTGGCCGGCGTAGAACAGGAAGAATTGTTGTCATCACCAAGAATTCCATGATCAATGTCTTAAATACAACACAACCTTCAATTTCTGCAAGAAATCGTTTGAACTAGTCCAAACAAAACTCACCTCAACAAGGTCAGTTCATTTTTATGCTTCTACCGCCCTCCTCCTAGTAGAAAAAAAAAACAAGCTGAAAGAATCACTCTTTTTTAGCAGTTTCCAAATCTCCTGGAATATAAAAATTCCAAAGATGGCAACCTGATTATTCTTGGAGATTTCAAATTTCATTTTGACTGTCTTGGAAACCCCAACACATCAAAACTCATAGATTCCATTCATGCCTGCAACCTTAAACAGTCAGTTAACCAACCCACCAATAAGCACAGTTACATTTTAGAATAGATTATTCATAGACCTGATGATAATATTCTATGGTCTACGCTTGTATCCCACAAACTTGAATCCGATCACCAATGCATTATATGCCATCTGGACGTATCTTTCCCCCAACCCTCGACTTTTACTTGCTACTAAGAGAAACATCCGTATGATAAATAGAAACAAACTAATGCATGCCATGCAAGCAGACCTCACAACTTGCTTACCTCCTACAGCATAAACACTCGATAATTGCCTGCGTTCATTGCTTAAAATTCATGCCACAGCCATAAAATGCAGTGTATCAATTCAAAAATGTTCTCCGTGGTATAGCAATGTTAGGGACCAGCTTCGCACTGCTAAAAGAGACCGCCGTAAAGCGGCGAGGCCTTGGCTTTCCACCAGACTCACTATTCATAAACAAATATATCAAGCCGCTAAGAAGAACGTCACAAATATAGATAGCTAACAAGCAAATGTCAAGGAACAACTGTACACCACTTCATTCTACTTCCTCTACAGCAGACCCCGGACCTGTTTACAAATTTCTTCCGTGACAAGGTAAAAACCATTAGAGATACGATTTACAACACAATTTCAATTGACTTGTCGTCACCATACAGTTACGTCATAGAATTTCATCGACAACCGTTAGTAGCATTTGAACCTGTCCCTATGGATTTAGTACGGACAGTCGTGATGAAGAGTGTACCAAAATGTTTGACTTCATTGAAAAGGTATCCGAGGCGGTATTAGCGTCATAACAAAAAAATATTCGGAAGCAAACAATAAATTCATGAACAAGTACACTCATGAGCTTCCAGCGAAGTATATGTTTTATCTTAACGCAAAACAATCTATATCGTTATGTCAAAACCCCGTTGTCATTTTGGTGGATTTCGTTGGATTACGCCTGCTTATTATTTAGCGTAGACAGTAATAAATACCTGACGATGTTTCATATATTGTTGAATTTGATCTTATTTATTTTACTTAATTACATTATTTACATAACGAGTTTCCATTCTGTGCGCAATAAATGATAATCAACAATAGTGTGTTATCTCATTAGCAGCATGTAATAGCATAACCGAAATAAAATAATATGTAAGCTAGTTCCAGACTTGCTTAATAAGCAAAATTATCTTTTGCACTATAAGGTCATTAAACAAGCAATACATGCTGGTTTGTGCTGAAGATAGTTAAGTCGTGTGTTAAGATTCAATCAGTCGCCGTGGGTGAGAGGTTATATTAACTCAAACACTTCGAGAAAAACTGTGTCTAATACAGATTTCGAGTAAAACGTTAATATTATAAATAATTTTGACTTCGAGAAAACGATGGAAAATATTAGAAACCGAGTAAATATCAAGCTAATTAAATATATCAACCGCCGAAATAACCTTGTGTCAGATGATTATTATGTCAACATGAATATTTTTAATGAAAATCTTTGTCGCGATACATCTAAGAAAAAAACTACAAATTTATTACTGAATATGCCGATTTACGTAGCAGCTACTGTGTTATATTTATCAAAATGGCTCCCGTACGATTTTCATTTTAATTTTGTTAAGAAGCAATGACCGACAAGTAATCTATTGTTTACCGATACTGATTCGCTTGTTTATTAAATAAAGTGTGAGGATGTATATTATGATATTTTTAATAACCGACAGATGTTTGATCTTTCCGGTTATCATCACGAACGTGGACTGAGTATTTTTTATGACATCAACTGTTGCGAAAACGGAATATATGTTTGCACTTAGTCATTATATGAAATATGGCATCGAGATACTTCATATCATTTTTAAAATAATTATGTCTAAACTTAAAAATTAATGTTCTAAGCTTTAGTAGTATCAAACAGCTGCAGTAGTAAAAGAAAGGATGACAATTGACCACCAACAGATGAAATTAACAATAAAATTTTAAGTATTTGTTTTGGCAAATTTGATAAACCAAACCTTTCACTCATAAAATAGGACGACAGTAAATATTTTAATTACAATGAGAATCTGAGTGACGAGTTAATGTCGTGGTATAATAACTTTCATGATCCAATCAGTCAACAAAAATATACTAAAATTATTAGTGATCTTGATAAATCAAAAATATTAGCTGTATGTGGATAATATCCGCTCTGCAAAACAGCAATAAAAGATTTATTCGAAAATCATCGCAATGTAAGTGGCCTAATGATGTTTGTTTCAATCATCGCGACAATGAGCTATTTTTTATATTCACTGTGACACACTGACAGTGAAGAAGTATTATAAATGAAAACACATATTCTTTTAAGGTTTTGTACTGTAAAATCTCACTAAAGCATTTACCTGATGAGATATTATTATAAACAGGATACTCAAGAAGTATGTTTGTACTTCATGTAATGATGGATGCGCGTGTGTGTGTGTGTGTGTGTGTGTGTGTGTGTGTGTATGTGTGTGTGTGTGTGTGTGTGAGCCAGAATGCTCATTGTCCTCTAATACTTCCATGTCTTTTGAGGTACTAAACAACAGCATGGTAGCATGAACTAATCCAGGCCACATTTACCGCAAACATTGGCAATGTTGAGCTTTTGCATCACCATCGGCTGCCATGGAGCTTCCAACGTATCCAACTCTTCTACCCGGTTCCATCTACTAGATTAAGCGATAACAAACGACAACATAAGATTCTGCAATGTCAAAGATAAGCAACATGCAGGTTAATGAAGTGCATATGTTTCAGTTGTACATATTTCAAATGAAGTGCGCAGGCACATGAAAAAGAACATTCAACTTTACACAGTGACATTCAGTTCAGCAATGGATGTGCCTAACAGTGACTATTTACCAGAATATATACTGATTTTCGAATAGTGTATTCAAATATACGGTATAAAAAATAACCAGCTATCATAAAGTGTAAGGCAACTTAGGTACAGTGATATTTGATTATTTGTGCTACACTTAGTAGTTAACAAAATTTATATAGGTTGAGTGGGTTTGTTTGTTTACGATTTTTTAGCGTAGATTTTAACAAATTTTCAGTCATATCGTTACAATGTCTGCAGTGAGGCAGTTTATAGTGATCTTCAGCACTGGGACATCATGTCGCAGACATGTAGCATGATGTCCCACCCAGTCACATTATACTAACACCAAGCCGACCAGTAATAACACTAACCTCTTAATGCTAAGCATCAAGCGAGGCAGCTGTTAGTACCATTTTTGTAAGTGTGTAGTATGACTCGGCCGGGGATCGAACCCACGACCTCCCACTTCCACTGCGGACGCTCTAACCACTAGACCACCGGAGCGGAAGGTTGAGTGGTGAAGTACTGTTCCAAAAGATGTATCCCAATGACAAGGATATGACATTATATATATATATATATATATATATATATATATATATATATATATATATATATATATATATATATATATATATAGTTTATGTTTAATAGTTTGATGTATTACTTTGTAGCAGAATCGTTCATTAGAATTTGATATCAGCTGATTTATAATGCTGCACTCCGCCAGTAGTTGCCTTAACAAAAAATGAAAACGACTGAAATTTTATAAAAGACCTACTTCGTTTTCTTGATTTCCTTCATCTCAAATAATAAGGCCAGTGGGAAGTAGATTGTGCCCCTTTGACATTTAATTTTTATTCTTTGTGACTTTAAAATGGCTTAATAGACATACTGAGTGGGCATTACTTCATTTGAAGCTTTTGGGTTGTACCAAACTAGGCCCATGACAGGCTTTATATTTGGCGTGTCTGATATTAAATTACAAAAAAAAAACACTTGTAAAGCTATACACTGTATATTTATTATTGAAATAAATTAATGGTGATGCGAATAATAACTAAACGTAGGTGTTTAAATGAAAAAGCCGTACATTTTGTTGAAGTCTAGCACAGAATACAATAACATGTCGTGCGAAATAACCCCTTCGCCCGGCATGGCTTTAGTTTTGTCGGCTTACAATTTACCATGCTTTCATTTAGAAAGATGTAACAATGTTTCTAAACAATTATGTAAGCTATATATATATATATATATATATATATATATATATATATATATATATATATATATATATATATATATATATATATATATATATATATATATATATATATATATATATATATCGTATATCATACTATCGTAAACACATACATTAACTGCTTGGGTTCATATTAAAACTTGCAAAAAACCTGCGGACACAAATTTGAATTTGAAAGATGTCTTACTGTACTTTGCATAATGATCACATTCTGACTCACTTTTGCGCGATAATAGCCAAACAGCGACACTTCTATCTAGCGATTTAAAATCAAATTTTAGATATTATCAATATGCCTACCAATTCTAAGGATATGCCTGATCGTAAAGAACATCAGGTTAGTTCCATTAAAGCAAGCGACCTTTCCGTGACCAGAAGAAGAACAGGTTAAATATTATTACAAAAAAAAAGAATTAAAAAAAAAACATTATTTAGAGAAAACAACAGTTTATACTTTGCATTTGAAAGTGAGTTCGTCATTACAAGTATAACTTTTAATATATTAAAATAGTATGAAACTTAAGTAATGAGGACAGAATAACAGTGACCACGCGAACCCATTACTTTGTTAATTTCCATGACATATTGAAATCAGTCTAATACATCATTTTCCAGCAATTTTCAACTAAGCACAATTCTTTCCAAATAAGTGTTCTAATATATGTTTATGCAAAGCGTAAAATTGACGATGCTCGTACGTTCAGTTTCAAAGGTAAGTCATAAATCCTTGTACTTCGTAATCCCATACTGGTTAAGTGAACGGATTTACAGGAAGACATCCCAAAATTTGAGATATTACATTCTGACTTACGATATATTTACTTCGGCAGAATTTGAAGCATGTACGCCATTCGAACTTTTTGTTATTAGCTAGTATTGTATACATAATGATAGTAATGAACGTCAACAACAGAGCGACTAAAATGTCCAATATTTGGTGAAACTTTGCTAAAAATGTTAATTTGGACATTTTGTTACAAAAAATTTAGGACAATTTTAAATATTTTAGTTTTTTGATTATGTCATTATACGCAAAATATCGCATTGTTACGCCTCTATTTCTGATGTAAGTAAATATATCATTCCAGTGTAAAGCTGTTGTGAGTTACTTGTAGAAGTCAGCTTGTGGTGACCGCGCCAGCTGTGATATAGATTTTGATCGGAAATATTCTTTGCGAAAACCTCTTGAAATGTTTTCTTTTTTAACGTTCATAACCAAAACTTCGTCACGAGTTTCACGGAGCTTTTGAATACCCAGATCTTTTTCATATATGAGGTCATGTTTGCGGTAACCATTAAATGTCATTCCAAACACCAGGTATGGTTATGTTTAAACAGCACCGCACAAGATGAAACCGGTAGCTGTACATGGATTAAAACTATGTCATTTTAACAAAGGTATGCCTTTTATGGAATTTGCAAACTAATAAATGGCAGGCATCCCCACCAGACTTTGAATTTAAATTTTAAATTAATTGTGATTATAATTAGTTAAAATTCGGAAACCTTGAATTTCACTTATAATTGTTAGTTGAACAAATATTTATACGATTGAATGTACTTCATTGAATCTATATAGGTTAGAACGAAGCTGAACTAGAAAGAAGATGAAGAAAGCCATTTTAATATTTATATTATATTTCATGATTCGAACGTGCAGCTTGTATTATATTATGTTATGTAACATTAATTTTCATTTTTAAGAATTTGTCTCAGATGTCACGAAACACATCTTGCTGCTCACTGTACACACTTTCCGGTTCCAAGTCTTGTGTATATTAAGCACAGCCGGTTTTGTTTGTTTGTTTGATTAGGATTTTTAACGTAGCTTTTAACAATTTTTCAGTCATATCGCTACGATGTCTGCTGTGAGGCAGTTTATAGTGATGTCTAGCACTGAGGCATCATGCCGCAGACATGTAGCATGATGTCCCACCCAGTCACATTATCCTGACACCAGGCCGACCAGTCCTAACACTAACCTCTTAATGCTGAGCGTCAAGCGAGGCAGCTGTTAGTACCATTTTTGTAAGTCTTTGGTATGACTCGGCCGGGGATCGAACCCACGACCTCAAGCACAGCCGGTACGGTTCTTTTATACGTTTTATTTACGCCTTGAAAAAACTTTCTTGGTAATGAGGGATCATAAGCTATTCTTCGAGCGAATCAACACAGTTCATTAGTTTCCTGTCTGCACACACACACACACACACACACACACACACACATATACATACATACATACATACATACATACATACATACATACATACATACATACATACATACATACATACATACATACATACATACATACATACATACATACATACATACATACATACATATATACATACATACATACATACATGCATGCATGCATTTATATGTATGTATGTATGTGTGTGTGTGTGTGTGTGTGTGTGTGTGTGTGTGTGCGCGCGCGTAAGAGTTCAATCATACATGAAACCTGTTTAATATTTGTATTTTGTTCAAAGTTGCACTAACAACGTATATTCATTCCGTCTCCATTAGCAAAGCATCAGATTCGTGGCCGCTTAATAAAAGTTAATAATTCTTTACTTTTCTATGTTAAAGTTCTTGTAATCCTTTATACAAACGAATGCAGCAAATATGTTAAAATAATAAGCAGACAAATAAACGTTTTCATAAATGGCTAAACTGCAACTGTTTCATTATTATCAATTTACCTTAAAAGCTGATCTTCAGTTTGGTACATAGACTTGCGGCTAACATCCTGCAACCCTAATATACGCCAACGAGCGTTCATACGTGTTTGCAACCTATGTACCCTTGAGACATTTCATGGTTATTGACCACAGGCATAGACCTTCTACAATATTTACTAACCGTAAATAATCTCTTCCAGCGTGTAACAGCTGTGTTTAGCTGAACTAATGACCACCGACAGTTGTTTGGGACCAGACATTTAAATATATTATTGTATTTACCAGCTAACATAATGTTTCAAGTTTGACATGAACTGTATCAGCTGTGTTTAGCTGAACTAATGACCACCGACAGTTGTTTGGGACCAGGACCAGACATTTAAATATATTATTGTGTTTACCAGCTAACATAATGTTTCAAGTTTGACATGAACTGAGGTTTAATGTGTAGTCTCAGATTGAAAATTTTAACCGAAAATATCAAGAGAGAGAGAGAGAGAGAGAGAGAGAGAGAGAGAGAGAGAGAGAGAGAGAGAGAGAGAGAGAGATTAATCTCCAACCCCTAACACAAATCATAACTCTTTTTTTCATTGCAACTTTAAATGTCATATTTTATGCATCAGAAAATACTGGGACATAGAATTATGAATGTATTGCTATTTAAAAAAATCTTTCTGAATGGTCAAGTGAAGAAAGGAGAAGATGCCGGTGAAAACATTTATTCCACACATTCACGATTCATTTATTTTAATCTTGACTCTTGAACCACGCGAATAGGTAATGACGAGTCAAACAGTCAACATACATTTTTGTATTATTGGCTCTTGAACCACGCAAATATTTAATGACGAGTTGAACAGTTAACATATATTTATTTATTATTGTCTCTTGAACCACGCAAATATTGTAAGGACGAGTCAAAGTAGCACTAGCGCTTGACAGCATATTGAAAAATATATCAGTCTGCTTGCAACGTTCAATGTTTTGGACAGGTCGTAGACAACGACTTATCACCACTAAAATGTTTAAAATTTTTTGTCCATTGAGACTAAACTTCCCTGATAACCAAACTCTGATTTGTATTCGGTTACAGGTAATGAATCCAATGCAGCCTTTTTTTATATAGTGAAGCAGTTATAATAGTTTATTTATAAATTATACGTTTTGGGAAATTCTGCCCTAAAAACGCGATCAATAAAAATCTTATACTACTTCCATGTCAGTGAGGACAGTTTGCTATAAAATATACACTAATGTAATTTGCTCTGATCCGATGTTAAAGCAGTGTCATGTACTTTATTCAGAAAACAAAATTCTTAAAATAAATTCCAGAAAGTAATTGGTGTGTATTATTATTGTAAATTAAGCAAAGGAGACAAAAATGTCCCATGTATCTTCTCTCTGCTGGAACCTGCTTGCAGGGTGGCTGCTCCTTACAATATAAATGAAATTGTGAGTAATTCTAATAATGGAAGGTTGGACATATGATGGAAAGTGGTGTGTGGGGATTTGATTTGTCGTGTTTCGAGAAGTAATCGTTTCTTAAATAGGCTTTTTATTGGTAAGTTTTTATTTAAAATATTAATCTATTTACAGTGTGACATTAAGATCCAAAGAAGTTTGCATGGGCGATATATAAATGTTTATTGAAGACGAACTAAACAGTAACATGTTTCAGTCTCACCCGTGAATGGAAGAACCGAAATAATAAATTCAAAGCTTATTCTTCATGAAAACTAAACTTTGAGATGCGTGGTAGGCTAAAATAATGGTTTTACATGTGCTAATAAACTTCAATGAATATATTTAACGACGATGGAGAGTGGGATTGGTCTCTATTATAGATTTCACAAGAGAGATAGATATATATATATATGCAAAATTTACCCCTCAACGAAATCACTGCTTAGATGTCAAGAAAAGAAACGCATCCATTCTACCACCACCAACACCATGCATCACCTCAGAAAACGTAGTCGAACATGAATATAGTGGTTTATAAGGAAGGTGAAAATTTGATTGAAATTACTGGATCAAAATGCAAGGTTTGGAATGAAAATTAACACACTTTATGAAAAAGGGAAAGTTGTCCATAAACTGAATGCATGTAAGTTTCCGGAATATTTCAAGAATGTATATGGTGTCGATGATTTAGTTTTGAATGATATATGCTTCATTCGTCGTCGGCATCCGTCCGTCTTCGAGAGACGATGGTGTAGCTTCCGATTTGGGTGTCCTATATGCACCTTCGCGAGTGGCTGAAGAGTCCGACCCTTGAGTGACAGTCTCTGTTGCACTTGCTGCAGGTGTATGCTGATGCTTGCTGAGGATGTTTTTGGTTCGCCTTCCTCCTGGCTCTCTTTGCAGCGAGGTTTGTGTTTCTCATCTCCTCAGCTTTCTGAGTGCCCTGTCAGACAGCAAGACGCCACGCGGAGCGGTCGTCAGCACAGCTCTCCCAATTGTTTATGTTGATGTTGGCTGTCTTCATGTCCTTTTTGCAGACATCTTTGTAGCGCAGACGTGGCCTTCCAGTCGTTCGTGCACCTTCTACTAGCTCGCCGTACAGCAGGTCCTTGGGTATGCGGCGTGGGTCCATTCTCCTAACATGGCCTAGCCAGCGGAGGCGCTTCTGGCTGAGAATATAGAACATGCTGTTCATGCCAGTGCATTTCAGAACCTCTGTGTTGGGAACTATGTCCTGCCACTGGATACGCAGAATACGCCGCAAGCATCTCAGGTGGAAGCTGTTGAGTTTCCTCACGTGACTCGCGTGGGTGGTCCATGCCTCGCTGCTGTAAAGGAGTGTGCTGAGCACGCATGCCTGTTAGACGCGCAGTTTGGTCTTCTCGGTGAGGTTGTGATTGTCCCAGACCCTCTGGTTCAGTCTCGCCATAACTGCTGATGCCTTGGCAATCCGGCCATTTATATCAGTATCAACGGAGAGCGAGTTGGAGATGGTGGACCCAAGGTATGTGTAGTCCTCAACTACTTCCAGGTTGTACCCATCAATGGCGATGGTGGGAGAGGAGTCTGCGTCCTGCACCATTACATTCGTCTTCTTCAGTCCGAACTCCTTGCAGGCGTGGGAGAGGCGGCATACTAGCTGCTGCAGTCCATCTTCCGTGTGTGATGTGAAGGCTGCATCGTCGGCGAAGAGCAATTCACGGATGAGAACCTTTGTAACTTTAGTCTTTGCACGGAGACGGGCGATGTTAAACAGCTTTCCGCTTTTTTATATGCTTCATTAAAACTTGCGGATACTTGTGTATGTAATTTATCGTTTTTAATGCAGATATCACGACGGCTTCACTACAAGACTCGGGTAAGTATTCCTAAAGGAATAATTCTGTAGGGTTTGAGAAGATAATATTTGATAATATAATATATATAATAAATAAATGAAATGATTGTATGTACGAATTATATAATGACATATTGTTATTTTGCATAGCGGATTAAAATGATGATTGTAACAATATATTGTTAATGTAGTGTTATAATGTAGATCTTAATTAGAGAAATAACATTAATATCTGTTTAGCAAATATTTCTTCAAATATTCCTAATGAACAACACAATAAGTATTAAAAATACAAATTTTGTTTTTGAAAAAAGAAAGGTATAATACTATTGTATTTTGTTTTTCAGTAGCTTCTAATCTCAAAGCGATTGTTTTAACAAAGAGAAGGTATCTGATATCATTTGGTGCAACTTATTGTTTGTCATATATATATATATATATATATATATATATATATATATATATATATATATATATATATATATATATATATATATATATATATATATATATATATATATATATATGACCTACCTATGCATTACGATCTGTATACGAATAGGTAAATTTTAATTTCAGGCTAACGACATGTGACTTTTATAAAAAAATATGCATCATTTTTGGACAAGGTGTGCTCCTGTATCAACACTGGATATGCTGTTATGCTTAACATTTAACAGTGCCTAACCAAAGCAAATGATTAAGAGTTTAGCGTTACTTTTTCAAAAGGGAAACTTTTCTAGCAGAGGAATAGCGTTCTCGTTCCATAATATACCATATTGACACAGGGCCAATAAAATCCAACACTGTGGACAAAGTGAATTGGTAATTATGATGCTGTATGGTAACTGTTACGTTATTCTCGTTTGTGCATCCATGAAAATAGATTATTTATCTACGCAATTTAATATACTTGCCCCCTAAGTTCAAGGTATATGCTTTACTCGTCATGTATGATATATATTAAGCTTAACAATTCTCTAAAGTGATTATTTCTCAAAAAGATCTTAGAAGTTAACTCTTGCGATTCGCTGAAGAACATTGATATTGCATACCTCAGATGACTATGAGCGCGAGCCGCACTGGAAATATATGAAGCAAATACATTGTACCGTATCGAGTTATTAACTATAGAAACTACATTCCATTTTTGTTTGTTTTCCTTAATTTAAATATGTACATCTTTGGTACTTATTAGGGATCTGCTATCACAGTTTCAATTGCTCATGTATGTGGAAACCATTGAGCGAAACACTTGGGATTCGTAGAACCTCGAACTCAGATACACCTATGACCCTTATATGCACACCTATGGATCTTAAACAGTGAGAACCAGTTTCACTTATTCTGCTCATATTTAAAAATGAATAATATCGTTACGGGTATACAATATTATGCAGAGGATGTTTCTTCATTGGTTTATCTGTTAGTATTTATTTGACTTTTTGCAGAGGATCGTGTGATTATTGAAGAAAGAAAATTCTGAACAGAATATGTTAAATAATTGGGAACACATACAAACGAAAGGACTTGAAAAGAAAAATATTATATTTCACAACTTATTATCTAAAACTGTCAAGACAATGAGAGCTTGGTTTATAAGTCCACATAAATATAATTCAAGCAAAATCAAAGGTAAACATTTGATACAAAAATCATGCATTACACATCAGAAATGAATATATGTATTTTGATATGGTGATTGACTTTGTACAAATACATGATCAAAACAACATTGGTGTCCGATACTATCCGAATTTGGAGGAATTAGAATCAGTCTCTTTAAACTACTGCCTCAACCTTGAGTCAGTAAAGCCAGCTCTTAAGTTTCAAATCGCCAGATAGCTTACAAAACGCTGTTGTCTGGTTCTTAGTCACCAAGACTTATTCCAGTATCTATAATCATTTGACTTGGACGCAAATTAAAAGTGATATTTATAAATTATGCTGAAATTGTCACGCTTGTCAACTGGTAGGACAACTCAATAGAAAGATATTCAAAGCTAATCTGTTATCTATTCCAGCGTTTGATGAACAATTTAGCCGAATAATGGTATATTGTGTCCGCCCTTTACCTAGGACCAAGATAGGCCACTAATGCTTGTTGGTAAATTACCTAAGACCAAGATAGGCCACCAATGCTTGTTAATGAATTACCTAAAACCTCGATAGACCACCAATGCTTGTTGATGAATTACCTAAATTCTCGATAGGCCACCAATGCTTGTTGATGAATTACCTGAAACCTCAATAAGCCACCACTGCTTGTTGATGAATTACCTATAAAAAAAAAACTCGATAGGCCACCAATGCTTGTTGCTGAATTACCTAAGACCAAGATAGGCCACCAATGCTTCTTGATGAATTACCTAAGACCAAGATAGGCCACCAATGCTTGTTGATGAATTACCTAAGACCAAGATAGGCCACCAATGCTTGTTGATGAATTACCTAAGACCAAGATAGGCCACCAATGCTTCTTGATGAATTACCTAAGACCAAGATAGGCCACCAATGCTTGTTGATGAATTACCTAAGACCAAGATAGGCCACCAATGCTTGTTGATGAATTACCTAAGACAAAGATAGGCCACCAATGCTTGTTGATGAATTACCTAAGACCAAGATAGGCCACCAATGCTTGTTGATGAATTACCTAAGACCAAGATAGGCCACCAATGCTTGTTGATGAATTACCTAAGACCAAGATTGCCAACCAATGATTGTTGATGACAATGTGAGCGTCCACAAGCTTCGTTGAGGAATTTTAAAACTGATACTTTAGTAGAAGGTTTCGTAATTTTTAAAAACACATTTTGGCCTTCAAAGAGATACATGAACAGTTACAAACAAAGGCATTCCTTATCTAGAATTCCTGTTAATCAATATGTTCGAAATTATCTTAAGAGTATGTATTTTAGTCCGTATCAAGTTAGGAAGAAAATATGATGTTAAAAATACATTATTCATACTTCTGAGTGGCAAGATAGGAATACTCTTGTCAGAGCACTATATTAGGTGTATGTTAACAAGATAGGAATACTCTTGTCAGAGCACTATGTTAGATGTATGTTAACAAGATAGGAATACTCTTGTCAGAGCACTATGTTAGGTGTATGTTAACAAGATAGGAATACTCTTGTCAGAGCACTACGTCAGGCTTATGTTAACAAGATAGGAATACTCTTGTCAGAGCACTATATTAGGTGTATGTTAACAAGATAGGAATACAGTACTCTTGCCAGAGCACTATGTTAGGTGTATGTTAACAAGATAGGAATACTCTTGTCAGAGCACTATATTAGGTGTATGTTAACAAGATAGGAATACTCTTGTCAGAGCACTATGTTAGGTGTATGTTAACAAGATAGGAATACTCTTGTCAGAGCACTATGTTAGGTGTATGTTAACAAGATAGGAATACTCTTGTCAGAGCACTATGTCAGGCTTATGTTAACAAAATAGGAATACTCTTGTCAGAGCACTATATTAGGTGTATGTTAACAAGATAGGAATACTCTTGTCAGAGCACTATGTTAGGTGTATGTTAACAAGATAGGAATACTCTTGTCAGAGCACTATATTAGGTGTATGTTAACAAGATAGGAATACTCTTGTCAGAGCACTGTGTTAGGTGTATGTTAACAAGATAGGAATAATGTTGTCAGAGCACTATATTAGGTGTATGTTGACAAGATAGGAATACTTTTGTATTGTACGATGTCACAATAACAGTGTTAAAACACATTTTGTATTGTACGATGTCACAATAACAGTGTTAAAAACTGTTTACTTTCAGACCGCATGCCTTAGTAGAGTGCGTAGAAAAAATACGTTCCATTGGGAAGAGCATTATCAAAACAATGATTTAGATGACATTAGTCTGTTTGTTTCTTTAAAAAATATTCTGAATATCTGAGTTAACCTAAACTGCAAGAAGCTGAATAAGTTTGAGCGTCTAAGACCATCGATGTGCTTCAAGCACTTGGAGCAAAGTAAGGATAAACCATGTGGCCGCCTTACTTAATGGAGGAACGGGGGGGGGGGGGTCACAGAAAGAACAAATTTATTGGAATGCTACCTATAAAGAAAAGAGACTTCAACTTAACAACTTTAGATGATTTACCAAAATGATTATTATGAAATAAATTAATTATTGCATAGTATTACAAAACTGTAATTAAACCGTTCTTAAATTGTGCTGTTCTTAAGTTTCATAATAGCATTTTGTGTTTCACTGATACTTCTTTCACTAAAATATTTGCCCTCCAATGGCTGTCTTCATTCTAGAGAGATGTCCGCCACTATAGATATGTACTCCAACGGTGTCTTCACTGTATAAATACGCGTTAGAACGACTTGTTTACTCCACAAATACGCGTTAGAACGACTTGTTTACTGTTCAAATACGCGTTAGAATGACTTGTTTACTGTACAAATACGCGTTAGAATGACTTGTTTACTGTACACTGAATTATGGGACATTTCATGTAGCTGCGGCTATAATACCTCGAAGTTTCTGGGACGTCCCAGATTTGTCCGCCCTTGTAACAGGATTCTCTGACTAGCACTGCGTACCTTTTGCAGTCTCTTAACCTGGCCTTCACTCTTCAGTCTTAGAAGAGGCAAAAAAAATGAAAGGCTATCTGTGTCGTCCTATGAAGTATATTTACATAGTGTCAACATGTTCTGTTCTATACAAATACTATCTCCATCTCATGTCTAAAATTAATTCTATCTTACTAAATTAAAGAAATCCTATCATTTTATAAATGTACAACAATGAATATATTAAACATGTACGATGCTGCCAATCATTTCAGATAGGTTACAGGATATCAACATAGTATACACGCATAGTTTGCATATTTCAAGAAAAAAATACAATCGATATATAACAAGCATAATTGTATGTAGGGTAATTTATGTATAATAAATACATTAAGTAGCAAAATTAATTAAGTAACATTAATTAAGTAAAATTAATTAAGTAAAATTAATTAAGTAAAATTAATTGTGATAAATGAAATGGAATTAAAAGGGGCCCCGAGTGGTCGAATGGTCTAAACTGCTCACCGTTACTGATCACTGCCATCTCACCTCTGTCTTCGTGGGTTTGAGTCACAGGCTCGGCCAATGTGGGTAATTGAGAAAGACTGCCTTTAGCTTCTATTGAGTCGGTGGTTCTTTCAGGAGTTTTGCTGGGTTCTTCCCCTACCAATAATACTGGTCGCCATGTCTAGCCTAACTTGTGCTGAAAAATGGCGTTAAACCCTACAACAAAAACAACAACAACAACAACAAAATGCTTTAAAAATATCACAAATTGTCATAGCCTAATATAGCTTGGTAAATGTCCAGATTTTAGCTTCTGTCCTTAGTATGCGGGTGCCACAGTTGTCCCCTTTGCATGTCTTTACTTTATATAATCCATTTTGATATGCAGAATCAATTATTCTAGTAGTAGTAGTAGTAGTAGTAGTAGTAGTAGTAGTAGTAGTATAAATTCTAACATGTTTGTTGTAGAAGCAATACTTCTAGTAGTCGTAGTAGTCGTAGTAGTATTAGTATCAGTTCTGTTGTAGAATCAGTTATTCTTCTAGTAGTTGTAGTAGTAGTAGTAGCAATAGTAGTATCAATTCTAGCATTTGCTGTTGTAGAATCAAGTATTCTTCTAGTAACAGTAGTAGTAGGTGTAGTATCAATTATAAGATTTGTTGTAGAATCAATTCTAGTAAAGCTTTTTGGACTACTAGTAGAAGTAGTAGTAGTAGTAGTAGTAGTAGTAGTAGTATCAATTCTAGTATTTGCTGTTGTGGAATCAATTGTTATAGTAGTAGTATTTAGTAGTAGTAGTAGTATTAGTAGTAGTAGTAGTAGTAGTAGTAGTAAAGCAGGAACAGTAGTAGTACTTGTTGTTGGAGTAGTAGTTGTAATAGTAGATATAGCATTAGTAGCAGCAGTAGTTGTAGTATTAGTAGTTGTTCTGATGGTAGTAGTTGTTGTAGTAGTGGTAGTAGTAATTGTTTTGATATTAGTAGCAGTTGTAGTAGTAGTAGTTGATGTAGCAATAGTAGTTGTAGTATTAGTTGTAGTAGTATTTGTTTTGGTAGTAGCAGAAGAAGTAGAAGTAGTAGTAGATGTTGTTGTTGTTGTTGTTGTTGTAGTTGTAGCAGTAGTAGGTGTAGTAGTAGTAGTAATTTTTATAAAATTTGTAATTTGTTTATCTGATTTGTATTTTGTTTGCTTGTAAAACGGTATTGTTGATCACAATTATTTCATCATACTTTTGGAGTCACAGCTTGAGTTTGCAACATTCCGTTAATCGGTCCGTATTAACAGCTGTACCCCATGCCTTACCGCCTCTGTAATTTGTAATTATGACTATCATACTTCGAAATAATAAATTTAACTGACATATTCCACCATCTGTCAGTATCCAAAGGTCAGTAGCGTTACAAAGCTGGTCATACGTTATCTATATAAAAGCACCAGTCCGATCAAGTTTGCCTCACTGAAAACACGAAGCTGAACGCATTCCAATTCAAGGAAAATCAAGGTAGGTCGGCAAGAAAACATCACACTAGTTCTGGACTCTTTCTTTAGCTTTAGGATGACACATTTTCTTATATGATTATATATCAACAACTTCATGTGCAACTTTCTTCAACCACAAATATTATCGATATCAGCATATCCAACATAATATAGGTCTGAAACCTAATTCCGTACAAATCTCAAATTACCCTCAGTCCACATATAACTAACTAAAACGATGGCATACCAAGCATAAGCGATGTATCATTGGTGTCCTGCTTGCACTAACTAGATCATTTGTATGCAAGTATCAACACATCGAGAGCAGTATGATACAGAATAACAACAGAACGGCATTCCAAATTGTGAAAGTTGTTGCTGTTGTTGTAGGGTTTAACGCCATTTTTCAGCACATGATAGGCTATACATGGCGGCCAGTATTATTGGTGGTGGAAGAACCCGGGAAAACCCCCAGAAAGAACCACCTACCCACGAGAACCTACTGGCAAGCTTTCTCACATAAATACATTAGCCGAATCTTAGACTCGAACCCACGTAGACAGTTGTTAGATGGCAGTGATCCGTAGCGGAAAGCGCTTTAGACCACTTGGCCATTCGGGGCCCCAAATTGTGAAATACCTCAACAGACAGAAGCAACCAAGAGCTAGTTACATTCATGACGAAAATGGAAAATGTCTCACAGAAACGAGTGACATTGCAAAAAGATGGACTGAATATTGTAAAGGACTCTACAACTATCAGTCCACAAAAGACCAAGAGGTGCTTGAAGTTCCAAACTCCACAAATTATTATGATTTCCCCATTCTCAAAGAAGAGGTGAAGTCAGCAATAAGGGCACTGAAGAATGGGAAAGCAGCTGGAAAAGACATCCCAGCTTAACTTACCAAGAATGAGAGGGGTTCAGTGATATAGCTACTAGCAATCATCTGCAACAAAATCTGGCAAACAGATAAATTGTCAACGCAGTGGACTCAGTCACTAATCTGATTATAACACTCCCCCCCCCCCCAAACAAAAAGAACCTCCAGCTGTGCAAAAAATTACAAAACTATCAATTTGATCAGCCATGCTAGTAAGGTGATACTGAAGATCATCTTGAACAGACTGAAACCACAAGCATACGAAATAATCGCTGAAGAATAGGCAGGGATCCGGAGTAACAGAAACACAAATATTCAATTTCAGAGTTCTGTGTGAAAAGTGTTCACAACAGCAACAAGACATACATCATGTGTTCATAGAATCAGAAAGGACTTTGATAGTGTGTTGCATGAGGCATTGTGGGCCACAATGAAGAAGTACAACATGGGTCAAAATTGACCAATACCATCAAACTGCTGTACGCCAAGGCTACCGCTGCAGTAATTGCTCAAGGTTATGTGGGGCACTGCTTCCAGACAACAGTTGGAGCACGTCAAGGCTGTTTACTATCATCCACGCATTTCAACATCTACTTAAAGCGCATCATGAGCGAAGCCCTGGAAAACTAATGTGGGACAATCAGCATTGGAGGGCGTTCCATCACCAACCTCCGCTTTGCAGATGACATTGATGGACTGGCAGACAGTGAAAACGAGCTTGCCACCTTAGTGAAGAACCTGAATGACACATCTTCCAGATTTGACATAAAGATAAACGCTGAAAACACAGAGCTGTTGACAGATTGTGCTAAACAAATATCAGCCAAGATTAAAGTCAGAGGACAGGAACTGGACACTGTAGGCCAGTTCAAATATCTTGGTTCCATAATCACCGAAGAGGGATCAAAAGCAAACCTTTTGTCACAAGCAGCACAAACAACGCAGGCTATGTTTAAGCTAAGACCTATCTAGAGATATAAACATATTCGCCGTCTGAAAACTAAAATCAGACTATTGAGAGCACTAGTCATCTCGATCGTTTTGTATTCAAGTGAGGCCTGGACTCTGGCAGCAGAATTACAACGAAGAATCCAGGCACTTGATATGAGATACTACATAACCATCCTTGGCATATCTTACGTAGAACACATCATAAATAAAGAGGTGCGTAACACCATTAGACACAAAGTAGGCCAACATGAAGGCCTCCTCACCACTGTCGAAAAGAGAAAGCTGAGATGGTATGGCCAAAACAATAGAGCCAACAGTCTATCCACAGCAGTACTGTCGGGCAGCGTCAACGATGGCAGAAAGAGAGGTAGACAGAGAAGAAGAGAGGTAGACAGAGAAGAAAATGGACTGATAAAAGCACAGAATGGATCAGAAATCGTCTTTCGGAGACGCAGGCATTGACACATGATCGAGACAAATGGAGGGAACTGGTCAGTTATTCAGAAGCACTGTGCATCGACGACCACAGGTCAGATGATGATGATGATGATGATGATAATGATGATGATGATGATGATGAACAACACTTTATCGTCAGTGAATGAAACCGATACTATTGTATTCTTTATTCAGCAAATATACAGGATTCACAAAAACGAAAACAGCTAAAAAGTGGATACTTTTACAAAATTGCTTGAGCCTCAAGCGAGACTTGCTACCATGCCATGAATATGCTAAATGCTTGACATGATCGTTAGCATTCTTAAATAACAAAGTGGAAAACACATAATTAATTTGCATATTGTTTTTCGTTATATTGTCAACCGACCACATACAATATATTTTGGCAATACGAAGACTTGAAACGAACTTAGTTCATTAATGTGTGTGTGTGTGTGTGTGTGTGTGTGTGTGTGTGTGTGTGTGTGTGTGTGTATGTGTGTGTGTATGTGTGTGTGTGTTTATCATTATTGCCTATGCGATATAAAGTTCTAATGAGCTAAGAAACTAATATATTTCATTCCTGGGAAATAAGAAATAAAGTCAATGTGAAATATATAAACCAGAAATCTACTTTTTTCAGAGGAAGTCGGCTAAAAAGATGCTAGAACTGTTCATTCTTGTTGTCAACGTGTCAGTGCTTGGTTTAATCCTAGCACAACGAGGTAAGTTTGACAATAACGCCCTTCCTTACCGTCCGTCTTTGTAATTAGATCCTACTCATTGTCGCAAAGAATAGACGCAATTTGAAAACAGGATTTCTTATGCTGACTTAACAGTTTATATCACATGGACTTCGAAGGAACTTTATCAAATCTTCTTCGTATTATTGTTCCAGTGTATACCGTCTGTTGCAAGGGTTTATCCTCTCTCTCTCTCTCTCTCTCTCTCTCTCTCTCTCTCTCTCTCTCTCTCTTGGGGTCACAATTCTTAAGTAAATATACTATTTTAAAAAATATATCTCTTGTAGCAAGCGACCGTTCATGCCTCGTATCTCCATTACAAGAGAACTTCTTCGCATTATCCTTTGGGATATATGCTTTCCTCTTTGTTTGGTCTAAAGTCATTAATATACAATTATAATTTCATTCATATATGTCGTGTTTCTAAAAATAAATACACAAAGTGTGTGCATTTAGCTAAATATAAAATTCGTCTTTCATAATCTGTGACCCCTTTCCATTAATTCTTCTACAGCCTCCTCTAACTGATAAGAAAATAGACGTCAAGATTCATGTTCTTACATGATACATTCTAACTGTTTGCAACGCACATACATACATATGTAATTCGATGACATGTGAAAAATTAATTAATTTAACATTCTTTCATGGAAGTAATCTAAAATAACGAATCTATCTTTGAGCTGTGTAAAAAGTGTTTACCTTTTTCATTTTGAATTTTAGATCAGTGTGTTGTACCTACAAGAAAACCCGCAGCGCAGTGTAACTCACCCAAAACACCGAAAGTCGTCTTCTACTATGAAGCCGGTTCTGACTATTGCGGACAGCTCTCAGGGTGCTATCCGGATGGTGATCCCGGTGTGTTCAGAACCGAAGCGGATTGCAATTCTAACTGTAAACGCAATATTCCTCCAACCCAAGGCCGACGTGGCCTTATTGGTCCTCCTGGACGTCCCGGCATGAAGGGTGAACCTGGTATTCCTGGCTTGCAAGGAACTATTGGTGTCCCTGGCATACCAGGTCTAGATGGTGAACCAGGTGCTACTGGTCCTCCTGGTTCTCCTGGAATCAATATGCGTGGTCCTCCTGGTCCTCCTGGACGTCCCGGCATGAAGGGTGAACCTGGTATTCCTGGCTTGCAAGGAACTATTGGTGTCCCTGGCATACCAGGTCTAGATGGTGAACCAGGTGCTACTGGTCCTCCTGGTCCTCCTGGAATCAATATGCGTGGTCTTCCTGGTCCTCCTGGTGATCATGGTCCTCAAGGCCCCAAGGGAGACGAAGGTCCGATGGGTGACGCTGGTGACGCCGGTTTAATAGGTGAAAGGGGTCGAAAAGGTCGTCCAGGTCTCCCTGGTCCTCCTGGAACTCGTCCTAGGGGGGATGGACTATGAAATACATTGATCATTTTGATTCTCTGCCTAAACTGTCAACGGTAGTTTTATTTGTTCTTTGAATATTGTTTAAAATAAATCCAACTGCCCAAATAATATAAATATCTGATGCAAAAGGAATTTCCAGTTATAACTTGAATATTTTTATTAAAGCAGTCATATACAGAATGAAGTTACTCCCCAATTTTATGATGGAATGGCCTTTCCGTACTTGGTACCGTACCATATATTAAAGAATATGCGCCTCACAAGTAACGAGCACGAAAGAAAGTTGAACCGATTGATACATTTACCGACGAAGCATTATTATAATAAATTAAATTAAAGACTTCAATCAATTATCTGCAATTATCGCCGCAATTTTTAATGAGTTATTTTCACAGACGTCACGACTGAGTACGCATTAGCACAGAATGCAATGTCCATTTTAAGTTCCTAAGAAACCTTTGTCATTATTAGTCATCATGTATATTGAAGATAGTAATCTGATTTAACTATCGATAAGGATATTTACTTTATCAAAATGATACACACATTATAATTTAACTTATGTGCCCTATAGCACAAAAATAAAAATAAATCTGGAAGTTCCCTTGCTTTTATCGAGAGACAGAATAGTGAAATTGAACCGTAATAGTGTATTTTGCTATTTAATAGAAAAGCACTTAATGTTTTACAAACCGACAATATTGACATTTTTAAAAAGTATTCGTATCATATCCCTAAGCTTGTCATCTTGAAAGAGTATTTCCGAATAATGATTTTCGGGATACAATATCAGTAACGAATGAAAATTTCATAGCATGTTATTCGTGCAAGAACTTTTATGTACAAATACCTTTCGCGACAAAATGTGTTTGTGCCAAAGACAGTTGACAAACCATTTTAATTAATATTTGTGACGTCACGTGAAATCAACGGATAGAAGAAAAGCTTTTCTAAAATCCGATTATGTTAAAAAGCCTGTTGATCTAAAAACTTGGAACAAATAGATATCTCCAATAAATCTAAATACAGTCGTGCTAGATTGGATAATCCCAATTTTCAGTACTTTTCCGATGCAATAGATAAAATATTATTATCATTGAAATAATATATACAACAACAGCCTCATCAACAACAACCACCACCTTCTCAACAACACTAATTTGTTAAGATTAAAAATAAATTTTCACATGAAGCTGTTAGACATGTATCAAGTCATCCAAGAAATGTTGGAGACCATGGTATCATACGAAAAAAGATTTGGGTTTGTAATATGATGAGCAAATAAAGATTTACCCGGATTTCTAATATATTTAGTATTTATATAAAATAACCTAACCGATAGCAATGAGTGTATTAAGTTTAGAAGGAAGATAGATACAAAAATATCCGAACGTGAACAATTAACTCCATCGCAACCACGATCACCAAATTCCCGATCACCAAAACCACGATCACCAAAACCACGATCATCACGACAAAAATCACCAATTTCTGTTAGAGATATTTTTAATAAAGACATTTCCAAGCAATAGATGTAGCTGCATACTATAATCATAAATTTAAAGATATAAGAGACAAATAACAATTTGCCAGAATAAGATGTACAATATAGAACATTAGAAAATGTCCAGAGGATACAAGGAAAATGATACTGAGATAATATAACTCATAATAGTTCTATACTTCAAACGGTTTTCAATGCAATTTTCTGCAAGGATTATTTGACTTCTTTTTCTTCATACCCAAACCCTAGTAAGGAATCCATTTTCTAATGAACAAATGTCTGAGATGCCATTCAACGCCCAATCAGCATGACCACCAGAAAAGCACACATAAATAGTTAATGTTATCAAGGACCAGAATATCGACGTCTTCTTCCTGACAGAAAAACGGCTAAGAACATTAGGCGATGATGTGAAGTGTGCGGATTTAACACCGACCGCTTACTTCATCAAGTCGTTACCCCGCCACTCTCGCGGAGGTGGAATTGCTGTAATCAGAAAGAATTCCAAGATAAATTGTCTTAAGTACCAGACAACTTTTAATTCATGCCACACATCGTTTGAGCTAGTCCAAGCAACACTCACACTGAAACAAAGGTCATTTCATTGTTTTCTGACTCTGCTGACAGAATCCTGGTTTCTACTGTGAGAAAGATTGCATTATTGTTCTATCAAATGTCCGTAAGTCAAGTGCTATGTCCGATATCAAATGTCCGTAAATCAAATGATATGTCCGATATCAAATGTCCGTAAGTCAAGTGATATGTCCGATATCAAATGTCTGTAAGTCAAGTGATATGTCCGATATCAAATGTCTGTAAGTCAAGAGATATGTCCGATATCAAATGTCTGTAAGTCAAGTGATATATCCGATATCAAATGTCTGTAAGTCAAGTGCTATGTCCGATATCAAACGTCCGTAAACCGAATCATTGGTCACCAATTTGTATACTGGTCAGTAAGTTTGATTAGAATTACTACCGCGAGTCAAATAGTATAATATAGTATATACATGCTAATGGACTGAATTTCAAGAATGCCAGAGGAAGACATTGAATTTATAGTTCTTATAAAATATAGATTAAATTTGGATTAAACTGAGAAATAGAAAACGTCCTAGCAGTATTTATAATAAACTTTGTGACTTATCTTATAATTGTATGTAACCAATCTACAATATTCTCTTGTGGTGACAAGTGATAGGTTCAGAGAATAGATCCAAAATCTGAGTCTCATAAGCACATTTCCTATCTGACATGAAAAGTTCGGTGCTAAATTACAATGGCATATATTGTCCAACGCAGCTTCATGTATTACAACAAGCATTTATTTTAGAAAACGTCATTGTACACATTATTTGTACAGTTTTCAGTTTGGTTTCTGAGAATTATGCAGTTGTGGCTATTTTTGTGGGGAAGAAAGCTGAATTAGTATTTATCATTGTGTGCGTTTTAAATCATATAAGTAAATTGTACTAAATATACACTGTTTTTGTGTGACTTGATTAAAATATGATAGAGTAGTTATACTTTGCTTTTAGACCTTTGTATACAATTATAATCAAAATTCCCTAATTACGTCATTATTATGGTTACAAAGACAAACTATTCAATATTTTTCAGATTATAATTCTTGTCGTTTTGTCTTAATTAGAAGAAAACAAGTCTTTTTGCAAGGTTTTGGGATTTTTATCTCTTGCATTTCTACTTCTAAACACTGGCAATGGGGATCCTAACTGCACAAGCGTACTCTAATATAAGTCAAACTAAACGTTTGTAAGCTAGTTCTTTGGCATTGTATAGGCAAGATGACACGGTACGTCTTAATTGGCATAAATTACGAGTTGACTTTAAATGTTTCCATTTCAGATCAAGAGTACTTTTGTCACATACATACATACATACATACATACATACATACATACATACATACATACATACATACATACATACATACATACATACATACATACATGCATAGGTACATGCATCGATAGATCGAAACATATGTCGATGGATAGAACGAAACATGAATACATGCACAAATAAAATCATAGATACATGTAAAAATAGATTCAGGGATATATACATGCATACTTAGATACATTCATGAATACATACATATATAAATACATATAGATACATACATATATACATATATTCAACCATAGATACATCGATACATACATTATGTACTTATTCAAGAGCATTTCGGGTAACAGACCATTCTATACATTTGTGGTTTTGAAATAAAATTGACGGTTATTTAAATTCTAATTCCATATACTGCAGAATCTACATTTTTGATAAATATATGAATAGGATGTTTCTTAGTTTAAACACAGTCTTGATAACTAACCTGTTGATTGTTTAGAGAACTTTTCTGAAAGGAGTTTAAAATATTTGTGATATGTCACGTGGACGTTAACTGTGAAATTTGTTGAACATAGTCCTGGAAATGTGTTTTTTTTTATTTAAAAAAATAGGAGTATACTTATTCATATTTCTATTCATATCATAGCTTTTGTTTTATTTTTGTCCTCAGCATAGTTATTGCCTAAATAATTGGAACCATGTATTTATCCTGAATCGGTCACACAACTCAATAATATTATCTACAGCAAAACAATTTTTGTCATTTGTGTTTGTGAGTAGAAGTGTTTTGAAAAGTCGTATACAAGAAAATCTTTTATGAACTATTTGCCAAATACCTTGGTAGATGCTTCGTGTAAAATCTCTTATGAGAGAAATAAAAAATTACTGAAAGACGAAATAAATAATACACAAGTTTATGGTCGTTGTCACACACTCACTGCTGCTATGGGGTTAAACAATCTTTTTTTAACCGAATATTTGATCAAGTCCGAGACGATATCTTGATCTAGGATCATGCAAATTTATCGTTACAAATCCATGTGGGATAGACTAAGCGTGACTAAAGAAATTTCTAAAGAGATTATAATCCATATCTCCACTGCACCAAGTCTTGTGAATATTTCGTAACGTATGTGTATCAACTCCATTAAATACAGCAAGAATATTGCAGTTATCTCTGATCACTTTTGGTATTTGAGTGTATCGTTGAGTGACATATATCACGTCAGTGTTTTTATGCCTACCTCTGGAAAATACCCTAGCGGGATTCTTTTGATTGTCTAACATCACATCATCATACACGACTAAGTTGTTAATACCTCCATCAATATCATCATTGCTCGGTGCTTCTTCGATATAGGTTATAAACTCAATAATACCCTCGCCGGTGATTTCTGTTGTCTTTTCGTTAAAATCCTTTAACACCTCGTAACATCACTGATCGTCTACACTAGGGGCTATTAAATACAACTTGTCCCATTTTATCCATCTCGTTATTAAATTAAGTAGCAGTTGTGTCTTGCCACTTCCAGATGGTCCGATTATAATCATGCGAATAGAATTTGGGTGCGCTGCATGATGTTTAACTGGTTCTCTTGTTTTTGTCGACGAAAAATCAATTACATCACATTTTATAGATTATAACACGGGCTATACAGCTCTCTACAGAAAGTATTAGACAAATTTGGCTTTGGATATAAATGGTACGTGCACTAACTAATTTGATACAGATATCAGTGAGGCAAGGGTGCCTACTGTATATGCTATTATATGTAATAGCAATCGAAATCTTAAGTCATAAGATCAGAAAAAACCAGAACATAGAGGGGATAAAAGTCCCCAACTTAAAGCAATACATTAAAAGGCTCCAACATGCCGATGATTGTACAAACTTTATAAAAATATACGGGATCATTTAAGCATCTGGAGAAGGATTTTGAATGTTTTGGAAAAGCCTCCGGATCCTAAATTAATCATGAGAAAACAGAACTATTAAAGATAGGAAACTGGCGAGAGAATCAACCTGGACTCCTATCACACCTAGTGAAAAATAGGATCAAAGCTCTAGGAATTTATTTTGGAAAGGATAATGACATAGAAAAACTATAAAAGCATTGATTAGGAGAAGAAGAAAAATCAAAGATAATGTCAACATCTGGGCACTAACACCCATTAATTATATACTAAAATCAGCAGATAGGGACAATATAAGGCTAAACAAACTCGACAAGGAGATTATAGATTATATCTGGAGTTTTAAAACGCATTATGGTGCAATGGAAACTTTAAATAGAAACATATCAATTGGAGGACTAACACTGCCTAGCCCTTTACTTCCAAAATATTCTAATTAATAGAATTAAGACTTTAAATTCAAAGCCAAAAACACCTTGAAGAGACTCTTGATATATATATACATATATATTGGTTCGGTTTTACAAATAGAAACAAACCGGACATATATAAGATCATTATGCTAACTAAAACACTAAAAGTACCTTGAAATATCAAAACAATAAAATACGTACTGGCAAAAAATAGAGATAAAATAGAGTTATGGAAACAACCAGAGGGTTGTACGTAATTAGAAAAGGGATGAAGTAGAGCAAGAAAACTAAGGAGCGGGTAAACTGGTGGAGAACACGGGGGCACAGGTCCCAAATTAAATTATTAAAAATACGTTTGATTTTTAATTATTTACACAATGTTTGGTTAACGGGAGAAGTGCCCAAATGAAGTCACATGATAATAATTATGCTCAAATGCTCGCTATGCATAAATACGAACTTTACATAAAACCATGTCATCGCCAAGTGCGATAAAATGAAAAATGTGAAGGTTAAGACTGATTATGGAAATAAATAGGGTAATAAGTACCGAAGGAACACTATAGTCTTCTTGGATGTAGACTTTGATAAGAACCTACTGATGGAAATTAAAGATAATATTATAAAAATCATGATGTCCTTTTTGGACAGATTATACAGATAAGAAAAACTAAACTTCCTAAATAAACATAATAATACTCTATGAATTCTTCGTGTATCTTGTATCGTTAATCTCTAATGGAGCATTGGGGAGATGGGTGGTTAGATCTGGTTTATCTCCTACATAGGGAAGTGTACCGCCAAGCGCGGGCTGGATCTTTTACCTTATCTCTCAGAGAAACAAAAAAGCAGATACTGGGTTAAGCAAACCTCTCCGGTGTCTCGAAATTTCCCGACCACCAGGAATCATTAATAAACAATTCCACCCCTTTATTGTTTGTGCTATAAAGACAACCCGGGGTTATGTCACAAGGCGCTACGCAAAGTGAACAGGTCTGAGAAAAAGTCCCAGAAAAACGCACATGAAGAACATGGACAGAAAATACATAAAAACGGGAAAAAGAATCTAACTAATATTCTCAAACTACCCTTCTATAATAGAAAATTACCCTTTCAGTTTCGTCTACCTCTTTTTCTATTTTTTTTATTTTAAATAATCCCATCTGAAACGTTTATCTTTGGCAAAAATAATTAAAATAGGGAAAGGCATAAGCTTGTGATAATAGAATTACATTTTAATAAAGCAAATGCGGCTCCTTATTCAATATGAGCACACCTTACATGTCAATACAAATAATACATGAGAAACGACACATATGATCACGCACTTAAAGCAGGTAGCATTTATTTTAACTTTTATACAACACACCATATCTCAGCCAAGTTAAAAATTGGCAAAAAACTAAAATCAAGCTGGACCATGTAAAGACACCTTATATAATATTATGAGAGGACAACCAGGGATATATACTGAGAGAATATGCCGTCCATGCACACAAATACATAGCACTCATACCTTATATGGCATATAAATAACACAAATACGAGATAGAAAACCCTTGGCAAAGGTCACTATTAAAAACAAAGGTAGATGGCCCTGACTAGTAATTAAAACTAGATCACAAGAATTATTCTTTAGATTGTTGTTGTTGTACTAGGGTTTAACGCCATATTTAAGAACATGATAGGCTATACATGGCGGACAGTATTATTGGTAGAGGAAGAACCCGGGAACCCCTCCCCCCCCCCTCGGAAAGAAACACCGTCCCACGAGAAGCTACTGGCAAGCTTTCTCACATAACTACATTAGCCGAATCGGAGACTCGAATCCACGCAGAGGTGAAATGACAGTGATACGTCACGGAGAGCGCTTTAGAAAACTCGGCACTCGGGGCCCTACCCTTTAGATAAGATTGGGGCATAAATACCCCACACAATTCTCACAAACAAACTTTTGTGCAAAATTCTTTTTATAAAAAGTACAGATATACATACCTACGGGGGATAGAAACACATAAAACACTTTTATATTTTGGGAGGCAAAGTTGGTGGAAGGTGCATCTATTCAGCCATATATCTGGTGCGTACCCCACCCTCACCCCCACACCTCCAAAAAATTGTTGTTAGGATTAATGCCATTTTTATGCACACCATTGGCTATACATGGCGGCCACTCGGGCACTCACCCCCACCCCCACCCCTACTTTTTAAATTAAAAGATAAATAGTTGATATGGTGGCAATAATAAGTATTTACTAGAATACATCAGATTAAACGTTTCCTAAACAATTGAAAACATTAAATAGTATGGTTGTTTGAAGATGTCAAAATTATGTATCTCACTTGCATTTCATTGAAACCAAAAATAATTTGTAGATTATGTAATGATAAATATTTCCTTCAATTCTTTGTTTTACTTTTATCATTGCATTATCTCGAGATGTAAAAATGTTTTTCTACCTGATTGCTGAATGGTTGCAAATAGCCATCACAAATAAAATTTGCCTAAAAATATTCCAAATATGGCTGATTTTCTTTTATAGATTTTAAAATATATTTTGATTTGGTTGTTATCGGAATTAAGATTATGTCATCCCCATAAGTTCATGAAGGTCCGGTGGATAATATATAATTTTGTTTGTGTTATGTATCACTTTCTAAGAAGTTACAAGAAGCTGAAAGAATCATCGTATTCCTAACCTAATTATGTTCACGTGAGGAATAAATATTTCAGACTACATGTATAATAGAGCATCTAAGGTATCAAAATATCACGTCGTCAGTATTCTGATTAAACTTTGAATAAATGCACTGTATATGTGGGCAGAACTTCTATACATTTCATTCTAGTGGGAAGAATGCTATGTATAGTACTTGGTATTGAGTAATCAAAGGTCAATACTGGCCACAAGATTTATAAACCTGCCCGCAAAGTAAAACATTAATAGGGTTAACAAATAAGTATATATATTGAATTTGAACATATACATAGTTATTGTATGAGATAAGGCACTAATATATATAACTTTTGGTATGAAATTTACATTAGAACACTGCCTTCCCGTAACACCACTTTGGGGATAAAATCCCACAACCCACGTAAAACTAGTATATATATATATATATATATATATATATATATATATATATATATATATATATATATATATATTATTATCCTTATTTTGTCTTGTCTCTCTTATGTCGATGGATACCACAGCTGTTTATTTTGTTTATTTACATGGTCTGGAAGCAATTCGCCATAACAAAAGAACGGAACATTTCGAAAGCCGCAATTTTTGAATCAATACTATGAAACATTTGTACCACCTATTGTTTCATAATTGATATATCATTATGACGATTAAAACATGTGTTTTTATTTCCTTTCAGGGATGGGACGTCAGGCTAAATGAAGTTGTAAATAATTGAATAAGAAAATTCATTTAAATCATCGTTTAATGGCTTTGATGTTTTTGCATGGTGTTCGAGAAATCGATTTTTTAAAAAAAAATTAAATTTTAAGAATATAGGAGTGATTTTCCTTTCAACCACTGACACCTTACGAATATTCAGCTGAATATGAAGAACTAATGCTGAAATCCACATATAAATGGATTATTTAAGTCGAACCGTTTTTGTGTTTTCGCTACATCATTCCTTTAATATTTTCTTATATCTTATTAAATTGTTACTGATGTTGAAAATGTATTTTGTTACATTTGTGCTTTACTTTTATTAAAGGACATGTTCTACTTTTTTCTTTTATTTCCTTCAACTTATAAACTGGAAATATATTCTTTATTCTTCATGTATATATATTCGATTTTCGTATTATTCCAGAAAACGGGGGAAATACCCACTTGGTAACATTACATAATATACATGCACTTTCATTGCTAATATTTTTAGCCAACTTGGATTCGTTGGATTCACATTGGGCTGCTGCCTTAATGGTTGGAAATTATGAAAGATTTATGCTGTAAGCCATGTACATCTGCTTTCTTTCCTAATTTATTTTCATTCAAATTACATTAACGTTTTACCATACACCAAAAACACATCTCTAATAAGATGATACATTTTCTTATAAAAAATGAGGTTGTATAGAAAACTGGCTACTAATGAATGCCTTGTTTATCTCAGTTCTAAGTAACCCGGACTAGTTATTAATGACATATATTTTATTGGGGCGGGGTGTATTAATGCCGTACATAATGAGTCTTTGTTTTCAATATATTACTACATAATTAGGCAGTAATAATCCCAGGAATCTGGGGTAATCAGGCGGGCAATGCCACAATAGATTTGAGGTGTATTTTTGTTTTCGTTTCATGATTTACTTTAAAACTTGTTAAATGTTAAAAACTCGTACATTTCAATTCATTTCAATAATACTGAATCTTGAAAGATATTGGCTTCCATTAAAACCAGGTAATATAGATCGACTTTTTTCACATTATTTTTCTTTGATTTTTCTTCCAGGAACTGAGAAACAGTACCATCATTTGTTCATGTGTACGAATTAACCAATGTGAACGGCAACATCCTTGGATCCACAGATTTCAGTCCTAAGCTGGAACACAAGATTTGAAGTCTTCACGATTGTGAACATAGGAAAGCAGCACCGTACTATACTCGATTGTCTTCAGCCCATGTTCACACTTTAAGTTACTCCAGATAACCATTAGAGACTTAGTTTTGTCCAATGTACGTTTTTTCGTCACATGTCCTCTTAAAATAGGGGCTTTCCTCTCCTCATTCCACATCGAATAAATCTGTGTGCAACTTGCAAATATTGTAATTATTAGATTATTTACTAGCCGAATTTGTCGAATCTATCATGTCCCTTATTTTGGAGCACTCTCGAAAAAAGAAAGGAATTACGTGCAACTATGATCACCGCCTTAAGGGGTGACAAAGCTTAATTCCGAATATTTGAACGTCATTTATACCAATCTCTTATTATTTTAAAGAACGATTCATGTCAGTTATCGCTTTTATTAATAAATCATTTCCTTCCAAGCTTTAGTTAGATAGAAAGAAAGATGGCATTTATGATAAAGGGCGGCATCGGGGGTTTAAAAACAAATTTGAGAAACATGATTGGAGCTTTCTTTCTGGTTATCAGTACACTATTATGACCATAATTAGAAAGTTTACTATTAGTACGGTAAGGTAAGGGTAAACTAAGGTAGTTGGCACTATTGCGTTGACATGGGTATGTATGCATAGAAACTTATATAACTTACTGTTGTCTCAGATTTGCATAAGAATTAACTCTATACGGTATAGGTTATGTAATGTATTGTCTTGACTTCTAGGTGCTCCAGTTGGCCCCGTGGTCTAAGACTCTCGCCTTTGCCGACCACTGCCATGAAGTTTCGGCCTCGGCCAATGTGGGTGTGTCAGAAAATATGCAAGTTAGTTTTCATCATTTGTTAATTCATTTCTGGGTTTACACGGGTTCTTTCTCTACCAGTTATGCTAATCGTCACGTGAAGCCTATCTTCAGCTGAGAAACACAGAACAACATCAACACCAATCTTGTGTTCTCAATAGTATATGAGCAGGTGAATCTCAATCTACAGCGGCACAGGAGTGTATGCTTTGAGTATACCAGTCAAATGCTAATATGGTATATAACCCACCCACACCGATTGTTGTTCAGTCCAATATATTTAAACCTACAGGAGTTATTCCCCTTTTACTTCTCACATGCGATTTAAGGCTGCGAAACAAAGACAAACATTACAGAAAAAAGATTTAGAGCACATTTGCGTTTGCACCTCATTTGACTATGGGGAAAAGTGAAGATCTGAATGATCCAACATGTGTACTAACGGAAAGTTCATAGAACAGCTGTTAAACATGATCTCCGATTTAGCACCATTTATTCCCAGCTTTTTACTGGTTTCCTGGTTTATTATACCAATAATAAAAGTCAACAATGTATTCTCATATGTAAATTGAAAGAATGCAGTATACTAAGGTAAATGTAAACACATAAAGATCCAAATCCACAGAAAAGTGTTAGGGATACTGCCAATACTGCATGGCTTTTAAAGTCATGGTGTAAAGAAATTGCATGTAACAATACTATTGTTATATTAAATTGTGATCCGTCCATGGCGCAATAATACCTTGTATAATAGGTCTTGCAATCGTGTGCAAGGTCTATGGATAAATGATGTATTTCCCTTCATTAATCATTAGGAACGTATAAAAGTAACGATTAAAGGTATTAATAATCGACATTGTCTTAATGAATTTAATATGGTACACAATTTCGTCGCAATCATTTCTGTTTTCCATTCCTCTCTCCCCAATGGAAGGTATACGCTTTCCTTGAGATCTATCTAGAGTGTTTATATAATCAATGATATAAAGTTGGAATATCCTATCGACCCTATACGGTAAAAACTTGGTTACTTGGCACACGTACTGTAATATAATGATATGGTGTTATTGTTGTTGTTGTCGTTTCTTAAACCTATGATAATATTCTAAAAATCCATTTTTATAAAACCTAAATATGAAAATGTTCATGACAGGGATTTAAGGGGTTGATTCTCTCGGTCAATACAAAGTTGGATTTAATCAATCCTAACTCCGATCAAAGAGGAAACATACATATTTGTATGTTATATAAATAAAATATATGCATAGCATGTACGTGCATCTTGAGGGCGAACGGGGGGGGGGGGCGTAAAAATGAATCTTGTTACCGGGCTCCAAACACTCTAGCTACGCCTCTGACAAGCATGCCATATATTGACAAAATAAAATCAAAGAAATGTATATTAATGGATATAAATGTTACCATAAATGACTACATTTGCAATTATATTTATCCTTTCTCAAAATCAAAACCAGCTGCATGAACTTAACCAGTTATTTTGGGCAGACAGTCTCATACATTATAATTATTTTATTCTGATTTGGAATTAATGGCATCACAAGAATTTTCACGTAGCAGTAAGACAACGTTCTCTCTATTTCATGGAATTACACTGAATGTAAATGGCTGTCAGTGTAAACACTTTAGCTTTTAACTGCCTTTTTGCACAAAGTAGCATAGTGTAGCGATAACAACGTAATTATAGGGCTCTTCAGTCGGGCCTAGTACTACAAGCTTACTATTTTTAAGCGAAGAGGATACCCCTCTTTACCGGGCTCCCATTTGTTTTAACTTTGATTGGATACTTTTATGAATAGCGGGAACATTATACGTCATAATCTGCGCAGCGGAAACATTTTGCTTTTCTTTTAAATTATACATTTTTTTATAAGAATTTGATACGGCTCAGAGGAAAGATTATGAAAAATCCACAAAACGTGTGGGTCATGGAGGGTAACACGCGGGAAGAGTTTTATTTATTTATCTAAATACCTAATTGTGGTACTTATCTTCGTTTTGTGGGAATAGAATTGTATTATAACATACCCTGCATTTTATCTTTAACCAGACGAGCGTGTCACTTCTCTCCCTTAAGCCCCTGGTAGAGATAGCAACTGGTCTGTCGTTTAATCAATAAAGTACAACGAAATCGTTGACAACATGGAATTACCTTATTTGTATAATAAATTTAATATATATATATATATATATATATATATATATATATATATATATATATATATATATATATATATAGTACATTTAAGTGATTTATTATAAGGTACTTCACTGACAAAACGTCAGATTTCTCCGGTAGCAATTATATACACAATGAATATAAATACAATTGCCAGTAACTAACATTTGTTTGCGTTATTACTGCTAAACAAAATAGCATCAAACCGGCTTCATACTTTGGATATTAATTAAACATAGCAGTAAAAAGACTAATACATCTTAAGATGTTTTCTATTCAAAGAATATGACCCCCCCCCCCCCCACACACACACATGTGATAATTTAAAAGGAACTTGTGAAATTGTTAAGGTTACTCACAGCTTATTCGGTTGTAGCATCCATGTATCCTGCATTTTCATTTTTCTGTGATTTTAATGTTATTTAACATTTTTTTTTAAAAAGATAAGTAAATGTGTTTTATGACAGAAAATGTAAGCACAATCCGACTATGCAATACTGCAAAACTGCAACTGCAAAATAATTAAATAAATTAAAAAAATAAAAGGTATACAGATTACTGTATTTAACTTTTCATAGGAAATATTAGAGAAAATATATATTTTATATAAACTTTCAGTCATTATATTTTAGGTGAATTATTCCAAAAAAGTTCTCATCCAGGTATTGTCTTGTTACGTTGACCTTATAGATTTCTTTTGAAACGTAAGAAGGCAAGTGTTAAAACATGAATTCCTTAATATGTACCATAACATTTTTAATTAAATTAAAATTCCTAAATCAAAACAATCGTTGAAAGATACAATTTATGAAAGTACGCAGAAAGGAATAAACAGTTCGTGGTAAATTAAAGTAGTTGTCATTTTAATAAAATAGATTCCAATTTAATTAATTCAATTAATTTAATTAATTTAATTTAGTTCTGATTGATGTTACGATACTTATTTATTGCTGGCAACGATAAAATTAAAAGCCACGATATATATGTCATATTCCATTTTAACAAGAGACCTTTAAAACTGATGAGGAATCATTTCTGGATGGGTGGGGCATTTGTTGTTGTAATTAGACAGTTCAAAGACAATTTGCAGTACGATATTTAATCCATTTATCATAGATCTCATTAGTTTTTTTTAAATCTATTTACCAATAATTAGGATCCTACCCTTTGATAGTTAAATAATTGTGTCGGGATATAATGCTCTATTTTTTATTATACTAACGAAGCCAGTTCAAAATCAATGTATACATTTCTTCAACCTATCCTAGATCTCATTAATTTTGTTTCTGACTTATTTATCAATGTTTTTTATCTACAACTTTACAAAGATATAAGAAATTGTCCAGATATAATGTGGTGTTTTTTTTAAATGTTGTACTTAACAGTGTGACAAATGCAGAGTGGTCAATTCGAACAATGGCTGATTCTTAACATATTCTTGATATTACATTTAAAGATTGTGTTAAATTTTTAATTGGTTCAGGACACAAGCTAAGTTAATGATAAGTGAAACTTGTTCACAGGTACTAGCACCAAAAACTGCCAAACAAAGCGTGCCCTTTGTTGGAACAATCAAGGCAAGCTTAAATAATAATTGAAGTTTGCCGATCGCGTCTACAGTCGCACAATTCATGAATATTTAATTGGCATGGCAAGGAATAAAAAAGTTCCCAATTACGCTCAACTTACTACCCAAATATTTCTTTTTTAGTTTAAAGATTTTTTATATCAATTTATCTTACAATCATATGCAATGACAACGTTCAGTACAGCGTACATTGTTTGAATTTAGAAGAGCAATTTAGAAGTGCAATCATGTTATTGTTTAAACTAAGTGGGAGGTTCTTCTTGGTCACAACACTGTTATGTTTAAACAAAAGTCATCGTATAAAATGCACAATATAAAACAATATATAGGAGATTATTTCAAGCTGTCTCCTGGTTAATAATAATATTTTACTTTTATAATATGATTGATGTGATTATTATTAAGGTATCATTTTACATTATGTCAATATCATAACACACGTGATAATGGTACATTACAGTAATATTACATACACTATTATAATGTCTGACAGCATCGATTAAGTGTTTACAACAGAAACATTTTATTGTCATACGTGAAAATATTTTTTTGTATAAATACTGTTCTACAGTATAATACTTTTCACAGGATCGCACTCATTGTAAATCAAACCCATTAATAAAACAGTAAAATGTATAAAGATCACATTATTATTGTTTGACTATATATTATCATGTTCTTGTTGTAGTTGTGAATTTCGAAAAACACTCGATATAGGAAAGGATTCAGCTACCCGAATAAAGTTTGATTGTGAGAACTGTCGAACTTTGCTTAATAATTGATTGATCTGTGATAAACAATAATCATAAGATGGCTTTAATATATATATATATATATATATATATATATATATATATATATATATATATATATATATATATACCTTTTACAGAAACTAGATTTTTCGTCACTTGAGCCGAATTAAGGAATCAATGCCAGTATATGAGAATAACGTCATATTTTCCATCGCTGCATATTTTAAAATGTCATTATGTTACGATTTAGTTCTTATGTTAGGTTAATGTGTGTTCTAGAGATGACAGGATTTTGTAAAGACAGTAGAATAGTATTCGAGTAACGTGATGAAACATGTAGATATTTTACAAAGGCGTTCTACACTGGAAAACACGATCATCCGAGTACCTGAGTGTAAGAAGGATATATTTTCCATGGTTTTTGTATGGTGTAAATACTATTGTACTCAAACAGAAATTGTATAATATATACAGCTTGACATGGAACTTCTATGTTCCTTCATTGACTGATTGCGACAACTGTATAACCGATATGAATGTTGCACATTTTAAAACGCGACTGTACAATATACCCCCTCCCCCGTTTATTTTACTGCTTAAGTAAACATGTACGAAATGTTCAACTTGAAATAATTTCAGGACGGATCATTGCTCCATCAGGTAGTATTCATAACTCAATGTTTAGAATATTTGATTATGTTATTTGCAGTCGTGTTTCTAGGACGGTCTTATATTTAAATAACTACTATACTGACCATTGTGTGTGTATATGTGTGTGCATGTGTGTGTGTGTGTGTGTGAGAGAGAGAGAGAGAGAGAGAGACAGACAGACAGACAGACAGACAGACAGACTTGGATGTTTCACGTAGCTTTAAAAACAATTGAGTTCATATCGCTACGATGTCTGCCGTGTTGCAGTTTATAGTGATGTCTACCACTGGGGCATCATGCCGCAGACTTATACCATGATATCCCATCCAGTCACATTACCCTGTCACCAGACCGATCAGTCGTTATACTAACTTCTCAATGCTGAGCGCCAAGTGAGTCAGCCCATAATTGCATTTCTTTTTTAAAAAATCTTTGGTATGACTCTGCCAGAGATCGAACTCACCCCCACCCCACCCCCAAAACAAGCCGCATCCGATTCGGACGCTCGAACCACTCGGCCACAAGAGATGCCCTGAACATTGCAGTCATACGAATAATTATTATTTTCATTGTTAAGGTATGTCAGATTTTTTTAGTTTAAATTTGCACGTGCATTAGACATGTTCATTAGATAAACATTTTCAACTATTTAATCTCATTGTACATGAAGAAGATACATATTTTATAAACAAGAAGCGAACATACATGCATACATACTTACGTCCGTCCGTCCGTCCCTCCCTCCCTCCACATACACGCACGCACGCACGCACGCACACACACACACACATACACACATACACACATACATACATACATACATACATACATACATACATACATACATACATACATACATACATACATACAGCTACGATGAAGTACTGTTTTAAAAAAGCACTTTTTTAAAGGTCAAAGGAGGCCGTGTAATTATAATTCAAAATATGTTTACAAGTATTAGCATATATTCAGTGCTAACTATTTAATCTATATAGATTACAAATAATTTATTAAACAATAGTCGTAAATATATGCAAATTGTACAAACCGGATATTTTAACAAGCCGAGTGTTTAAGAGAAAGGGACATTTTTATTATGTTGTTATTTTTTTTAATATAACATTAAACAGGGTTTATGGGGTGAAAATCGAGAGATATCTTGCGATCGAAAGTCAAGCAGGCCTGAGCGATGACCCCTCCCCGTTATTCCAAAGTTTAATGGATTTTGTTTAATTATTTCTTTTGCCCACGTCTGTACTTGTGGATTCGTTTATTTAAAGTAAAACAAATTCATATTTGTAGCTGTAAACAGGAGGATGGATGGATGGATGGATGGATGGACGGACGGACGGACAAACGGATGGATGGATGGATATAATCAGAGATGTAGGCGTTGGGTAGTATTTTGGGGGCTAAGGTGTTGGTTTAATTCTAAATAAGCCACACCTATTGTTTTGACCCATATTAGCTAGGTAGTAGACGCTAGCCTCCCGTGTGAGCTACCAGCACGCGGCAAACATCAATAATTACTTAATCAAACCTTGATTGGGCAAATAAAGGGCGCACTTTATTTGATTGTCCTCGTTGTTTTACCTGGTGAACACTCCTCAACCCTCAATAACCAAGAGCCAAACAATTTAATGATAGACAGTGTCCCAAGAATGTATAAGAAACCGTTTTTACAAAGCTGTTTTTCACATCAATGATTAGAAGCAATCAGCACACAAGTTCTTCTTATTTCTGGTTCATAGATTTCATAAAGGAATACTCTTGTTATATTCGGTCCAATGGATATGGACGATGCAAGAAAGAATACTTGGTGAGTTATTTTAATTGTATATTTTGATTTATGCATATCTCAGCTTCGCTTATTTGTTTAATTTCAGGGATGTATATGGGAATATTGAATAGGATTTCTTTTCTTTTTTTAACAAATATAAAAAGCATCTGTTGATGAGGCGGTTTTATATGAGGGAATATATTTTCCATATCAACAAAAATCTTGAAAATTAAGACATACCATATGAATTGTATTTTTCTCTGAATGTCATTTTTAAGTCATTTATTAGCTATTAAAATGTTACTTTTTAAATCAATCTGAAAATGGTAATTGTTTTCCACGTTCCAGCTACACATTTAAGATATTTTTAACTCTTCCACATGTTTGTTTATAAAATGGCCTTCCTGGAATTTTCCCTATTCTGTTACTCCAATTGTTTAAAATATAGAAACAAATTTCCAATGACCTCACAGAAGATATGACGTGTGATGGCACACAAAATATTGTTCGTCATGTCATATAACATATGTGATGCCATATATCATTGTCATACACAATATCTTCATTAATGCCATATATTTTGTAATGAGATATTCATAATTAAATCTGACATTATTTTTTTATATAAATTTGCATCTCTATTGCAAACCGCTTATGTGTAGAGAGGTAGACTACCACGTTTAGTGTCTTTCTTCTTTACTCGTTAAGGAGAATCAAACTGCAAATAATAAATCGTTTAAGACAAATTAATTAATCAGTTAATTAATTACAGGTCGTTACAAAAAACGCCTGTATGAAATTTAGGAAACTATTTAACAATCCTGTATTGTTACATAATGTTTTATGTTATTTCGTGCATATCATTAACTTTGATTTTGTGCTCTTTCGCACGTTTGTCGTTGATAAAGAATCCAATAAAACTCCGTAAGCATTTTGGCTTGTTTTTATTTTGCCACGTGGTGTATAATATTATTACTATTCTATCTTTCTAAACTGTATAGCGGAAAGAAGCAAAGCCATCAGGTTTTTTGTACAATTCGACATGCCATTTATTCCCCTTGAATAAAAAGTGAAAATTTAAAAAAACACGGTATTGTCAATTAAATCCCAAATATTACCAAATCCTAAATCTAGAAGTAAAGAATGTTACGAACAAATTCCAATAATATTGAATGTGCTGATAGTATTGGTATTTCAAATTATATAATCCATAATGTCATAATGTGTTTTAAATGAATTCACGATACTCCGGTAGTAATGTTTAAGACCCAAAAAAAAAGTGAACGGCGTAATACCAATCACAGATTCACGAAGACTGACATCAAAAGGACATGAATAAGTATTTACCAAATCTAGTTATAAACAAATTATCAATTAACTTATGAAACACTTATGAAACAACAGACTGTTCTGGACAGCTAAGATGTAATAGAAAATTTTCACGAATTAGTTAGCAAGTTCAAAACTCTATCAACAATCATTTACGAAGGTCATGTACACAATGCAAATGAAATATGCCTAATATGGACTCGCAAAGACAAATGTGATCTTTGTATGCTTGTTTGCTATATACTTGTTTCTTATTTAATTTGAAATCGGTCTCCAAGCTTCTTTCGTCATGAATCTAAGTGAAGAAGAATGTTTAAAAATGGTCCAAACATTAACAAACTTAAAGGAACAAACACAGAACTTTGTATCCATTATTTATATCATCAATTAATTGTAACATTTTGTTGTCATTTTTTAGTCGTTATATATTACAGTTTGCTTGAATGTATTAAAATAATAATACATCCTATTTATAAATATTTCCAGTTAGTCTCTCACGCCTGTGCATGTAATCGTTTTGTTTTGTATTTTGTATGTTCAAGTAAATATCGTTTTGGGAGATGACAATTTTATAATAGCAAGTTATACGTTGAGAAAATGAATGACGTAAAAAGTATTTGCGTATATCCTTAGTCGAAGTCACCGGGGAATCTTGTTATGACATACCTTATGATATATGATCGCTACTCCAAATGATATCAATATTGACCCTCACCTGGCTGTGCATTATGCGATGGCAGATCAGGATCTATTTTACCGAATAGTCATATCAAACATCATCGACCAATTTTAACAAGCATGGTATGCGACAGTAGACCTGGGTCTCTGCAGTTTGCAGTTGTACTCATAAGCAAGTAATACAGTGTGAATATTTTGTTTTTCTTTTTGCTTTATTATGATGTGTGGGGGGGGGATTTTTTCTCTTGCATTTTATGTTGAATGTGAAGGCAACAAAATCAAAATAGAAACGGATCATATACTCAGACTTAAGGTGAGCTCGATAGATAATCTTGCTACCTGTGGATTAGTGCATCGTTCTAAAACGTTAAGATGCACTGAAAATCTAAATTCTGAGATATAAGGAGTATTGAATTAAATCTAAGAGCAATTTCCTCCAGTGAGAAATTTATACTGCTTTATTTTGTTTGTTTTTTTAAAAAAAAACAATATTATCACGTTCTTACATGTTATTTTCTTTTCATTCATTTCCGTTTTGGCTTACCTTTAAACAGCCCACAAAGTTTATCCTTGTCTCTATGTTCCTGAAAATAACTAGTATAATTAGTAGTTTTCATCCAACGCCTATAATAAATGTAATAAATGACAATGTAAGTATGTGCTAAAGACCTTTATAAATCATTAAAAATTCAGAATTAATAATTTTTCAAATTATTCCCGATACTGTAAACGATAACACGGATGAGGGTCCTGATTATCTTTTGAGAACGATATCATGGCAAGCATTATACAGTTTTATCAAGTTCTTTTTAAACATTTTATAATTATTTTGATCGTAAAAGTAGTAAAAGATCCCATCAAAATTACTACCTTTTGCATACGGGACTATGAAACAAATACGAGAGAGACAGTGTGAAACGGAGAAACAAGTGAAATTGTTATGACATTTGAGGCATTTTGAAGAAACTAATCGATATTTAGTTTAAAACAATGTTTCAAAATGAAGAATGATCTTTAGACTTGCTTCGTTTAATATACCCTCCCCCTCCCCCCTACTCCCCTCCCCCACCCCACCCCCCAATCTCTTGGTTATTTACAATACTGAAATTTGGAATTTACTGCAGCAATTAAAATTGTTATGGACTGACAGTTATGTGCATGAAATAGTCGTTTCCATTCCTGTTCCATAACATATGGCGCAGGAACTGTAAACCTAGGATGAGTTTAAAAATTTCCGATCTTCAAATGAAATAAATTAAAATTTGGAGTCAGTATAAAGAACAAAATTAAACATTGATCTCGAGTTGTCTTTCACAGCGAAAAAGTATGCCATCAAGAAGTGTGTAGTTTATTCCATGCATTTATATTGGTGTATCATTTCCATCATTATCTAAATACAGTTATTTTAAATTATTATGACTTTTATAAATGGACACGAATATACAGTTTCCCTGCTACAATTCATTTTGGGGTTGGTCGACATCATCTTCGTCAATAAAACTTTGTGTTGATGTAAAATGGCAAAACGCTTCCAGTCTTTTTCCACGGCTGGTAGTTCTTTGAAGGATTACAAGACCTGTCCCTATGAACCATGAATTGTTGGCAAGCATCATCAATGCTATTTTTGAATCTAAAATCTGGCGCCAGGATGTGTGCGGCTTCAGCTGACCTTTGTGTTCATCCACCAACCATTCTGTTGACAAACTATCCGTTAAAAACGGTATTATATAAGATGAAGAAGGGCCATCGCAGGTGAATGAATGGTGATGAAGAAGATAGAACGATGGAATATTAGTTTATGTGAAGAGTGAAATGTGAAGAGTGAAATGTGAAGAGTGAAGAGTTTATGTGAAGCGTGAAGAGTCAAGACTGGAGTGTAACTATTTTTAAAGGTAATTGCTATTTTTTTACTTCATAGTGTAAATTTGTAAGTGTTGCAATGGGCGTCGTCCTCGTTGGTGTCAGTTGTAGTCAAGAGGAACAACACCGCACATAATAGGAAAATAGTGGCGTGCTCTTACCTATGGAATTTTAGAATGTGTATGTGGATCACGTTGCAACTTTCATTAGCACATAATAAATAAAAATTAGACTTTGATAGGCTTGTGCCGCTGAAAGATCCGTTACTGGAAATAAAATCGTTTTTCAGAAAATAAATTTTATGATCTATGTTGGCAATTGTTTCATTTTTCATAGTAAACTTTTTTAACACTGTATGCATATTAAGCATACTAATAGATGGCATACATACATACATACACACACACACACACACACACACACACACACACACACACACACACACATACATACATACATACATACATACATACATACATACATACATACATACATACATACATATCAGTGTTTACATTCTGCTCCTGTAAAATAATGTAACACGTGCACATCTGAAATAATAGGTTTGACCAACGTTAAATTGCAGACAATACGTTTCGCTTTTTATCATACTACATTCATATCAACCAAATATGTATATTAAAATATACATCTAGTTCATTTATTAACACGTGCAATTTGCATGCCACAGAAAGACAATCATCTCCATCCATCACACTTTAAATATGTTTTGTTTAGGTCAGGAACGGTGCTAGATCATATGGTTTTGATCAAAATATTTCTTGCTAATTTCCTACTTCATACAAACGATTAAAATGTAAATTTAGATGTAAGTATATTCATTTAAATATGCATTTTAAACTTACACATAACTTGTAATTTATTCGTCACCGTATGAGTAAAAGAAAAAGTGAGAATAGTCTACATCCTTAATCTGCTTGTCTGAACATTGCTTAGTTGCCATACAATTAGAGAAACTCATTCACTATTTCGAGTATACCGCTTTGTACATCAAACGCATTTCAACACCTTGTCATCTAAATACGCAGATGGACGTTAAAAGGATTTATTAAGCTAATGAACTTAAATATGAATATATTTGTATGTACAATGCATAACGTTACTAAGAGTTTTGCATTATTTCTTTCTAGTCTTAGTCTGGACTCTTTGAAGAAAGATGCCATGAAGCAGGACTCAGTTTCCACGGAGTCTTCCAGTCAAATGGCTTTGCCTCGGCCCAGGTTCTACGACTGGAGTGACAACTCGTTCCGAGGGAATGGTTTCCGATCTGATGCTGCCTCATTTCGATCTGAGACCGACTCTATGTCCGGAAGTTCTACACCATCTTCTGAATCAGCCTTGAGATCAAGTGAAAGTGTTTCTCCTATACCGATCGGACATTTATCATCAACTTCAGAGAGCGCATTTCGTCGGTATCGTAAATCCATAGCACATTATAACGTCGGTTCGTTTCCATTCGGTTATCCCTTCATAAACTCATTGGACTACTATAATCGATACTCTCAAGCTGATTACGGTTCGTACCAACAACATTATGGGATGGCCTCATTTCCATGGGTGCCGACATATCGACAGAATTTGGCATTAGCTCCAGAGACTGGACTTCTAGCAGCAGATTCAAATCAGGGCCAGCAAGTTCCATCAGATAATTCTGTACCAAAGAAAAAAGTACTGCCTTTCTCAGTAGAAGCCATTCTTGCTAAGGATCCGTCACCAAAGCATATTGCAGTAAGCCCTACAGCGATTGATAGTACGGAATCGCAAGACGCCTATTGGTGTCACGTTTGCGACGACTTCTGCCGTGATACATTTGAGGCAAATCTTCATCGACAGCGCCATATACTGGATAATGCCACGCCTGCTCTTCAGAGAGACATTTTCATGAAACATGGTCATGTAACGAAACACGAGCTCATGTGCTCTATGAATCGTGTGAGGTGTGGAGTTTGCAACAAGTTTGTTGTAACATCCTCATTTAAGAGACATATTTCCAGCCATAATGGTTTCCCGTGTCGAATCTGTGGGAAGGAATTTTACCTTAAATCCAGGCTTCAGGAGCACATGCTCATTCATACAGGCGAGCGACCCCATTCCTGTAGCGTATGCAATCGTAAGTTTGTCAAGAAATCCTCGTTAAAACAACACATGAACTACCATACAGATAACAAAAAGGTTCAGTGCGAATTTTGCGGGAAGCGCTTCTATCGTGCATGCGCACTGCGTGTCCACATTAGGAATCACACAGGTGACTTTCCTTTCAAATGTGAGTTTCCCGGATGCTCCAAAGCTTTCCCACAGAAGATCCAGCTTCAGTTGCACATGAACACCCACAGACGCAGAGGTGATGCTTGAGAGACAGGATGATAACGCGTATAAAGAAATGTTGATAAACATTGATTTTCATCACGTGACACACTCAGGAACTATATCTGTATTGGTTAAGTAAATGAGCCCTAAACAAAGTATTATAACGAGAACTAACACCGCCGATTATAACACTGAAGATAAAATATGTGAGGAACTTGTCAAAAACCTTCCACAAATGTGAATGTTATTTATTGTTAAAGATCACATATATTAAATATTTGCGTATTCGAAACTCTTTGTTTGGAAAATTGATTTATATGTATATTAAGATGTATACATTATGTATTGCATATTGTAAACACAAAGTTCACGTAGGTGCAAGTTTAAGTTCACGGAGGTGCAAGTTTCTTGGAGAGTCTGAAATACTGCATGCTCTGTATTTGAAATTGCAATCTACTATTTTTCTTCGCCTGCCTGTTCGTCCATCCATACTCATTGCTATCTTACTTCTCTGTCTCGCACGCGTTAACTTGGTTTCTTCTTCTCCGCGGCTTTTAAACTTTCCACTCTGTCTAATCTTCATTGTAACTGTGGTATCTCTAGAATTCTTTGTATCCTCCCAAGATTATTCTCTTAACCTATCTTTTGCATATGTGCTGTATTTATGCAGTATTTTCATCCCCATACAATTGTATACGCTGATGTTAAACTACCCACGTACCTACCAACATATAGACCAACATGTCTGTCTGTCTGTCTGTCTGTCTATCTATCTATCTATCTATCTATCTATCTATCTATCTATCTATCTATCTATCTATCTATCTATCTATCTATCTATCTTTCTTTCTTGCAAATTCAATTAGCTGACTCATTAGCATGCATTTACCTTACTCGAAGCAATCCGCTGTGTCCTCCTCTTAACGGATGTATCCGTTTCTTGGCACTTAGGAATCCGGTCTATTCACAGAAACCAAAAGCTAATATCTGCCATATTATACCGACGTGATTTGCAGCAACTTTGTGTAAGTCGTAATTTGGCAGTGGGGACCTGTACACGTAAGAGATGGTTAGAATGATTGTATCTGGTTAAAGTTACACCATTTGTCATTAGATTTACTATGCAAAATTAATGAATATTCTTAACACTTGCAAACCTTAAAATTGCTCAAAAGGGAACATGCTTGAAAATGAATTTGTAAAGGTAGAGCGAAGGGGAGAGATTGCAGAGGAAGTACAGTGCGCTCAACATAACCCGATCGATTTAATTTTCAAACTTATGTATGATGCATGATACTGCGAATTCGTCCTTTTTGCAAATTATTCTGGCGCAGTATTAAGTGTGAAAATAAGGACATCTCGAAAACAGTTGGCCACTTCAATTATGAAAAAATGTTCCGCCAACTAATTTGACCACAATAGTATGTAACCTCGGTGTCATGTTATACTAACGTATATGGAAAGCACGATGTCGCCCAATAAATATCGATATTATCAACATGTTTCTGCTGAAATCGTCACAAATCGATTATACTCCATTACTTCAGGAGCATTTTTTAAACAGTTCTTGTCCTATTAGATGAATTTATACAGCAACTGCTACTGATACTAAATGGCTGTTTTACATAATATTACTCGTACGGTAACTTTCTACGATACCACGGATTCTTTGGTATCACGGTTTTAGAAGTTTTGAGTAATTTTCAGCACAGCGCCACCTATCGTGTACTTATAGATGGACTAGATGTCCTTACGTTACTTGTTCTGCTGCATTACCAGTTTTATTTCTAGAAAATGTTAGAACTGCTGTCGAGTACAATATTTTAAAACTGCACCCATGAATTTCACCTGTTCAATTCATAGTCGTAACCCCTGTATTTAAAATAAAATTTATATATTCTTAAATCGATATCGCTGTAAAGAATCGGTTAATCAGTTCGCCGTCTAATAATGTCCAATGAGTCTATGCAAAAGCACATAATATGATTACTGTATTTGTCAAGAAGCAAGAACTCGAATCTATAATAGCAAATCAGAGTCCGAATATAAAGGATGTTGTTTTTTAAGGTGGTGTCTTTAGTAATTGACAGGCGTATATGTACAATCTTTGCTGTAAACAATTTATTACCTTTCGTTACAACACAGATTTTTTTAAACAGTATGTGGTCGACAGGTACTTTGATGCCCATTCCCAGAGGCAACATTGACGCCACGCGGTCATATGTGGTTACATAAGCCTTGCTTTAATTGACAAGTTTCTGTTGTGGGAGGGTACAGGTTACCGAATAGGAGCCATTGAAGTAGCATCAAATTTTCAAATGATTTACAATTTATGCAGCATATACATCAATATCCTAACACTAAGACAAGTAGATGCTATCGTAAAAGTATTTTTCGTGATATCAGAGCATCACGCCTTACTCAACCTGGAATATTCATGACATCTGTTTATCGATCAATTCCCACAGCCTTCTAATTAAAACTGGACACTAAATATGTGCTAATACAGAACAAAATACACCAAGTAGACATATGCAGTATTTTGAAGGTCAATATCTTTATTAACGTATTCACAATTCGCTAACTTTAAAACTCGCGATATCATAGCACTCCAGTTCGCAATTTTAAATAAGATATATAAAGTCTAGATTCCGTGAAGTATAACCTAGTTTACTGTCCAAATGAAAGTTATGTAGTTATGAATAAATCAAGCAGATATTTACAGCATATTTTTGGTTATGTATGTACATATAACAAAATTATTTAGAGTCGGTTTGCATTTTCATGACAGGACCCATTTGTTCAATGAAGCTATTTACAAACTACAAAGAAATAAATTAATAATGAACTCGATCAAACATACATAATATAAATTAATTTTAACTAGTTGTCAAAAAGAGTTTACATGACCTAATTACATCGACACCCTCACATCCAACTCTCAATCTTCACAAAATTGAACATTTCCTTTTTCAAAATGCAATGCAGAGGAAACGGTTTCAATAGATTATACTCTAAACTTGAACGCAGTGATAATGTATACATGCGTAATGGCTAACAATACACACTTAAGCTATTGTTCAAAAAATGCGTGCGTAATGACTAGCAACACATACTTAAGATATTGTTACAAAAATATGGGCGTACTGGAAAAGATGGCCGCTATCGCTTAACCGGCTTGAAGCAGCTTTACATTTTCGTACTGTTTTCGTGATGTATGTGATCCACTGTTAGGACATTCATTGTTCTTGAATAAATTGCTATCATGTGATCTCCAGTCAACCAATTTATACTATGATGGATCCTCATTAATTATTTTAAATGACCACTCCTTGGCTTTTTATACTACATTGTGCTTAAGACTAAACGAACTGGGATTACATTCATCATTACTAATCGGACGCGAACAAAGGAATCTTGTTTCAAAGCTGGCCGGCGTAGAACAGGAAGAATTGTTGTCATCACCAAGAATTCCATGATAAATGTCTTAAATACAACACAACCTTCAATTTCTGCAAGAAATCGTTTGAACTAGTCCAAACAAAGCTCACACATCAACAAGGTCAGTTCATTTTTATGCTTCTACCGCCCTCCTCCTAGAAGAAAAAAAAAACAAGCTGAAAGAAACACTCTTTTTTTTTAGCAGTTTCCAAATCTCCTGGAGTATAAAAATTCCAAAGATGGCAACCTGATTATTCTTGGAGATTTCAGATTTCATTTTGACTGTCTTGGAAACCCCAACACATCAAAACTCATAGATTCCATTCATGCCTGCAATCTTAAACAGTCAGTTAACCAACCCACCAATTAGCACAGTTACATTTTAGAATAGATTATTCATAGACCTGATGATAATATTCTATAGTCTACGCTTGTATCCCACAAATTTGAATCCGATCACCACTGCATTATATGCCATCTGGACGTATCTTTCCCCAACCCTCGACTTTTACTTGCTACTAAGAGAAACATCCGTATGATAAATAGAAACAAACTAATGCATGCCATGCAAGCAGACCTCACAACTTGCTTACCTCCTACAGCAGAAACACTCGATAATTGCCTGCGTTCATTGCTTAAAATTCATGCCACAGCCGTAAAATGCAGTGTATCAATTCAAAAATGTTCTCCGTGGTATAGCAATGTTAGGGACCAGCTTCGCACTGCTAAAAGAGACCGCCGTAAAGCGGCGAGGCCTTGGCTTTCCACCAGACTCACTATTCATAAACAAATATATAAAGCCGCTGAGAAGAACGTCACAAATATAGATAACTAACAAGCAAATGTCAAGGAACAACTGTACACCACTTCATTCTACTTGCTCTACAGCAGACCCCGGACCTGTTTACAAATTTCTTCCGTGACAAGGTAAAAACCATTAGAGATACGATTTACAACACAATTTCAATTGACTTGTCGTCACCATACAGTTACGTCATAGAATTTCATCGACAGCTGTTAGTAGCATTTGAACCTGACCCTATGGATTTAGTACGGACAGTCGTGATGAAGAGTGTACCAAAATGTTTGACTTCATTGAAAAGGTATCCGAGGCGGTATTAGCGTCATAACAAAAAAATATTCTGAAGCAAACAATAAATTCATGAACAAGTACACTCATGAGCTTCCAGCGAAGTATATGTTTTATCTTAACGCAAAACAATCTATATCGTTATGTCAAAACCCCGTTGTCATTCTGGTGGATTTCGTTGGATTACGCCTGCTTATTATTTAGCGTAGACAGTAACAAATACCTGACGATGTTTCATATATTGTTGAATTTGATCTTATTTATTTTACTTAATTACATTATTTACATAACGAGTATCCATTCTGTGCGCAATAAATGATAATCAACAATAGTGTGTTATCTCATTAGCAGCATGTAATAGCATAACCGAAACAAAATAATATGTAAGCTAGTTCCAGACTTGCTTAATAAGCAAAATTATGTTTTGCACTATAAGGTCATTAAACAAGCAATACATGCTGGTTTGTGCTGAAGATAGTTAAGTCGTGTGTTAAGATTCAATTAGTCGCCGTGGGTGAGAGGTTATATTAACTCAAACACTTCGAGAAAAACTGTGTCTAATACAGATTTCGAGTAAAACGTTAATATTATAAATAATTTTGACTTCGAGAAAACGATGGAAAATATTAGAAACCGAGTAAATATCAAGCTAATTAAATATATCAACCGCCGAAATAACCTTGTGTCAGATGATTATTATGTCAACATGAAAATTTTTAATGAAAGTCTTTGTCACGATACATCTAAGAAAAAAACTACAAATTTATTACTGAATATGCCGATTTACGTAGCAGCTTCTGTGTTATATTTATCAAAATGGCTCCCGTACGATTTTCATTTTAATTTTGTTAAGAAGCAATGACCGACAAGTAATCTATTGTTTACCGATACTGATTCGCTTGTTTATTAAATAAAGTGTGAGGATGTATATTATGATATTTTTAATAACCGACAGGTGTTTGATCTTTCCGGTTATCATCACGAACGTGGACTGAGTATTTTTTATGACATCAACTGTTGCGAAAACGGAATATATATGTTTGCACTTAGTCATTATATGAAATATGGCATCGAGATACTTCATATCATTTTTAAAATAATTATGTCTAAACTTAAAAATTAATGTTCTAAGCTTTAGTAGTATCTAACAGCTGCAGTAGTAAAAGAAAGGATGACAATTGACCACCAACAGATGAAATTAACAATAAAATTTTAAGTATTTGTTTTGGCAAATTTGATAAACCAAACCTTTCACTCATAAAATAGGACGACAGTAAATATTTTAATTACAATGAGAATCTGAGTGACGAGTTAATGTCGTGGTATAATAACTTTCATGATCCAATCAGTCAACAAAAATATACTAAAATTATTAGTGATCTTGATAAATCAAAAATATTAGCTGTATGTGGATAATATCCGCTCTGCAAAACAGCAATAAAAGATTTATTGGAAAATCATCGCAATGTAAGTGGCCTAATGATGTTGGTTTCAATCATCGCGACAATGAGCTAAGTTTTATATTCACTGTGACACACTGACAGTTAGTGAAGAAGTATTATAAATGAAAACACATATTCTTTTAAGGTTTTGTACTGTAAAATCTCACTAAAGCATTTACCTGATGAGATATTATTATAAACAGGATACTCAAGAAGTATGTTTGTACTTCATGTAATGATGGATGCGTGTGTGTGTGTGTGTGTGTGTGTGTGTGTGTGTGTGGCGTTGCCCGACCCAAAATTAAATTAGGACCATGTGTTATCAAGTAAGTCGGTCAAGCCACTGTTTATTGTTACACATGACCGCAGGCTAACGCCATCCCTTACGTAAGTTGCCATAGTTAAGAGAGGAAGCTGACCAAAAAGCCCGTCAGAAGTGTAATTAGCACCTTGGGCTGGAAGGATGTTTTGTACATCAAAGAAGCTGCCAGAAGGAGTGGGCGTGCCTTATCTTCTGGATACGCTGACTGACCGCCAGATTGAATACGTCGAGTGGATAGGGCCCCAGCGCTATCCAATCAGAATCGAGGAAGGGGTGGGACCCTGATTTATTTTAAAATATAATATCTTTAACCGGCCGGCTAGCTTTAGTTTCCGATTACCCGTTAAGGAGGATTGTCTGTAAAGAATTGGAACTCCGTTAATTGGCGGTAAATCCTTAGAACAGAATTCTAAGTATAGCTTCTAAAAAGGTCAGTGAGCTATTTGTTTGATCTTTGCTTTCTGCGACTGCATTTAATTGTAGATCGTTTATATATACGTATTATTACTAAAATCGTAGTAGGAATAATTATTTGTGATGTTGATATGTTTGTATATTTGAATTATGAGTTCCTATTTGTAAAGAATCGTATTGCTTGCTAGCCGTCGTAAGAATTAATATTATTATAATTTGCTATGTGGTTATTTTATAGTACAATAGCACATTATCCATGTAATTATAGAAGTGAATGTTATCTTTGAAATGATTTCACTTGAGAAATTAATAATATGAATATTTGAATATTTGTGTACGCTTGTGGGAGTGTAGTGTACAGACATACATCTGGTTGTCGTAATATTATAAGTACAACGAGATTATATATATACATATTAGATATACTTATGTGATATGATGTATGGATATATGTATGATATCGTGCTATTACGCCATTGTTTCCCTGTAAGAGTGTGTGGGAATTTCGATGTGTATGTATGCGTGTCCTAAACGTAATAGCCTTATCTGATGGTTAATGGATGATTTAGTGTGAGGTGAGATTGATAAACCATATGTTAACGCCTTGTGATTTTCACAGGAAGCTTCGAGGGACAGACTAGTGAGTGGTCCCAGTGTCTCCGTTATAGACGGAAGAAAGAAAAGGAAAGAGGGAAACCTGGAGAGGAAGTTCGTGGGACAGACCAGTGAAAGTGGTCCCCATAGTCTGGATAGAGAAACGGAAGGAAAGTGAAGGGAGGAGAGAAATCGGGAGAGGTGAAATTCAGGAAGAGCGGAAGGATAGGATAATAGATGAGTACAACCAAAGACCAGGTGGAAAATCGAACTCACACTGAAAATCATAAGATGAAATAGGCTATCACTTAGAGGACAAGGGATTGTGTGACATTTAACTTTATAAGTTTCATTAAATTGTTATTATTGAATTTCATCTTCGTGTTATATATATATATATATATATATATATATATATATATATATATATATATAACTGGGGGCTCAGAGCCGTATATCTATTTGGTCTTTAATCTAAATTTAAATTCACGAGCCAGGTGAAACTTCCATAATATTTTAATTAATATTTTGGAAGTACACCACCCCAACCTTTGCAGAACGCTACAGTGGGCGCTTTCGTCCGGGATTTGAATTAGACATAAATATTAGTTTAAAGACCTAAAGTTTATTTGTTAGGAGTATTAATGAACAGTGTGTAACAGTTGTGAGTTATTTTCCATCCTGTGTATTTTGAATTTTTATGATTTTCTCATCTTATGTTTGTTATATTTGATATTTGCATGCTTTGTAGATCTTTAATTACCTGCAGTAATTGTGAAGCAGATATCGAACAAACATCTTACCTGAACGGAATTAGTTGCTATCGACAGGTAAGTATTTAAACTTGTATTACAAGTATCTGTGTATTGTTAGAATATTGAGACAAGGTATCACTTTACATTAGTTATAATGGCCACCGAAAGGCAAATGATAAAGGAATATCGAGCTATGGGGTCTGAAGATCTCGGCTATGAGGGAGATCGCCTGGCGGCCTTTATAGAAGAAAGGATCAAGGAATGGAAGGCAGAGAAAGCGCTGGCCAAGGAAGCAGCGGAGAGAGCAGCAGAGAGAGAGAGAGAGAGAAAGAGAGAGAGAGAGAGAAAGAACTGGAGCTAGCCAGACTTGCTCACACTCTCGAAATGGAGAAGGTAAAGCTAGCAGCTAGGGACAGCGATAGGGACGACGCTAGTACGAGTTCCGGAGGGACCGGACGATCCTTCATCGACCACCGACTGGCCCAGATCAACATGCCACGCTTCAATGACAGGGAGGAGGCTATTGACGATTTTCTCGTGCAGTTCGAGAAACTCGCACACGCTCATCAGGTCCCTGAACAGCACTGGGATATTAATGTCTCAGCCTTTTTGCAACGTGCAGCTCGGGAAGTCTACCACGGCTTAGCTGCAGAAGAGGCTGATGACTACAATGCCCTCAAGAAGGCCCTTCTCTGCCATTATCGGCTAACCGCCGAAACGTACCGTAAACTTTTTCGGGACTCGACGAAAAAGGCAACGGAAACCCACTCTCAATTCCACAACCGTGTTCGAGGGTTATTTGAGAAGTGGATGAAAATGGCTGAAGTCGAACGTTCGTACGAGGGGCTACGCGAGGTTATACTCAAGGAGCATGTCCTGAGTACATACCGTCGCGAGTTGACAGTCTTCCTAGCCGAAAGAGAACACCGGACGCTCGAAGAGATCGCTAACATGGCGGAACGATATGAGCAGGCGCACTCGAAGAGTGGAGGTTCCGGGGGCGCGGATCGACCCCGACCCTCTGAGTCGCGTCGTATGGGGGAGGTTGAGCCGGCTGTCCGCAACCGTCAGGGCGACGGGAAGGTCGGAGGGGCACCCACAGGTAGGGATGCCACCTATCGACCTGGACAGGCCTCACACACGAAACCAGGACTTGCAAGTCGGCGAGGGCCGCCGACGTGTTTTAACTGCAAGCGCCTGGGGCATTTTGCCAGGGACTGTCCCAAGGGCAGGCAGACCCTGGTGAATGTCGTAGCTAGGAAGGAGTGCGTGCCGGAAGCGAGTCGCAACCCAGCCAACCTTGCGGCCGCAACTGTCAATGGTGAAGGTGCCACCATCTTGTATGACACTGGGTGCAGCGTCCCCGCGCTTGTCGACAAGAAGTATGTCAAGCCGGAGGACTATACAGGGGAGGTAATAGAAGTTCAGTACGCGAACTGCGCGCGTGACTCATTACCAGTAGCTGTCATTGACCTCGATTCACCATACGTGAAGGGGAAGATTACAGCTGCTTGCTTGGAGGGACTATCACATGACGTCATACTGGGATGCCGTTATGTGTTACCCCAGCCGAACCCCGAAACCTGTACACCTATGCCAGTGAGTGCTGTTGAGACCAGGGCCATGAGTCGACAGCCGAAACAGAAGCCGATCCAAGTTACCTCGACACCGGTTAGTAATGTTCTTCCAGCTGAGTTGAGGAAGCTGCAACAGGAAGACGCAACTCTGGCGCAGTTGCATAAACACGCAGAAGCAGGAACGGAAAGGGAAACTCCGAACGGCGCGGTGAAGTTTGTCTACAAGAAGGGAATCTTGTATCGCCACGCCAGGAAACACAACGACCACTTTAAGCAAGTCGTCGTGCCAAAGGAAAAGCGTTGTGAAGTGCTGAAGCTTGCACACGAAAGTCTCATGGGTGGACACATGGGAATTGCTAAGACACGTGACCGTCTGGTAAAAGAGTTTTACTGGCCAGGGGTCCAGGGAGACGTTAAACGGTTCTGTCTCTCCTGTGACAAATGCCAGAGAATGGCACCGAAAACGGATCATCGACCCATTCCCTTGGGGAGTACGCCCCTTATCGATGAACCATTTAGACGTGTCGCCAGGGATTTAATCGGACCGATAAAACCAGCGTCTGCGCACGGAAATCGGTACATTTTAACGGTCGTCGATTATGCTACACGCTATACGGAGGCCGTAGCATTGCGTAACATTGACACGGAAACCGTTGCGGAAGCTCTGTTTGTGATCTGGTCAAGAGTCGGAGTGCCCGACGAGATCTTGACCGATCAAGGGACACAATTCATGAGTCGTGTGATGGCGGAGGTGAATCGTCTCATGTCAATTAAGCACCTCACAACTACACCGTATCACCCCCAATGTAACGGATTGGTCGAACGGTTTAATGGGACTCTAAAGCACACGCTCAAGAAATTGTGCGAAGGCCGCCCCAAGGATTGGGACCGGTATATTCCTGCCATGCTTTTCGCATACCGGGAAGTACCACAAGCGAGTTTGGGGTTCTCTCCCTTTGAACTCTTGTACGGGAGGACCGTACGCGGCCCAATCGTGTTTGTCCACCAAACAGCCTTTATCAAGAACCCCAGGAAATATCTTCGAAGTGTTGGGGACGGTGAGACTGTAGAATTTGACGTAGTGGAGGGGGAAAAGGGCAACGAAGCTGCTAACGTCACTGAACCTGGTGGAGCCAATGTCCAGGGTAGCAAATATGTTGCAGAACGGCGTAGTTATCGTAGATTCTACAGGAGGAGACCAGTCCAACAGTACCAGGAGGAGGATACCGTCATAAAGGTACAGGGAACGTAGGCGCTGATTTCATGAGCAGAAGCGCTGGAATGGAATAATCACTCTATGTATATATATTCATGTTTTATTCGTGTAGTGCCACGATGATTTTGTTTTATTCGTGTAGTGTCACGATGACTTTGTTATTTATTCGTGTGGTGTCACGATGACTTTGTTATTTATTCGTGTAGTGTCACGATGATTTTAGTTTTAATCGTATAGTAAAGCCTTTGCATTTGGAGTAATTTTGAGGGAATAAAATCCCGATTTTATTCTCAAGCGTGGGGGGATGTGGCGTTGCACGACCCAAAATTAAATTAGGACCATGTGTTATCAAGTAAGTCGGACAAGCCACTGTTTATTGTTACACATGACCGCAGGCTAACACCATCCCTTACGTAAGTTGCCATAGTTAAGAGAGGAAGCTGACCAAAAAGTCCGTCAGAAGTGTAATTAGCACCTTGGGCTGGAAGGATGTTTTGTACATCAAAGAAGCTGCCAGAAGGAGTGGGCGTGCCTTATCTTCTGGATACGCTGACTGACCGCCAGATTGAATACGTCGAGTGGATAGGGCCCCAGCGCTACCCAATCAGAATCGAGGAAGGGGTGGGACCCTGATTTTTTTTAAAATATAATATCTTTAACCGGCCGGCTAGCTTTAGTTTCCGATTACCCGTTAAGGAGGATTGTCTGTAAAGAATTGGAACTCCGTAGCCATACGTTAATTGGCGGTAAATCCTTAGAACAGAATTCTAAGTATAGCTTCTAAAAAGGTCAGTGAGCTATTTCTTTGATCTTTGCTTTCTGCGACTGCATTTAATTGTAGATCGTTTATATATACGTATTATTACTAAAATCGTAGTAGGAATAATTATTTGTGATGTTGATATGTTTGTATATTTGAAGAATGAGTTCCTATTTGTAAAGAATCGTATTGCTTGCTAGCCGTCGTAAGAATTAATATTATTATAATTTGCTATGTGGTTATTTTATAGTACAATGACACATTATCCATGTAATTATAGAAGTGAATGTTATCTTTGAAATGATTTCACTTGAGAAATTAATAATATGAATATTTGAATATTTGTGTACGCTTGTGGGAGTGTAGTGTACAGACATACATCTGGTTGTCGTAATATTATAAGTACAACGAGATTATATATATACATATTAGATATACTTATGTGATATGATGTATGGATATATGTATGATATCGTGCTATTACGCCATTGTTTCCCTGTAAGAGTGTGTGGGAATTTCGATGTGTATGTATGCGTGTCCTAAACGTAATAGCCTTATCTGATGGTTAATGGATGATTTAGTGTGAGGTGAGATTGATAAACCATATGTTAACGCCTTGTGATTTTCACAGGAAGCTTCGAGGGACAGACTAGTGAGTGGTCCCAGTGTCTCCGTTATAGACGGAAGAAAGAAAAGGAAAGAGGGAAACCTGGAGAGGAAGTTCGTGGGACAGACCAGTGAAAGTGGTCCCCATAGTCTGGATAGAGAAACGGAAGGAAAGTGAAGGGAGGAGAGAAATCGGGAGAGGTGAAATTCAGGAAGAGCGGAAGGATAGGATAATAGATGAGTACAACCAAAGACCAGGTGGAAAATCGAACTCACACTGAAAATCATAAGATGAAATAGGCTATCACTTAGAGGACAAGGGATTGTGTGACATTTAACTTTATAGGTTTCATTAAATTGTTATTATTGAATTTCATCTTCGTGTTATATATATATATATATATATATATATATATATATATATATATATATATATATATAACTGGGGGCTCAGAGCCGTATATCTATTTGGTCTTTAATCTAAATTTAAATTCACGAGCCAGGTGAAACTTCCATAATATTTTAATTAATATTTTGGAAGTACACCACCCCAACCTTTGCAGAACGCTACAGTGGGCGCTTTCGTCCGGGATTTGAATTAGACATAAATATTAGTTTAAAGACCTAAAGTTTATTTGTTAGGAGTATTAATGAACAGTGTGTAACAGTTGTGAGTTATTTTCCATCCTGTGTATTTTGAATTTTTATGATTTTCTCATCTTATGTTTGTTATATTTGATATTTGCATGCTTTGTAGATCTTTAATTACCTGCAGTAATTGTGAAGCAGATATCGAACAAACATCTTACCTGAACGGAATTAGTTGCTATCGACAGGTAAGTATTTAAACTTGTATTACAAGTATCTGTGTATTGTTAGAATATTGAGACAAGGTATCACTTTACATTAGTTATAATGGCCACCGAAAGGCAAATGATAAAGGAATATCGAGCTATGAGGTCTGAAGATCTCGGCTATGAGGGAGATCGCCTGGCGGCCTTTATAGAAGAAAGGATCAAGGAATGGAAGGCAGAGAAAGCGCTGGCCAAGGAAGCAGCGGAGAGAGCAGCAGAGAGAGAGAGAGAGAGAGAGAAAGAGAGAGAGAGAGAAAGAACTGGAGCTAGCCAGACTTGCTCACACTCTCGAAATGGAGAAGGTAAAGCTAGCAGCTAGGGACAGCGATAGGGACGACGCTAGTACGAGTTCCGGAGGGACCGGACGATCCTTCATCGACCACCGACTGGCCCAGATCAACATGCCACGCTTCAATGACAGGGAGGAGGCTATTGACGATTTTCTCGTGCAGTTCGAGAAACTCGCACACGCTCATCAGGTCCCTGAACAGCACTGGGATATTAATGTCTCAGCCTTTTTGCAACGTGCAGCTCGGGAAGTCTACCACGGCTTAGCTGCAGAAGAGGCTGATGACTACAATGCCCTCAAGAAGGCCCTTCTCTGCCATTATCGGCTAACCGCCGAAACGTACCGTAAACTTTTTCGGGACTCGACGAAAAAGGCAACGGAAACCCACTCTCAATTCCACAACCGTGTTCGAGGGTTATTTGAGAAGTGGATAAAAATGGCTGAAGTCGAACGTTCGTACGAGGGGCTACGCGAGGTTATACTCAAGGAGCATGTCCTGAGTACATACCGTCGCGAGTTGACAGTCTTCCTAGCCGAAAGAGAACACCGGACGCTCGAAGAGATCGCTAACATGGCGGAACGATATGAGCAGGCGCACTCGAAGAGTGGAGGTTCCGGGGGCGCGGATCGACCCCGACCCTCTGAGTCGCGTCGTATGGGGGAGGTTGAGCCGGCTGTCCGCAACCGTCAGGGCGACGGGAAGGTCGGAGGGGCACCCACAGGTAGGGATGCCACCTATCGACCTGGACAGGCCTCACACACGAAACCAGGACTTGCAAGTCGGCGAGGGCCGCCGACGTGTTTTAACTGCAAGCGCCTGGGGCATTTTGCCAGGGACTGTCCCAAGGGCAGGCAGACCCTGGTGAATGTCGTAGCTAGGAAGGAGTGCGTGCCGGAAGCGAGTCGCAACCCAGCCAACCTTGCGGCCGCAACTGTCAATGGTGAAGGTGCCACCATCTTGTATGACACTGGGTGCAGCGTCCCCGCGCTTGTCGACAAGAAGTATGTCAAGCCGGAGGACTATACAGGGGAGGTAATAGAAGTTCAGTACGCGAACTGCGCGCGTGACTCATTACCAGTAGCTGTCATTGACCTCGATTCACCATACGTGAAGGGGAAGATTACAGCTGCTTGCTTGGAGGGACTATCACATGACGTCATACTGGGATGCCGTTATGTGTTACCCCAGCCGAACCCCGAAACCTGTACACCTATGCCAGTGAGTGCTGTTGAGACCAGGGCCATGAGTCGACAGCCGAAACAGAAGCCGATCCAAGTTACCTCGACACCGGTTAGTAATGTTCTTCCAGCTGAGTTGAGGAAGCTGCAACAGGAAGACGCAACTCTGGCGCAGTTGCATAAACACGCAGAAGCAGGAACGGAAAGGGAAACTCCGAACGGCGCGGTGAAGTTTGTCTACAAGAAGGGAATCTTGTATCGCCACGCCAGGAAACACAACGACCACTTTAAGCAAGTCGTCGTGCCAAAGGAAAAGCGTTGTGAAGTGCTCAAGCTTGCACACGAAAGTCTCATGGGTGGACACATGGGAATTGCTAAGACACGTGACCGTCTGGTAAAAGAGTTTTACTGGCCAGGGGTCCAGGGAGACGTTAAACGGTTCTGTCTCTCCTGTGACAAATGCCAGAGAATGGCACCGAAAACGGATCATCGACCCATTCCCTTGGGGAGTACGCCCCTTATCGATGAACCATTTAGACGTGTCGCCATGGATTTAATCGGACCGATAAAACCAGCGTCTGCGCACGGAAATCGGTACATTTTAACGGTCGTCGATTATGCTACACGCTATCCGGAGGCCGTAGCATTGCGTAACATTGACACGGAAACCGTTGCGGAAGCTCTGTTTGTGATCTGGTCAAGAGTCGGAGTGCCCGACGAGATCTTGACCGATCAAGGGACACAATTCATGAGTCGTGTGATGGCGGAGGTGAATCGTCTCATGTCAATTAAGCACCTCACAACTACACCGTATCACCCCCAATGTAACGGATTGGTCGAACGGTTTAATGGGACTCTAAAGCACACGCTCAAGAAATTGTGCGAAGGCCGCCCCAAGGATTGGGACCGGTATATTCCTGCCATGCTTTTCGCATACCGGGAAGTACCACAAGCGAGTTTGGGGTTCTCTCCATTTGAACTCTTGTACGGGAGGACCGTACGCGGCCCAATCGTGTTTGTCCACCAAACAGCCTTTATCAAGAACCCCAGGAAATATCTTCGAAGTGTTGGGGACGGTGAGACTGTAGAATTTGACGTAGTGGAGGGGGAAAAGGGCAACGAAGCTGCTAACGTCACTGAACCTGGTGGAGCCAATGTCCAGGGTAGCAAATATGTTGCAGAACGGCGTAGTTATCGTAGATTCTACAGGAGGAGACCAGTCCAACAGTACCAGGAGGAGGATACCGTCATAAAGGTACAGGGAACGTAGGCGCTGATTTCATGAGCAGAAGCGCTGGAATGGAATAATCACTCTATGTATATATATTCATGTTTTATTCGTGTAGTGCCACGATGATTTTGTTTTATTCGTGTAGTGTCACGATGACTTTGTTATTTATTCGTGTGGTGTCACGATGACTTTGTTATTTATTCGTGTAGTGTCACGATGATTTTAGTTTTAATCGTATAGTAAAGCCTTTGCATTTGGAGTAATTTTGAGGGAATAAAATCCCGATTTTATTCTCAAGCGTGGGGGGATGTGGCGTTGCCCGACCCAAAATTAAATTAGGACCATGTGTTATCAAGTAAGTCGGACAAGCCACTGTTTATTGTTACACATGACCGCAGGCTAACACCATCCCTTACGTAAGTTGCCATAGTTAAGAGAGGAAGCTGACCAAAAAGCCCGTCAGAAGTGTAATTAGCACCTTGGGCTGGAAGGATGTTTTGTACATCAAAGAAGCTGCCAGAAGGAGTGGGCGTGCCTTATCTTCTGGATACGCTGACTGACCGCCAGATTGAATACGTCGAGTGGATAGGGCCCCAGCGCTACCCAATCAGAATCGAGGAAGGGGTGGGACCCTGATTTATTTTAAAATATAATATCTTTAACCGGCCGGCTAGCTTTAGTTTCCGATTACCCGTTAAGGAGGATTGTCTGTAAAGAATTGGAACTCCGTAGCCATACGTTAATTGGCGGTAAATCCTTAGAACAGAATTCTAAGTATAGCTTCTAAAAAGGTCAGTGAGCTATTTGTTTGATCTTTGCTTTCTGCGACTGCATTTAATTGTAGATCGTTTATATATACGTATTATTACTAAAATCGTAGTAGGAATAATTATTTGTGATGTTGATATGTTTGTATATTTGAAGAATGAGTTCCTGTTTGTAAAGAATCGTATTGCTTGCTAGCCGTCGTAAGAATTAATATTATTATAATTTGCTATGTGGTTATTTTATAGTACAATAGCACATTATCCATGTAATTATAGAAGTGAATGTTATCTTTGAAATGATTTCACTTGAGAAATTAATAATATGAATATTTGAATATTTGTGTACGCTTGTGGGAGTGTAGTGTACAGACATACATCTGGTTGTCGTAATATTATAAGTACAACGAGATTATATATATACATATTAGATATACTTATGTGATATGATGTATGGATATATGTATGATATCGTGCTATTACGCCATTGTTTCCCTGTAAGAGTGTGTGGGAATTTCGATGTGTATGTATGTGTCCTAAACGTAATAGCCTTATCTGATGGTTAATGGATGATTTAGTGTGAGGTGAGATTGATAAACCATATGTTAACGCCTTGTGATTTTCACAGGAAGCTTCGAGGGACAGACTAGTGAGTGGTCCCAGTGTCTCCGTTATAGACGGAAGAAAGAAAAGGAAAGAGGGAAACCTGGAGAGGAAGTTCGTGGGACAGACCAGTGAAAGTGGTCCCCATAGTCTGGATAGAGAAACGGAAGGAAAGTGAAGGGAGGAGAGAAATCGGGAGAGGTGAAATTCAGGAAGAGCGGAAGGATAGGATAATAGATGAGTACAACCAAAGACCAGGTGGAAAATCGAACTCACACTGAAAATCATAAGATGAAATAGGCTATCACTTAGAGGACAAGGGATTGTGTGACATTTAACTTTATAGGTTTCATTAAATTGTTATTATTGAATTTCATCTTCGTGTTATATATATATATATATATATATATATATATATATATATATATATATATATATATATATATAACTGGGGGCTCAGAGCCGTATATCTATTTGGTCTTTAATCTAAATTTAAATTCACGAGCCAGGTGAAACTTCCATAATATTTTAATTAATATTTTGGAAGTACACCACCCCAACCTTTGCCGAACGCTACAGTGTGTGTGTGAGCCAGAATGCTCATTGTCCTCTAATACTTCCATGTCTTTTGAGGTACTAAACAACAGCATGGTAGCATGAACTAATCCAGGCCACATTTACCGCAAACATTGGCAATGTTGAGCTTTTGCATCACCATCGGCTGCCATGGAGCTTCCAACGTATCCAACTCTTCTACCCGGTTCCATCTACTAGATTAAGCGATAACAAACGACAACATAAGATTCTGCAATGTCAAAGATAAGCAACATGCAGGTCAATGAAGTGCATATGTTTCAGTTTTACTTATTTCAAATGAAGTGCGCAGGCACATGAAAAAGAACATTCAACTTTACACAGTGACATTCAGTTCAGCAATGGATGTGCCTAACAGTGACTATTTACCAGAATATATACTGATTTTCGAATAGTGTATTCAAATATACGGTATAAAAAATAACTAGCTATCATAAAGTGTAAGACAACTTAGGTAGTGATATTTGATTATTTGTGCTACACTTAGTAGTTAACAAAATTTATATAGGTTGAGTGTGTTTGTTTGTTTACAATTTTTTAGCGTAGATTTTAACAAATTTTCAGTCATATCGTTACGATGTCTGCAGTGAGGCAGTTTATAGTGATCTTCAGCACTGGGACATCATGTCGCAGACATGTAGCATGATGTCCCACCCAGTCACATTATACTAACACCAAGCCGACCAGTCCTAACACTAACCTCTTAATGCTAAGCATCAAGCGAGGCAGCTGTTAGTACCATTTTTGTAAGTGTGTGGTATGACTCGGCCGGGGATCGAACCCACGACCTCCCACTTCCACTGCGGACGCTCTAACCACTAGGCCACCGGAGCGGAAGGTTGAGTGGTGAAGTACTGTTCCAAAAGATGTATCGCAATGACAAGGATATGACATTATTTTATATATATATATATATATATATATATATATATATATATATATATATAATATATTATTATATATATTATATTATATATATATATATATATATATATATATATATATATATATATATAGTTTATGTTTAATAGTTTGATGTATTACTTTGTAGCAGAATCGTTCATTAGAATTTGATATCAGCTGATTTATAATGCTGCACTCAGTAGTTGCCTTAACAAAAAATGAAAAATACTAATGTTAGGTAATAATTATTTAATCAGTGCATTTTATTTTAACCTGCATCATTACATCCAGTTATTTACATAGCTTTAAGGTGAGATATTGTTATTGTTGATGCGTAGGAATACGAGCATGCATGTTGGCCTACATATAGTGCACATGTATAGGATAACTTATTTAAAATATATGTGCATAAAATTTGATTTCGAAACCTCAAGTCATAATAGTTATTTTATTAATGTAACTATCTTTAATTTAATGGTTTATATGAACATATATTCAATTAACGTTATTTTATTCGTTCCAATATGTCTATATTATGTGAATTTCTTCAATGCCCCCATAGAGAGCCCCAATTTTATGTTCATGCAAATGACTTGAATAGACGAGAGAGAGAGAGAGAGAGAGAGAGAGAGAGAGAGAGAGAGAGAGAGAGAGAGTCATATATTTGAATCAATGAAAAAGTTCATAAATACTTACCATGACTTTTCATTAACCTTTACTTTACGTTCATGATGGTTGCAAACGGGATTTCGTCCCAAGTTTGAATGAAGTTGCATTCATCCCGCAACGTCCGATTTTTTGTGCACTGTAAATCGCCGTCATAGTAGGCTAAGTGCTGGTTAATGGCATTAGCAAAGTGAATAATAAAATAAGCGTTACATTTTAGTCATTATAGACAAAAGTTCTTTATAAATGTACACATCCCTTCGAATGACAGAAAACTGTATGTAGCGAGTTTAATGTTGTATTCCCACGCTAGTTTAAAAATAGCTGCATATGGCGATAAGTACATATAGTCTGTTTCTTTCTTGTATTCTTTGTTCTATGTTTATATCATATCAGCCACCGTCATTTATTTGTTTTAAATATGTTGCAATGAACATTTGAGAGAGAGAGAGAGAGAGAGAGAGAGAGAGAGAGAGAGAGAGTAACCTGGGATACATGATGTTGTGATTATATTAATATATTCAGGTTTGAGGTCATGTACGCAAAACCTTCCATTTTTATTATTTCTAAAACATTTTTAACCATTTATTAAAACTTTTGACCCAATAGTGTTTTCTTTTTTTTTTTTTATAAATGTCCATATTCTCTATTTAAAGAATACTGCAATTGGGAATATTAGAATTGCCAATTTTGTAAAGTGTAGATTTATCAGTATATTTATGTTTAAAACTAATATATAATCACTGATACGGTTAGTATTGTTGCCTTTTTTTGCACTTATTTTAACACAACTTAGTTACGGACTAGGTAGTGTATTTATGATAGTCGGCTAATATCATGTGATCATTCGTTTAGAATTTGAAATAGACTATTGTGCTTCCTTGGCATATAAAGTGCGTTCGCGCCATTATCGATTGTGCTGCTAAACATTAGGCCTACAATATATTCATTTTTTGTGTTTGGTTGGTGGTGGTCAATTTACCCATTATCATTCATATTTCACAAAAGTATGAACAAATTGCAAAAGTTTTGGTATAAGGTATATTAAATATTGCTTGGCATTCACATTAATATGCGGACAAATATATAGTTCATAAACGGATCATGTATTGAATAGAGGCTACATCAAGGGGTATGGATCTCAAGGTATTTATTTTGATTTCTGCTATAGATTGAAACACGTGCTTATGTGTGTGTGTGAGTGATATATTTCCATGAAATTATAAGGATACAAATACATAAAGAACACTCGTCATTCTCAGTGAAGGTGTAACGTAGTCGAGCCGACCCTTTGAGATTAGGTTGGGTTTTGAAGAAATAACAAACACGTTTGTTCAAATAAAACTTATATTATAAAAACAAATCATCATGATAGGTATATATATATATATAATGAGCACACAATACACACACAAATGAATCTACTACCCGACGGTAGTCATACACTATAGTACTATATATATATATATATATATATATATATATATATATATATATATATATATATATATATGTGAATCATACACTACTGTATTATATCCATAGTCATACACTACTGTATTATCTATCTATAGTCATACACTACTGTATTATCTATCTATAGTCATACACTACTGTATTATATATCCATAGTCATACACTACTGTATTATCTATCTATAGTCATACACTACTGTATTATATATTCATAGTCATACACTACTGTATTATATATTCATAGTCATACACTACTGTATTATATCTCTCAGTCCTACACTACTGTATTATATCTCCATAGCGTAGTATGACATTGACCATTGATACGATATTCGTACTCCACGCAACATAGTCAGTAAATCAAATCACAAGGTTTGAGTGACTATAATGATACTATTTGTGTCACACACACAAAATATAATCAATAAAAACCAAACAATCCTATCCAATTGACTAAACACGCTATTCGTGTTTTACATAAATAGTCAAAAAGCAAACGGAGGGTTCTATTGACTACAAACACGCTATTCGTGTTTTACATAAAAGTAGTCAACAAAACAAAACTGCAAGTGTTAACATTTCACTTCCCTCCGGTGCGACAGTAGTTCATTGTCCGTCTCCATTCCACCGGTTATCATTGGTCTTGAATACTCATCTATTCACAAGACCGGCGAGCTGAATATAAAAATAGACAGTTTCCCAAATAATAAAATAAATTTACGCAATACATAAAAACTAACGTGCTATTCCGAAACTGAATATTCAACTGAAACAATAAACCAAAAAGGAATGTATTTAACTCACCCAACTCTTTGGCTCTAATATCTGACAAATGTATCGTTTAGAGGTCTGCTCTAATGTCCACTGTCTTAAAAAGACCCTGCACTGTACTTATATATTAGTCGGCCGTACTTGTAAAAAAGTAATTCGCGTGAATTATCCGCGCGGCACGTGCAACTCGCTGTATAGGACAATTCACGTTGAGGAGTATGGTGTACCCTCTACGCCATATCGGATATTGCGTAACGAGCTTAAAAATAATAATTCATGAAATACAGAACGTCGACAAACACATTATATGACAAAATTAATGCTTAAAATATAGCTTAGAGGAGTATAGTGTATCCTCTATGCCATATCGGGCATTTCGTAACACACCTCCCCCCTAAAAAAAGTATATTTACTTTAAAAACCACGAAATTACACGATATGGGTAACCAGATAATCAATGTCTACTGAGATAATCCGCACCTACATTTTCCGTACCTTTGATTGCCTCGATTCGGAATCTGTAAGGTTGTAACAACAAGGCCCATCGCATCAACCGTGAATTATTAATCTTTGCCTTATTGAGGTAAAGTAGAGGCTGATGATCTGTTTCCAGATTGAATTCTCGGCCCTGGAGGTAGGTTTGGAATTTATCTATTCCCCACACTACTGCTAAACACTCTTTCTCTATTAACGAGAAATTCTTTTCTCTTGGAAGTAATTTCCTGCTGGCGTAGGCGACTGGGAGCTTGATTCCATCTTGTTCCTGTAATAAAACCGCCCCTAGTCCCAACTCTGAAGCATCGGTTCTCAAGATGAATGTTTTGTTCAGTTCGGGCAACTTTGGATGCATGACGCATTGGGTACCCCTTGACTCGAAATGGTTCATGCGATGTAAGTTTAATCCTATGCTCTAGTACATCTGTCTTACCAGGTTTGTTCGAGAACACATCGGGATAGTCATTGACGAGATCCTGAGCCTGCTTTCTCTGTTTCTCAGTCAGATCGGGACTCATATTGAATACCGTCTTTCCCATGTCGCACTCCAGTAACCCAGTCAAATTAAGACCTGGAACTGACTCTTGTTCCTCATCCTCCTCAATGATGGCTACCCCGACCACGTTTAAAATTCCTTGGTCTGGCTTTGCATTTGTCCGTTCGTAGTAACGTTTCAATAAATTAGCATGAAACATACGGGACTTCCCACCTACATCGATGGTATAATCCATGCCTCCCTTTTCATCTATGATGGTATATGGACCCTTCCATTGTAACATTAATTTGTTTCTCTCCGTTGGAAGGAGAACCAAAACTCTGTCACCCTTTTTAAATTTTCTATCACGCGCTTTTGAATCATAGTAGCGAGCTGCGCGACTACTAGCTTGCCTTAACGTTTATGGGCTATTGCACAAGTCTCTCTCAACTTGTCCTTCAAATCACATACGTACTGATATGTCGTTCGAATCTCGTCATCTGTTTCGTCATCTGACCATAATTGTCTTAAAATTTTCATTGGCCCTCGCACCGTTCTTCCGTATAAAAGTTCAAATGGTGAAAACCCTAGACTCTCTTGAGGAACCTCTCGATATGCAAATAATACTGCATGGAGATATCTATCCCAATCGTTCGGACGCTCTGCACACATCCGTCGCAACATTTGTTTGAGTGTTCCATTGAACTTCTCAACCAGCCCGTTGCACATTGGGTGATATGGAGTTGTCCATAGTTGTTTGATTGATAGAAGCCTACTAACTTCTGCCATGAGTTCTGATGTGAACTGTGACCCACAGTCTGTCAGAATCTCTTCCGGAATCCCTAATCTACTGAACATTTCTACTAGGGCTTCGGCCACTCGCTCAGTTTCGATGGATGGTAGAGCGACGGCTTCCGGATACCTGGTTGCATAATCAACCATAGTCAAGATGTACCTATTCTTGCGGTCTGTAAGAGGTGATAATGGACCAACAATATCTATCGCCACGCGTTTGAACGGAGTTTCGATTAAAGGCATTTTACCGATTGGTACGCGTTTTACTTTCCCTTTGTACTGTGTTTTCTGACAAATGTCGCACGATCTGCAATACCTAGTTACGTCCCCGTAACTGGCCAATGAAATTCTGCACATACACGGTCTTTAGTTTTTGTAGAACCCAGGTGACCCCCCATCGTCGACTCGTGTGCTAACTTCAACACGTGCGGTCTATAGTTCCGAGGCACTACTACCTGTGTAAACCGTCGACCTTCACGAGTAGTATGCTCCCTATGCAAGACATTATTGAGATATTTGAAACTGTAGCTACCTCCACCTTTACATTTCATGACTTCCCCTGACGCGGCTTTATTTCTTATTATTGACAACGACTCGTCTTCATTTTGCTCTTTAATTAGTGTCCTTTTATCTATCATCGGTATGGCATCTGGTACTTTTAATTTTGACAAAGGCTTCTTACTCTTAGATATATGTGACCTAGTTTCAGCAGCCATGGAAGTTGGAACATCTGCCACTGCTTTGCCTGGCACAACAAAATTCGCTACCCCTTCTATATTACCTACAATCAGATCATAAAGAGGTTGCTTTACACAACATGCTGTCACTGTGCCTGTAAAATAAGGTGTTTCGATATGTACGCATGCAGTCGGCACTTGTACTGCGGTATTATCCATCAGTCTGACAGATACCGTTTCCCCAAGGTATTGATCCGGCCTTACCAAACTTTGCTTAACAACCACTGTATTACATCCCGTGTCTCTAAGTACTGAGGCCCTAACCCCATTCACTAATCCCTCACACTGTATTGATACGTTTGATGTATTTTGATTGGAGCCACTCTTATTGCTTTCTACACAAGCTGAAGAGCCTACCATATACGATACCCCTACCGCCTTTGGTAAATCCTTTTTACGCTTCGGACATGCGCTAGACATATGACCCCACTCCCCGCAACTGAAACATTGTTTTCTCTGTCTATCCTGACTTCTAGGTCCCCTCTGATCTAACCTGACTAACTCACCCTTTTGGTTTTGAGGTAAACCCCTCCCAAAATTAGTTTTATCCGAATTGACCTGATTACTTTCCTTAGGACCCCTCGTGTCCCGGACTATCACGTTCATAACCCCTCCGTGCGCATCAGCAAATATATCTGCTTGTTTTGCCATCTCGCTTGACTTATTAATGGTTTTCTCTTTTAAGTATTGGAAAAGTTCCTTACTACATACTGCAAGCAATTGATCTCTGACAAGAAAATCACATACTGCTTCGTAAGTTTTTGCGACTCCCCCGCAAGTTAACCAACGGAATAGGTAATTAGATATCCGGTATACAAATTGATCAAAGTTTTCTCCCTTTTCTGGCTTACTAGATCGGAATTTTTCCCTGAAACCCTTTTCAGTAAGTTCAAACCTTTTCAGTAATGCATCCTTTAACAAATCGTAGTTAGATGCCTCTGCACTTGGTATCCTTGAGTACACTTCTAAAGCCCTACCTTTTAATAAAGTGCTCAGGTGTAATGCCCAATCTTCTTTTCGGAGATTTTGCGCAGTAGCATATCTCAAATCTCAACAGGTAACTATCTAAGTCATCTTTATATTCTTCAAATGCTGGAAGTTGTGGCTTTTTGAATTTACTCGATTGAAATACCCTATCGTTCTCTAGTCTAGACCTTTCTAACTCCAGCTTTTCCCTTTCGATCCGCGCACTAACTTCTAATTTCTCGCGCTCTGCTTCCTGTTCACGTTGAAACTTTTCCTTTTCAATGCGTGCGTTTATTTCTAGTTTTTCGCGTTCTGCCTCTCGTTCGATGCGTGCGTTTAATTCTAGTTTTTCGCGTTCTGCCTCCTGTCTTTCCTTTTCGAGGCGTGCGTTTAATTCTAGTTTTTCGCGTTCTGCCTGTCTTTCTTCGGCGCGTCGATCTCGTTCTCTATTTTGTTCGTCCTTGATAAACTGCTGTAAAGCTTCCCCCTCATAACCCAATTGCTTACCAAGCTCTAACAATTCCCTAGTGGACGACATGATTTTAGATAAACGTTCGCTTCAAACGAGCGTCACTAAATTAACTTGTTTATCTAAGGGAAGACCAAATTCAGTTTCGTTTACAATAAAATGTAAAATAGTATTTCTCAAAACACTCCTGTCTCAAAGGCTTTCCCCGACACTTGTTGGATATGAAAGCTCAAACTAACAATCCAAAAGTTTGCTCGGATAGAAAGTACAATCCCACCGCTGCCACCAAAATTGTAACGTAGTCGAGCCGACCCTTTGAGATTAGGTTGGGTTTTGAAGAAATAACAAACACGTTTGTTCAAATAAAACTTATATTATAAAAACAAATCATCATGATAGGTATATATAATATGAGCACACAATACACACACAAATGAATCTACTACCCGACGGTAGTCATGCACTATAGTACTATATATATATATATATATATATATATATATATATATATATATATATATATATATATATATATATATATATATATATATATATATGTGTGTGAATCATACACTACTGTATTATATCCATAGTCATACACTACTGTATTATCTATCTATAGTCATACACTACTGTATTATCTATCTATAGTCATACACTACTGTATTATATATTCATAGTCATACACTACTGTATTATATATTCATAGTCATACACTACTGTATTATATCTCTACAGTCCTACACTACTGTATTATATCTCCATAGCGTAGTATGACATTGACCATTGATACGATATTCGTACTCCACGCAACATAGTCAGTAAATCAAATCACAAGGTTTGAGTGACTATAATGATACTATTTGTGTCACACACACAAAATATAATCAATAAAAACCAAACAATCCTATCCAATTGACTAAACACGCTATTCGTGTTTTACATAAATAGTCAAAAAGCAAACGGAGGGTTCAATTGACTACAAACACGCTATTCGTGTTTTACATAAAAGTAGTCAACAAAACAAAACTGCAAGTGTTAACATTTCACTTCCCTCCGGTGCGACAGTAGTTCATTGTCCGTCTCCATTCCACCGGTTATCATTGGTCTTGAATACTCATCTATTCACACGACCGGCGAGCTGAATATAAAAATAGACAGTTTCCCAAATAATAAAATAAATTTACGCAATACATAAAAACTAACGTGCTATTCCGAAACTGAATATTCAACTGAAACAATAAACCAAAAAGGAATGTATTTAACTCACCCAACTCTTTGGCTCTAATATCTGACAAATGTATTTTTTTTCTTTTGGGGGCACCAGACAGATGCCCCCTCTCCCTATTGAAAAAACTAATAAAAAAGTTTATGTGTATGTGTTTTCCCCCGATATGTAGTTGGGTGTTTTTTTATGAATTTTCATTTAATTTAAACTAACCTTAATTTTTTCCCATCGGGATTATATAATAATAGGAAGATATTTTGATCCTTAGTGTTTTTCTATGACATTTCCACCCGAGCACAAGGGCTCATCATGGGTGTCTGTCTCATACTTCAAAGTTAACCCTGGCTAGGGGTTTCCTGTATCCTGTGTTTGCTATTTGTGTTGTGCTATATGTGTGTTGCTATATGTATTCATATGAATACTGTATTATTTTGTAAGGATAGCCATACTTTGTCAATTTTCCCAGTTTTCTAACCATATAATTACCTCTAAACGGTAATTATTCCAATATATCTTTTTTTATTTCATTTAGTTAATATATTTTTTATTAATTTTGAATTTTGTACAAACCATGGTGTCTTAATTTTAAATTAATTTGGTTAAAACCAAACTATTGTTTTACTGTTTGTGATATTATGTTCCATGTTTTGTAATTTCCTTATTTATATACTAGATCACTTTGATCGAAATGGGATTCGTGCAATTTCTTTATTCTTTTTGCACTTCACCCTTCTCGATACTATTTGTGATCTTTATTTATTTATCATTAAGTCCTTATTTTTTTTTCCAAAAGATTATTTATATTTCCCTTTAAACGGGCTTTCTGTGTAAACTTACACAATCTCCACAGAGTAAAAACATTTTCCACCAGTGATTTTGTATGATAGCATGCTTTTTTTCAAGAAAAGGAAAAGAAATAGAAAGGAAACAGATCTGAACTAAAGAGCCTATCTAATCCGTGAGTTCTTTTGTAGTGTATATGTCTCAGGTGAGTTTTATTCCAAACTCTTTCACGGGCCTGTCCACTTCGCGTAGCGCCATGTGATATAGCCCCGTGCTCTCATTGCTCGTACTTTCTCCTCCTGAGTTCCCTGAACCCTCCTTATCTAACATTTTCTCTATAATTTTGAAATGGACCGCATGCTATCATATACTTAATAATAAAGCTCGATATTTCTTCTAAAATTTTCCTTGTAAATATGCCATCTAGGTATAAAAGCTGTATATTGTCATATATTTGTTTTCGTATAATATTTGTGACAATTTTGTTTCTATCATTTAAAGTTATTAGACATTCAGTGATAATATGTTTTTTGGTAAAAAAGAAGTTTTTGCAAAGTGGACATTTTGGCAACACTACGATCATACGCCGTCGCACTGCTATTTCCCCTGTCAACCATGCATCATGCATGTATTTGAACAAGGTACTTTGTATTTTAAGGGATCTGAGTTTGACCCAGTTTCCCCATGCCCTATCCCAGTTAATATTTATGTGTTTTTGCTCTACCTTGTTTTTGTCCTTATTTATTGTGTTTTGTACTAGCCATATGTATGTGCCTTTTGTATCAGTGTCCCAGAATTCTTTAACATCTCTATATTTAAATAATAAATCTTTTATTGATCTTAATTTCCTTGGCACTTCTAATAATTTAATTAATTTATTATTCCTATATATGTCGTTTCTCTGCTTCATAGAGAAACCGAAATAATATATATAAAGCCCTTGCCAAGCTATTTTGGGCTCAACTTTAATCTCCTTAAATCTATTTAAAATGTTGGTGTATTTGATTAGGGTTAAGTGGGGGAGACCTAGACCTCCCCTCTTCCCCTCCCTGTATAGAGTATCTTTGTTTGTGTAATGTATTTTAAAAGCCCATAAATATTTAATAATATCGTTATCTATTTTTTTTAGTGTTGCATTTTTTATGTCTACTGTTTTTAATTTGTAATTTAAGTGCACATACATATAGTTTTTAGCAGCTTGTGCTCGTTCCATTAAGCATAGTGGCAGTGGTGCCCAGATTGTCAAATTTTTCTTAATACTTTCTTTGATTTCTTTTAAATTGTTTTTAAGTTCGTCCTTCCCAAAATTTACCCCTAATGTTTTTATATTATCTTTAATAAGAAGAGCAGGCAGACCATGTTTCTTACCTCTCCAGTTTCCTATTAATAAAATTTCCGTTTTATCAGGATTTATCTTAGATCCTGAAACTTTTCCAAATTTGTCAAATTCCTTTATTAGTTCAATATAGGATTTTCCATCTTGAATAAAGTTCGTGCAATCATCAGCATGTTGTAGCATCTTAAGTTCTTCTTTGATGTTTGGAACTTGAATCCCTACAATATTTTGGCTATTTCTTACTTTGATACTTAGAATTTCTATTGCTATTACATATAATAGCATCGATAGTGGGCAACCTTGCCGCACTGATCTTTGAATTTCAAATTTTTCCGTTTTTGCTCCATTTACCTGTACAATCGAGTTTATATCATTATACAGAATTTTAGTCCAATTTTGGAAATTTGCTCCAAATCCAAATTTTTCTAGTGTCTTATATATATAGTTTTGTTCAATTCTATCAAAGGCTTTTTCCTGATCAAGTAGTACCATAGCACTAGTATTACCAGTTATATTGATATGATCAATTATAGTTTTAATGTTTAAAATGTTATTTTGTATGTTTCTTCCTTTTGGCCCACTTGTTTGATTTATATTTATAATTGGGTCAAGACACTTTTTGACCCTTTCCGATAAAATTTTGCTAATAATTTTATAGTCAACATTAAGGAGTGAGATGGGCCTCCAGTTCTTTATTTCATCCCTATTACCCTTTCCCTTATATATTATTGTTATCATACCCTCCCTCATTGTGTTAGTCATTTTGCTATTCCTAAGTGCAATATTATTGTATAACCATTCTAAAATTGGCGACAACTCTCTACAGAATTTTTGGTAGAACTCCGCAGAAAGTCCATCTCTCCCTGGTGATTTATTCTTACCTAATTTCCCTATTGTCTCTATTATTTCGTCTTGTGATATAAATTCCTCACATTTGTCTCTATGTTCTGAGGTAATGTTTTCACAATTTGTCTCTCGTAAGTATGTTTCTATATCTTCGTCTGCTATTCTCTGTGAAGTATATAGGTCCTTATAGTAATTCCGTATGTAATCTAGTATTTGAGTTTTGTCTTCTAGTATTTCCCTTCCCGTGTTTAGACTTTCTAATGTTTTTTCTCCCCCCCTTCTTAATTCCTCCCTTTTATATAAGCCCCCTGCAGTTTCATATAGTTTGGTAAATCTACCTGCTTTTATTTCCCTCCCTTTATAATAATCTAGTTTTAATTTCTCTAATCTTAATACTATTGTTTCTTTTGTGTTCTGTGTTGTTGTTGTGTTTATTAAATTTTCCATAGCTTCTGTTTCTAATTTAAAGTTTTTAGCCCGTAATTTCGAATGTTTAATTGCTATTTTTTTGAATTTAACTTTTAATTTATCCCATTCTGCCATGATATCATTATTCCCTTGAGTTTTAAAATCTTCTATTTCCATTTTTATTTCTTCTATGAATTCCCCTATATTTAATAATTTAGTATTTAATTTCCATGATCCACGACCCCATTTAGTTCTCTTAGATATCCCTACTTCTAAATAAATTAATTTATGGTCCGAAACTTGATAATTTGATATCCCTGATTTTATGTATTTATTTGTTCCAAAACATGTGCCCCAAAAAGTATCTATTCTACTTGCTATATCCCCTTTTTATAAGTATATTCCACCCTTAGTAAATTTAAACGTCTATATATGTCAACCAAATCTAAGGATTCCATAATAAGTTCCATGATGTCCATTATTTCTAAGTCTGTTCCTATTATTTTTTTCATTCGGTCTATGTCATGTCTTACCCAATTAAAATCCCCACCTATGATCAAATTTTCCCCTATATAGTTGTTCAAGTACTCCCTAAATCCTGTTGCAAAGGCTCGTTTCATATTAAGAGAGGCTGGCATATATATATTTAAAAAATGACAATTATCTATTTTTAAATGAATGAGTCTACCCTTAAAAAAAACCCCTTCCTCTATTCTTTCCCATTTCATCCCTACTTTATTTTTAATCATAATCGCAATCCCACCTCCTTTATCCCTCCCTATATAGTCATTTTGAATTATAATGCAATCCAGCTTTCTTTCAAGTTGTTCTTTTAATTTGTCTGTTAGTCCGTTATGTGTCTCTTGAATAAACAGTAAATCAAAATCCCCTATTTGTATTAACTTATTAACCTTTTCTTGGTTTAATCCATTAACATTAATTGACAGAACACGGAAGTTTTGTTCTTCCATTTCTGGTTTTTCCTCCCAGGTGGCCGCTACTTTTTTTAGTGGTTATGTTTTATTGGTTATTGTTTATAATTTATTAATGAATTGTATCTTCCCCTTGTTGAGGGGATCCTGGGTCATTGTTCTCAGCATGGGTTTCACTACTGGGTAATTCAAAATCACTGGTGACATTAAGTGAAAAAAGGGTATTCTTAAACATATCATTCTCATTCTCAGTTTCAGTTTCCAAAGTTGTATTTATGATATCCATGCTAAAGTTGTTGTTTGGTTCCTGAGATGAATCTAAAGTAGATTTCTCAGGTTGAGACTCAATTTCTGATTGGTTTGGATTGGGTGTTTCATGCGTTCTTTTGTCTTGGGGAGATGTGGGTATGTTCCCTGTTCCCTCAACAGATGGAAGCGTTTTTTCAAGCTCCTCTAAGGAAGAAGACAGGCTTGCAGCCTTTCTCTTCTTATTCTGTTTTTGGGGATTCTTGATGGGAGTAGACGTTCTGGGGGGGGGGGGTTCATTCCCCTCATTGAAGGACCTTTCCACCTCCTCATTAATCAAGACTTCAAAGGGATTTTCTGATGTAAATGTTGGAGGAATTTGCTTAGTCTTAACTTCCTTTCTGCTACCCACCTTGACCCACTGATTTGTTGGAACAATCTCTACATTTGGGGCTATATTGTCAGTAGATGGCCTATTTGTCCCTATATTTTTATTGCAAGCCCATGGACCATGGCCTTTGTCCCCACATCTACATTTCCTGTCCTTCTCACAGTCTCTATACCATGAGCGGACTCGGAAGCCTAGCACATAAAAGAAAGGGGGTATTTTAATCTCCTGACCCTTTTCCATACGGATTATTCTGACCGCAGATGTTATTCCCTCAAAGCCCCATGAATCTCCTAGTTTATAGCCCTTGCTATTTACCCCAAATCTCTCATGTATTTTCATCTCTAGCTCCACAGTATCTATATAAAATGGAAGACCATGAAAATGCACTTCCATCATCTTTGGTCCCAATTCACGTTCAATTGGCGGAGCCTCATGTACAAACATCTCAATTCCCCTTACCATAAATGAATCCACTGTCAAAATGGGGGTCACTTTATCCCTTGGATATAACATAAAACGCTTGGGCCCGGCATTTTGGAGCGCTACAATTTTTGTCATATCCACTGACATTGCTTTCAATGCTGCCAAAATTTCCAACTGCTTGGGTGTCTCATCAGAGCTTGAAATAAGCAATTGGCAACCCTTAGGGTGATGTGCCTGTAGGATATTGTCCACCACAGTACAGTGGTAATAAAGATTGAGACGGGACCTACTCCCCTTGGGATAAGAAGGATTTCTTCCATTCAACTCTTCCATTCCAAAGATAATTATAAAATGAAAATACAAAACTACAAAAAAATAAGCAAAAAGGTGCAGTGATACTAATGAAAAATGTAACAAAAGTGATAATAAAGAAAAAGAACCTGTTAACAACAGAACCTGGAAAAGATATATCCAAAAACAAAAACGTATAATCCTCTCCAATTTGCACTAATTTGTTGTGATAGACACTATGCGTTCCGACGAAAGTAATCTTTTTTTGGGGGGCACCAGACAGATGCCCCCTCTCCCTATTGAAAAAACTAATAAAAAAGTTTATGTGTATGTGTTTTCCCCCGATATGTAGTTGGGTGTTTTTTTATGAATTTTCATTTAATTTAACCTAACCTTAATTTTTTCCCATCGGGATTATATAATAATAGGAAGATATTTTGATCCTTAGTGTTTTTCTATGACATTTCCACCCGAGCACAAGGGCTCATCATGGGTGTCTGTCTCATACTTCAAAGTTAACCCTGGCTAGGGGTTTCCTGTATCCTGTGTTTGCTATTTGTGTTGTGCTATATGTGTGTTGCTATATGTATTCATATGAATACTGTATTATTTTGTAAGGATAGCCATACTTTGTCAATTTTCCCAGTTTTCTAACCATATAATTACCTCTAAACGGTAATTATTCCAATATATCTTTTTTTTATTTCATTTAGTTAATATATTTTTTATTAAGTTTGAATTTTGTACAAACCATGGTGTCTTAATTTTAAATTAATTTGGTTAAAACCAAACTATTGTTTTACTGTTTGTGATATTATGTTCCATGTTTTGTAATTTCCTTATTTATATACTAGATCACTTGGATCGAAATGGGATTCGTGCAATTTCTTTATTCTTTTTGCACTTCACCCTTCTCGATACTATTTGTGATCTTTATTTATTTATCATTAAGTCCTTATTTTTTTTTTCCAAAAGATTATTTATATTTCCCTTTAAACGGGCTTTCTGTGTAAACTTGCACAATCTCCACAGAGTAAAAACATTTTCCACCAGTGATTTTGTATGATAGCATGCTTTTTTTCAAGAAAAGGAAAAGAAATAGAAAGGAAACAGATCTGAACTAAAGAGCCTATCTAATCCGTGAGTTGTTTTGTAGTGTATATGTCTCAGGTGAGTTTTATTCCAAACTCTTTCACGGGCCTGTCCACTTCGCGTAGCGCCATGTGATATAGCCCCGTGCTCTCATTGCTCGTACTTTCTCCTCCTGAGTTCCCTGAACCCTCCTTATCTAACATTTTCTCTATAATTTTGAAATGGACCGCATGCTATCATATACTTAATAATAAAGCTCGATATTTCTTCTAAAATTTTCCTTGTAAATATGCCATCTAGGTATAAAAGCTGTATATTGTCATATATTTGTTTTCGTATAATATTTGTGACAATTTTGTTTCTATCATTTAAAGTTATTAGACATTCAGTGATAATATGTTTTTTGGTAAAAAAGAAGTTTTTGCAAAGTGGACATTTTGGCAACACTACGATCATACGCCGTCGCACTGCTATTTCCCCTGTCAACCATGCATCATGCATGTATTTGAACAAGGTACTTTGTATTTTAAGGGATCTGAGTTTGACCCAGTTTCCCCATGCCCTATCCCAGTTAATATTTATGTGTTTTTGCTCTACCTTGTTTTTGTCCTTATTTATTGTGTTTTGTACTAGCCATATGTATGTGCCTTTTGTATCAGTGTCCCAGAATTCTTTAACATCTCTATATTTAAATAATAAATCTTTTATTGATCTTAATTTCCTTGGCACTTCTAATAATTTAATTAATTTATTATTCCTATATATGTCGTTTCTCTGCTTCATAGAGAAACCGAAATAATATATATAAAGCCCTTGCCAAGCTATTTTGGGCTCAACTTTAATCTCCTTAAATCTATTTAAAATGTTGGTGTATTTGATTAGGGTGGGGTGGGGGAGACCTAGACCTCCCCTCTTCCCCTCCCTGTATAGAGTATCTTTGTTTGTGTAATGTATTTTAAAAGCCCATAAGTATTTAATAATATCGTTATCTATTTTTTTTAGTGTTGCATTTTTTATGTCTACTGTTTTTAATTTGTAATTTAAGTGCACATACATATAGTTTTTAGCAGCTTGTGCTCGTTCCATTAAGCATAGTGGCAGTGGTGCCCAGATTGTCAAATTTTTCTTAATACTTTCTTTGATTTCTTTTAAATTGTTTTTAAGTTCGTCCTTCCCAAAATTTACCCCTAATGTTTTTATATTATCTTTAATAAGAAGAGCAGGCAGACCATGTTTCTTACCTCTCCAGTTTCCTATTAATAAAATTTCCGTTTTATCAGGATTTATCTTAGATCCTGAAACTTTTCCAAATTTGTCAAATTCCTTTATTAGTTCAATATAGGATTTTCCATCTTGAATAAAGTTCGTGCAATCATCAGCATGTTGTAGCATCTTAAGTTCTTCTTTGATGTTTGGAACTTTAATCCCTACAATATTTTGGTTATTTCTTACTTTGATACTTAGAATTTCTATTGCTATTACATATAATAGCATCGATAGTGGGCAACCTTGCCGCACTGATCTTTGAATTTCAAATTTTTCCGTTTTTGCTCCATTTACCTGTACAATCGAGTTTATATCATTATACAGAATTTTAGTCCAATTTTGGAAATTTGCTCCAAATCCAAATTTTTCTAGTGTCTTATATATATAGTTTTGTTCAATTCTATCAAAGGCTTTTTCCTGATCAAGTAGTACCATAGCACTAGTATTACCAGTTATATTGATATGATCAATTATAGTTTTAATGTTTAAAATGTTATTTTGTATGTTTCTTCCTTTTGGCCCACTTGTTTGATTTATATTTATAATTGGGTCAAGACACTTTTTGACCCTTTCCGATAAAATTTTGCTAATAATTTTATAGTCAACATTAAGGAGTGAGATGGGTCTCCAGTTCTTTATTTCATCCCTATTACCCTTTCCCTTATATATTATTGTTATCATACCCTCCCTCATTGTGTTAGTCATTTTGCTATTCCTAAGTGCAATATTATTGTATAACCATTCTAAAATTGGCGACAACTCTCTACAGAATTTTTGGTAGAACTCCGCAGAAAGTCCATCTCTCCCTGGTGATTTATTCTTACCTAATTTCCCTATTGTCTCTATTATTTCGTCTTGTGATATAAATTCCTCACATTTGTCTCTATGTTCTGAGGTAATGTTTTCACAATTTGTCTCTCGTAAGTATGTTTCTATATCTTCGTCTGCTATTCTCTGTGAAGTATATAGGTCCTTATAGTAATTCCGTATGTAATCTAGTATTTGAGTTTTGTCTTCTAGTATTTCCCTTCCCGTGTTTAGACTTTCTAATGTTTTTTCTCCCCCCCCTTCTTAATTCCTCCCTTTTATATAAGCCCCCTGCAGTTTCATATAGTTTGGTAAATCTACCTGCTTTTATTTCCCTCCCTTTATAATAATCTAGTTTTAATTTCTCTAATCTTAATACTATTGTTTCTTTTGTGTTCTGTGTTGTTGTTGTGTTTATTAAATTTTCCATAGCTTCTGTTTCTAATTTAAAGTTTTTAGCCCGTAATTTCGAATGTTTAATTGCTATTTTTTTGAATTTAACTTTTAATTTATCCCATTCTGCCATGATATCATTATTCCCTTGAGTTTTAAAATCTTCTATTTCCATTTTTATTTCTTCTATGAATTCCCCTATATTTAATAATTTAGTATTTAATTTCCATGATCCACGACCCCATTTAGTTCTCTTAGATATCCCTACTTCTAAATAAATTAATTTATGGTCCGAAACTTGATAATTTGATATCCCTGATTTTATGTATTTATTTGTTCCAAAACATGTGCCCCAAAAAGTATCTATTCTACTTGCTATATCCCCTTTTTATAAGTATATTCCACCCTTAGTAAATTTAAACGTCTATATATGTCAACCAAATCTAAGGATTCCATAATAAGTTCCATGATGTCCATTATTTCTAAGTCTGTTCCTATTATTTTTTTCATTCGGTCTATGTCATGTCTTACCCAATTAAAATCCCCACCTATGATCAAATTTTCCCCTATATAGTTGTTCAAGTACTCCCTAAATCCTGTTGCAAAGGCTCGTTTCATATTAAGAGAGGCTGGCATATATATATTTAAAAAATGACAATTATCTATTTTTAAATGAATGAGTCTACCCTTAAAAAAAAACCCTTCCTCTATTCTTTCCCATTTCATCCCTACTTTATTTTTAATCATAATCGCAATCCCACCTCCTTTATCCCTCCCTATATAGTCATTTTGAATTATAATGCAATCCAGCTTTCTTTCAAGTTGTTCTTTTAATTTGTCTGTTAGTCCGTTATGTGTCTCTTGAATAAACAGTAAATCAAAATCCCCTATTTGTATTAACTTATTAACCTTTTCTTGGTTTAATCCATTAACATTAATTGACAGAACACGGAAGTTTTGTTCTTCCATTTCTGGTTTTTCCTCCCAGGTGGCCGCTACTTTTTTTAGTGGTTATGTTTTATTGGTTATTGTTTATAATTTATTAATGAATTGTATCTTCCCCTTGTTGAGGGGATCCTGGGTCATTGTTCTCAGCATGGGTTTCACTACTGGGTAATTCAAAATCACTGGTGACATTAAGTGAAAAAAGGGTATTCTTAAACATATCATTCTCATTCTCAGTTTCAGTTTCCAAAGTTGTATTTATGATATCCATGCTAAAGTTGTTGTTTGGTTCCTGAGATGAATCTAAAGTAGATTTCTCAGGTTGAGACTCAATTTCTGATTGGTTTGGATTGGGTGTTTCATGCGTTCTTTTGTCTTGGGGAGATGTGGGTATGTTCCCTGTTCCCTCAACAGATGGAAGCGTTTTTTCAAGCTCCTCTAAGGAAGAAGACAGGCTTGCAGCCTTTCTCTTCTTATTCTGTTTTTGGGGATTCTTGATGGGAGTAGACGTTCTGGGGGGGGGGGTTCATTCCCCTCATTGAAGGACCTTTCCACCTCCTCATTAATCAAGACTTCAAAGGGATTTTCTGATGTAAATGTTGGAGGAATTTGCTTAGTCTTAACTTCCTTTCTGCTACCCACCTTGACCCACTGATTTGTTGGAACAATCTCTACATTTGGGGCTATATTGTCAGTAGATGGCCTATTTGTCCCTATATTTTTATTGCAAGCCCATGGACCATGGCCTTTGTCCCCACATCTACATTTCCTGTCCTTCTCACAGTCTCTATACCATGAGCGGACTCGGAAGCCTAGCACATAAAAGAAAGGGGGTATTTTAATCTCCTGACCCTTTTCCATACGGATTATTCTGACCGCAGATGTTATTCCCTCAAAGCCCCATGAATCTCCTAGTTTATAGCCCTTGCTATTTACCCCAAATCTCTCATGTATTTTCATCTCTAGCTCCACAGTATCTATATAAAATGGAAGACCATGAAAATGCACTTCCATCATCTTTGGTCCCAATTCACGTTCAATTGGCGGAGCCTCATGTACAAACATCTCAATTCCCCTTACCATAAATGAATCCACTGTCAAAATGGGGGTCACTTTATCCCTTGGATATAACATAAAACGCTTGGGCCCGGCATTTTGGAGCGCTACAATTTTTGTCATATCCACTGACATTGCTTTCAATGCTGCCAAAATTTCCAACTGCTTGGGTGTCTCATCAGAGCTTGAAATAAGCAATTGGCAACCCTTAGGGTGATGTGCCTGTAGGATATTGTCCACCACAGTACAGTGGTAATAAAGATTGAGACGGGACCTACTCCCCTTGGGATAAGAAGGATTTCTTCCATTCAACTCTTCCATTCCAAAGATAATTATAAAATGAAAATACAAAACTACAAAAAAATAAGCAAAAAGGTGCAGTGATACTAATGAAAAATGTAACAAAAGTGATAATAAAGAAAAAGAACCTGTTAACAACAGAACCTGGAAAAGATATATCCAAAAACAAAAACGTATAATCCTCTCCAATTTGCACTAATTTGTTGTGATAGACACTATGCGTTCCGACGAAAGTAATCTTTTTTTGGGGGGCACCAGACAGATGCCCCCTCTCCCTATTGAAAAAACTAATAAAAAAGTTTATGTGTATGTGTTTTCCCCCGATATGTAGTTGGGTGTTTTTTTATGAATTTTCATTTAATTTAACCTAACCTTAATTTTTTCCCATCGGGATTATATAATAATAGGAAGATATTTTGATCCTTAGTGTTTTTCTATGACATTTCCACCCGAGCACAAGGGCTCATCATGGGTGTCTGTCTCATACTTCAAAGTTAACCCTGGCTAGGGGTTTCCTGTATCCTGTGTTTGCTATTTGTGTTGTGCTATATGTGTGTTGCTATATGTATTCATATGAATACTGTATTATTTTGTAAGGATAGCCATACTTTGTCAATTTTCCCAGTTTTCTAACCATATAATTACCTCTAAACGGTAATTATTCCAATATATCTTTTTTTTATTTCATTTAGTTAATATATTTTTTATTAAGTTTGAATTTTGTACAAACCATGGTGTCTTAATTTTAAATTAATTTGGTTAAAACCAAACTATTGTTTTACTGTTTGTGATATTATGTTCCATGTTTTGTAATTTCCTTATTTATATACTAGATCACTTGGATCGAAATGGGATTCGTGCAATTTCTTTATTCTTTTTGCACTTCACCCTTCTCGATACTATTTGTGATCTTTATTTATTTATCATTAAGTCCTTATTTTTTTTTTCCAAAAGATTATTTATATTTCCCTTTAAACGGGCTTTCTGTGTAAACTTGCACAATCTCCACAGAGTAAAAACATTTTCCACCAGTGATTTTGTATGATAGCATGCTTTTTTTCAAGAAAAGGAAAAGAAATAGAAAGGAAACAGATCTGAACTAAAGAGCCTATCTAATCCGTGAGTTCTTTTGTAGTGTATATGTCTCAGGTGAGTTTTATTCCAAACTCTTTCACGGGCCTGTCCACTTCGCGTAGCGCCATGTGATATAGCCCCGTGCTCTCATTGCTCGTACTTTCTCCTCCTGAGTTCCCTGAACCCTCCTTATCTAACATTTTCTCTATAATTTTGAAATGGACCGCATGCTATCATATACTTAATAATAAAGCTCGATATTTCTTCTAAAATTTTCCTTGTAAATATGCCATCTAGGTATAAAAGCTGTATATTGTCATATATTTGTTTTCGTATAATATTTGTGACAATTTTGTTTCTATCATTTAAAGTTATTAGACATTCAGTGATAATATGTTTTTTGGTAAAAAAGAAGTTTTTGCAAAGTGGACATTTTGGCAACACTACGATCATACGCCGTCGCACTGCTATTTCCCCTGTCAACCATGCATCATGCATGTATTTGAACAAGGTACTTTGTATTTTAAGGGATCTGAGTTTGACCCAGTTTCCCCATGCCCTATCCCAGTTAATATTTATGTGTTTTTGCTCTACCTTGTTTTTGTCCTTATTTATTGTGTTTTGTACTAGCCATATGTATGTGCCTTTTGTATCAGTGTCCCAGAATTCTTTAACATCTCTATATTTAAATAATAAATCTTTTATTGATCTTAATTTCCTTGGCACTTCTAATAATTTAATTAATTTATTATTCCTATATATGTCGTTTCTCTGCTTCATAGAGAAACCGAAATAATATATATAAAGCCCTTGCCAAGCTATTTTGGGCTCAACTTTAATCTCCTTAAATCTATTTAAAATGTTGGTGTATTTGATTAGGGTGGGGTGGGGGAGACCTAGACCTCCCCTCTTCCCCTCCCTGTATAGAGTATCTTTGTTTGTGTAATGTATTTTAAAAGCCCATAAGTATTTAATAATATCGTTATCTATTTTTTTTAGTGTTGCATTTTTTATGTCTACTGTTTTTAATTTGTAATTTAAGTGCACATACATATAGTTTTTAGCAGCTTGTGCTCGTTCCATTAAGCATAGTGGCAGTGGTGCCCAGATTGTCAAATTTTTCTTAATACTTTCTTTGATTTCTTTTAAATTGTTTTTAAGTTCGTCCTTCCCAAAATTTACCCCTAATGTTTTTATATTATCTTTAATAAGAAGAGCAGGCAGACCATGTTTCTTACCTCTCCAGTTTCCTATTAATAAAATTTCCGTTTTATCAGGATTTATCTTAGATCCTGAAACTTTTCCAAATTTGTCAAATTCCTTTATTAGTTCAATATAGGATTTTCCATCTTGAATAAAGTTCGTGCAATCATCAGCATGTTGTAGCATCTTAAGTTCTTCTTTGATGTTTGGAACTTTAATCCCTACAATATTTTGGTTATTTCTTACTTTGATACTTAGAATTTCTATTGCTATTACATATAATAGCATCGATAGTGGGCAACCTTGCCGCACTGATCTTTGAATTTCAAATTTTTCCGTTTTTGCTCCATTTACCTGTACAATCGAGTTTATATCATTATACAGAATTTTAGTCCAATTTTGGAAATTTGCTCCAAATCCAAATTTTTCTAGTGTCTTATATATATAGTTTTGTTCAATTCTATCAAAGGCTTTTTCCTGATCAAGTAGTACCATAGCACTAGTATTACCAGTTATATTGATATGATCAATTATAGTTTTAATGTTTAAAATGTTATTTTGTATGTTTCTTCCTTTTGGCCCACTTGTTTGATTTATATTTATAATTGGGTCAAGACACTTTTTGACCCTTTCCGATAAAATTTTGCTAATAATTTTATAGTCAACATTAAGGAGTGAGATGGGTCTCCAGTTCTTTATTTCATCCCTATTACCCTTTCCCTTATATATTATTGTTATCATACCCTCCCTCATTGTGTTAGTCATTTTGCTATTCCTAAGTGCAATATTATTGTATAACCATTCTAAAATTGGCGACAACTCTCTACAGAATTTTTGGTAGAACTCCGCAGAAAGTCCATCTCTCCCTGGTGATTTATTCTTACCTAATTTCCCTATTGTCTCTATTATTTCGTCTTGTGATATAAATTCCTCACATTTGTCTCTATGTTCTGAGGTAATGTTTTCACAATTTGTCTCTCGTAAGTATGTTTCTATATCTTCGTCTGCTATTCTCTGTGAAGTATATAGGTCCTTATAGTAATTCCGTATGTAATCTAGTATTTGAGTTTTGTCTTCTAGTATTTCCCTTCCCGTGTTTAGACTTTCTAATGTTTTTTCTCCCCCCCTTCTTAATTCCTCCCTTTTATATAAGCCCCCTGCAGTTTCATATAGTTTGGTAAATCTACCTGCTTTTATTTCCCTCCCTTTATAATAATCTAGTTTTAATTTCTCTAATCTTAATACTATTGTTTCTTTTGTGTTCTGTGTTGTTGTTGTGTTTATTAAATTTTCCATAGCTTCTGTTTCTAATTTAAAGTTTTTAGCCCGTAATTTCGAATGTTTAATTGCTATTTTTTTGAATTTAACTTTTAATTTATCCCATTCTGCCATGATATCATTATTCCCTTGAGTTTTAAAATCTTCTATTTCCATTTTTATTTCTTCTATGAATTCCCCTATATTTAATAATTTAGTATTTAATTTCCATGATCCACGACCCCATTTAGTTCTCTTAGATATCCCTACTTCTAAATAAATTAATTTATGGTCCGAAACTTGATAATTTGATATCCCTGATTTTATGTATTTATTTGTTCCAAAACATGTGCCCCAAAAAGTATCTATTCTACTTGCTATATCCCCTTTTTATAAGTATATTCCACCCTTAGTAAATTTAAACGTCTATATATGTCAACCAAATCTAAGGATTCCATAATAAGTTCCATGATGTCCATTATTTCTAAGTCTGTTCCTATTATTTTTTTCATTCGGTCTATGTCATGTCTTACCCAATTAAAATCCCCACCTATGATCAAATTTTCCCCTATATAGTTGTTCAAGTACTCCCTAAATCCTGTTGCAAAGGCTCGTTTCATATTAAGAGAGGCTGGCATATATATATTTAAAAAATGACAATTATCTATTTTTAAATGAATGAGTCTACCCTTAAAAAAAACCCCTTCCTCTATTCTTTCCCATTTCATCCCTACTTTATTTTTAATCATAATCGCAATCCCACCTCCTTTATCCCTCCCTATATAGTCATTTTGAATTATAATGCAATCCAGCTTTCTTTCAAGTTGTTCTTTTAATTTGTCTGTTAGTCCGTTATGTGTCTCTTGAATAAACAGTAAATCAAAATCCCCTATTTGTATTAACTTATTAACCTTTTCTTGGTTTAATCCATTAACATTAATTGACAGAACACGGAAGTTTTGTTCTTCCATTTCTGGTTTTTCCTCCCAGGTGGCCGCTACTTTTTTTAGTGGTTATGTTTTATTGGTTATTGTTTATAATTTATTAATGAATTGTATCTTCCCCTTGTTGAGGGGATCCTGGGTCATTGTTCTCAGCATGGGTTTCACTACTGGGTAATTCAAAATCACTGGTGACATTAAGTGAAAAAAGGGTATTCTTAAACATATCATTCTCATTCTCAGTTTCAGTTTCCAAAGTTGTATTTATGATATCCATGCTAAAGTTGTTGTTTGGTTCCTGAGATGAATCTAAAGTAGATTTCTCAGGTTGAGACTCAATTTCTGATTGGTTTGGATTGGGTGTTTCATGCGTTCTTTTGTCTTGGGGAGATGTGGGTATGTTCCCTGTTCCCTCAACAGATGGAAGCGTTTTTTCAAGCTCCTCTGAGGAAGAAGACAGGCTTGCAGCCTTTCTCTTATTCTGTTTTTGGGGATTCTTGATGGGAGTAGACGTTCTGGGGGGGGGGGGGGGGGTTCATTCCCCTCATTGAAGGACCTTTCCACCTCCTCATTAATCAAGACTTCAAAGGGATTTTCTGATGTAAATGTTGGAGGAATTTGCTTAGTCTTAACTTCCTTTCTGCTACCCACCTTGACCCACTGATTTGTTGGAACAATCTCTACATTTGGGGCTATATTGTCAGTAGATGGCCTATTTGTCCCTAAATTTTTATTGCAAGCCCATGGACCATGGCCTTTGTCCCCACATCTACATTTCCTGTCCTTCTCACAGTCTCTATACCATGAGCGGACTCGGAAGCCTAGCACATAAAAGAAAGGGGGTATTTTAATCTCCTGACCCTTTTCCATACGGATTATTCTGACCGCAGATGTTATTCCCTCAAAGCCCCATGAATCTCCTAGTTTATAGCCCTTGCTATTTACCCCAAATCTCTCATGTATTTTCATCTCTAGCTCCACAGTATCTATATAAAATGGAAGACCATGAAAATGCACTTCCATCATCTTTGGTCCCAATTCACGTTCAATTGGCGGAGCCTCATGTACAAACATCTCAATTCCCCTTACCATAAATGAATCCACTGTCAAAATGGGGGTCACTTTATCCCTTGGATATAACATAAAACGCTTGGGCCCGGCATTTTGGAGCGCTACAATTTTTGTCATATCCACTGACATTGCTTTCAATGCTGCCAAAATTTCCAACTGCTTGGGTGTCTCATCAGAGCTTGAAATAAGCAATTGGCAACCCTTAGGGTGATGTGCCTGTAGGATATTGTCCACCACAGTACAGTGGTAATAAAGATTGAGACGGGACCTACTCCCCTTGGGATAAGAAGGATTTCTTCCATTCAACTCTTCCATTCCAAAGATAATTATAAAATGAAAATACAAAACTACAAAAAAAATAAGCAAAAAGGTGCAGTGATACTAATGAAAAATGTAACAAAAGTGATAATAAAGAAAAAGAACCTGTTAACAACAGAACCTGGAAAAGATATATCCAAAAACAAAAACGTATAATCCTCTCCAATTTGCACTAATTTGTTGTGATAGACACTAAGCGTTCCGACGAAAGTAACGTTTAGAGGTCTGCTCTAATGTCCACTGTGTCTTAAAAAGACCCTGCACTGTACTTATATATCAGTCGGCCGTACTTGTAAAAAAGTAATTCGCGTGAATTATCCGCGCGGCACGTGCAACTCGCTGTATAGGACAATTCACGTTGAGGAGTATGGTGTACCCTCTACGCCATATCGGATATTGCGTAACGAGCTTAAAAATAATAATTCATGAAATACAGAACGTCGACAAACACATTATATGACAAAATTAATGCTTAAAATATAGCTTAGAGGAGTATAGTGTATCCTCTATGCCATATCGGGCATTTCGTAACAGAAGGTAACAAACCAATATATTTGGTGATGAAGCGAACATATTGGCCCCTGTCAGTGCATCTTATATATTATTATCTTTCAGTAATATTAAACAATAATTCAATTAATTCATTACAATTAAACATCGTCAAATAATGTTAATCATTATTTCATGTTTGAACAATTTGTATTATTTTATGGTTGAGTACCTTTTTTGTCAATGTAATTTAGGTGTAGTATTAAGTTGACGTATACGTTAGATATATATATATATATATAGTTTTGTTTTTGCCTTTTATAGATCAATTTGGTATAGTTTTAGAAATACAATTTTAATTACAAAGCTTTATAACCCAAAATTAAAATGAATTCATATTGCAAAGTTTAAAAATGAGTGAATAGTTCTTGATAAAGCGGTATCTATGATAAGTAATAGGAAAATATGAATACTTTTCATGTCTTTTATTATAGCGTTTTGACACCCCGTAACCATGGCAACGGACACGGGAACACAAAACTGATGTCAGAAATAAATGTTAACCACCACATACATACAGTATACATAATATAAGGACATTTGGAGAGGGGGCAGAAAATGGCCCTTATTCAATATAGTCCTTTTATAAAAGACCTACTTCGTTTTCTTGATTTCCTTCATCTCAAATAATAAGGCCAGTGGGAAGTAGATTGTGCCCCTTTGACATTTAATTTTTATTCTTTGTGACTTTAAAATGGCTTAATAGACATACTGAGTGGGCATTACTTCATTTGAAGCTTTTGGGTTGTACCAAACTAGGCCAATGACAGGCTTTATATTTGGCGTGCCTGATATTAAATTACAAAAAAAAACCACTTGTAAAGCTGTACACTGTATATTTATTATTGAAATAAATTAATGGTGATGAGAATAATAACTAAACGTAGGCGTTTAAATGAAAAAGCCGTACATTTTGTTGAAGTCTAGCACAGAATACAATAACATGTCGTGCGAAATAACCCCTTCGCCCGGCATGGCTTTAGTTTTGTCGGCTTACAATTTACCATGCTCTCATTTAGAAAGATGTAGCTATGTTTCTAAACAATTATTGTAAGCTATATATAAGCAGATATATATATATATATATATATATATATATATATATATATATATATATATATATATATATATATATATATATATATATATATATATATATATATCGTATATCATACTATCGTAAACACATACATTAACTGCTTGGGTTCATATTAAAACTTGCAAAAAACCTGCGGACACAAATTTGAATTTGAAAGATGTCTTACTGTACTTTGCATAATGATCACATTCTGACTCACTCTGCGCGATAATAGCCAAACAGCGACACTTCTATCTAGCGATTTAAAATCAAATTTTAGATATTATCAATATGCCTACCAATTCTAAGGATATGCCTGATCGTAAAGAACATCAGATTAGTTCCATTAAAGCAAGCGACCTTTCCGTGACCAGAAGAAGAACAGGTAAAATATTATTACAAAAAAAAAGAATTAAAAAAAAACATTATTTAGAGAAAACAACAGTTTATACTTTGCATTTGAAAGTGAGTTTGTCATTACAAGTATAGCTCTTAATATATTAAAATAGTATGAAACTTAAGTAAGGAGGACAGAATAACAGTGACCACGCGAACCCATTACTTTGTTAATTTCCATGACATATTGAAATCAGTCTAATACATCATTTTCCAGCAATTTTAAACTAAGTACAATTCTTCTTTCCAAATAAGTGTTCTAATATATGTTTATGCAAAGCGTAAAATTGACGATTCTCGTACGTTCAGTTTCAAAAGTAAGTCATAAATCCTTGTACTTCGTAATCCCATACTGGTTAAGTGAACGGATTTACAGGAAGACATCCCAAAATTTGAGATATTACATTCTGACTTACGATATATTTACTTCGGCAGAATTTGAAGCATTTACGCCATTCGAACTTTTTGTTATTAGATATGTATGTATGTATGTAAGTATGTATGTATGTATGTATGTATGTATGTATGTATGTATGTATGTATGTATGTATGTATGTATGTATGTATGTATGTATGTATGCATGCATGCATAGATTTGTATGTATGTATGTATGTATGTATGTATGTATGTATGTATGTATGTATGTATGTATGTATGTATGTATGTATGTATGTATGTGTGTGTGTGTTTGTGTGTGTGTGTGTGTGTTTGTGTGTGTGTGTGTGTGTGTGTTTGTGTGTGTGTGTGTGTGTGTGTGTGTGTGTGTGTGTAAGAGTTCAATCATACATGAAACCTGTTTAATATTTGTATTTTGTTCAAAGTTGCACTAACAACGTATATTCATTCCGTCTCCATTAGCAAAGCATCAGATTCGTGGCCGCTTAATAAAAGTTAATAATTCTTTACTTTTCTATATTAAAGTTCTTGTAATCCTTTATACAGACGAATGCAGAAAATATGTTAAAATAATAAGCAGACAAATAAACGTTTTCATAAATGGCTAAACTGCAACTGTATCATTTTTATCAATTTACCTTAAAAGCTGATCTTCAGTTTGGTACATGGACTTGCGAATAACATCTTGCAACCCTAATATACGCCAATGAGCGTGCATACGTGTTTGCAACCGATGTACCCTTGAGACATTTCATAGTTATTGACCACAGGCATAAACCTTCTACAATATTTACTAACCGTAAATAATCTCTTCCAGCGTGTAACATGCTGTGCTTAGCTGAACTAATGACCACCGACAGTTGTTTGGGACCAGACATTTAAATATATTATTGTATTTACCAGCTAACATAATGTTTCAAGTTTGACATGAACTGAGGTTTAATGTGTAGTCTCAGATTGATCATTTTAACCGAAAATATCAATAGAGAGAGAGAGAGAGAGAGAGAGAGAGAGAGAGAGAGAGAGAGAGAGAGAGATTATTCTCCAACCGCTAACACAAATCATAACTCTTTTTTTCATTGCAACTTTAAATGTCATATTTCATGCATCAGAAAATACTGGGACATATAATTATGAATGTATTGCTATTTAAAAATCTTTCTGAATAGTCAAGTGATTATTTCTTCTTGAAGAAAGGAGAAGATACCAGTGAAAACATTTATTCCACACATTCACGATTCATTTATTTTAATCTTGACTCTTGAACCACGCAAACAGGTAATGACGAGTCAAACAGTCAAAATACATTTTTTTTATTATTGGCTCTTGAACCACGCAAATATTTAATGACGAGTTGAACAGTTAACATATATTTTATTTATTATTGTCTCTTGAACCACGCAAATATTGTAAGGACGAGTTGAACAGTTAACATATATTTTATTTATTATTGTCTCTTGAACCACGCAAATATTGTAAGGACGAGTCAAAGTAGCACTAGCGCTTGACAGCATATTGAAAAATATATCAGTCTGCTTGCAACGTTCAATGTTTTGGACAGGTCGTAGACAACGACTTAACACCACTAAAATGTTTAAATTTTCTTGTCCATTGAGACTAAACTTTCCTGATAACCAAGCTCTGATTTGTATTCGGTTACAGGTAATGAATCCAATGCAGCCTTTTTTATATAGTGAAGCAGTTATAATAGTTTATTTATAAATTATACGTTTTGGGAAATTCTGCCCTAAAAATGCGATCAATAAAAATCTTATACTACTTCCATGTCAGTGAGGACAGTTTGCTATAAAATATACACTAATGTAATTTGCTCTGATCCGATGTTAAAGCAGTGTCATGTACTTTATTCAGAAAACAAAATTCTTAAAATAAATTCCAGAAAGTAATTGGTGTGTATTATTATTGTATCAGAGCCTAATATAGCTTGGTAAATGTCCAGGTTTTAGCTTCTCTCCTTAGTATGCGAGTGCCACAGTTGTCCCCCTTGCATGTCTTTACTTTATATAGTCCATTTTGATATGCAGAATCAATTATTCTAATAGTAGTAGTAGTAGCAGTATAAATTCTAACATGTTTGTTGTAGAAGCAATACTTCTAGTAGTAGTAGTAGTAGTAGTCGTAGTAGTATTAGTATCAGTATCAGTTCTGTTGTAGAATCAGTTATTCTTCTAGTAGTAGTAGTAGTAATAATAATAGAAGTAGTAGAAATAGTGATAGTAGTGGTAGTAGTATTAGTAGCAATAGTAGTATCAATTCTAGCATTTGCTGTTGTAGAATCAAGCATTCTTCTAGTAACAGTAGTAGTAGTTGTAGTATCAATTATAAGATTTGTTGTAGAATCAGTTCTAGTAAAGCTTTTTGGACTAGTAGAAGTAGTAGTATTAGTAGTAGTAGTAGTAGTAGTAGTAGTAGTAGTAGTAGTAGTAGTATCAATTCTAGTATTTGCTGTTGTGGAATCAATTGTTATAGTAGTAGTATTTAGTAGTAGTAGTATTAATAGTAGTAGTAGTAAAGCAGGAATAGTAGTAGTAGTTGTTGTTGGAGTAGTAGTTGTAATAGTAGATATAGCATTAGTAGCAGCAGTAGTTGTAGTATTAGTAGTTGTTCTGATGGTAGTAGTTGTTGTAGTAGTGGTAGTAGTAATTGTTTTGATATTAGTAGCAGTTGTAGTAGTAGTAGTTGATGTAGCAATAGTAGTTGTAGTATTAGTTGTAGTAGTAATTGTTTTGGTAGTAGCAGAAGTAGTAGTAGTAGTTGTTGTTTTTGTTGTTGTTGTTGTAGTTGTAGCAGTAGTAGGTGTAGTAGTAGTAGTAGTAATTTTTATAAAATTTGTTATTTGTTTTTTGTTTGCTTGTAAAACGGTATTGTTGATCACAATTATTTCATCATACTTTTGGAGTCACAGCTTGAGTTTGCAACATTCCGTTAATCGGTCCGTATTAACAGCTGTACCCTATGCCTTACCGCCTCTGTAATTTGTAATTATGACTATCATACTTCGAAATAATAAATTTAACTGACATATTCCACCATCTGTCAGTATCCAAAGGTCAGTAGCGTTACAAAGCTGGTCATACGTTATCTATATAAAAGCACCTGTCCGATCAAGTTTGCCTCACTGAAAACACGAAGCTGAACGCATTCCAATTCAAGGAAAATCAAGGTAGGTCGGTAAAAAAAAACATCACACTAGTTCTGGACTCTTTCTTTAGCTTTAAGATGACACATTTTCTTATATGATTATATATCAACAACTTCATGTGCAACTTTCTTCAACCACAAATATTATCGATATCAGCATATCCAACATAATATAGGTCTGAGACCTAATTTCGTACAAATCTCAAATTACTCTCAGACCACATATAACTGACTAAAACGATGGCATACCAAGCATAAGCGATGTATCATTGGTGTCCTGTCTGCACTAACTAGATCGTTTGTATGCAAGTATCAACACATCGAGAGCAGTATGATACAGAATAACAACAGAACGGCATTCCAAATTGTGAAAGTTGTTCTTGTTGTAGGGTTTAACGCCATTTTTCAGCACACGATAGGCTATACATGGCGGCCAGTATTATTGGTGAAAGAAGAACCCGGGGAAACCCCCAGAAAGAACCACCTACCAACGAGAACCTACTGGCAAGCTTTCTCACATAAGTACATTAGCTGAATCTTAGACTCGGACCAACGTAGACAGTTGTTAGATGGCAGTGATCCGTAGCGGAAAGCGCTTTAGACCACTTGGCCCCAAATTGTGAAATACCTCAACAGACAGAAGCAACCAAGAGCTAGTTACATTCATGACGAAAATGGAAAATGTCTCACAGAAACGAGTGACATTGCAAAAAGATGGACTGAATATTGTAAAGGACTCTACGACCATCAGTCCACAGAAGACCAAGAGGTGCTTGAAGTTCCAAACTCCACAAATTATTATGATTTTCCCATTCTCAAAGAAGAGGTGAAGTCAGCAATAATGGCACTGAAGAATGGGAAAGCAGCTGGAAAATACGACATCCCAGCTTAACTTACCAAGAATGAGAGGGGTTCAGTGATAGAGCTACTAGCAAACATCTGCAACAAAATCTGGCAAACAGTTAAATTGTCAACGGAGTGGACTCAGTCACTAATCTGATTATAACCCTCCCCTCCTCCCAAAAAAAAGAACATCCAGCTGTGCAAAAAATTACAAAACTATCAATTTGATCAGCCATGCTAGTAAGGTGATACTGAAAATCATCTTGAACAGACTGAAACCACAAGCATACGAAATAATCGCTGAAGAATAGGCAGGGATCCGGAGTAAAAGAAGTACAAATATTCAATTTCAGAGTTCTGTGTGAAAAGTGTTCACAACATCAACAAGACATACATCATGTGTTCATAGAATCAGAAAGGACTTTGATAGTGTGTTGCATGAGGCATTGTGGGCCACAATGAAGAAGTACAACATGGGTCAAAATTGACCAATACTATCAAACTGCTGTACGCCAAGGCTACCGCTGCAGTAATTGCTCAAGGTTATGTGGGGCACTGCTTCCAGACAACAGTTGGAGCACGTCAAGGCTGTTTACTATCATCCACGCATTTCAACATCTACTTAGAGCGCATCATGAACGAAGCTTTGGAAAACCATTGTGGGACAATCAGCATTGGAGGGCGTACCATCACCAACCTCCGCTTTGCAGATGACATTGATGGACTGGCAGACAGTGAAAACGAGCTTGCCACCTTAGTGAAGAACCTGGATGACACACAGATTTGACACAAAGATAAACGCTGAAAACACAGAGCTGATGACAGATAGTGCTAAACAAATATCAGCCAAGATTAAAGTCAGAGGACAGGAACTGGACACTGTAGGTCAGTTCAAATATCTTGGTTCCATAATCACCGAAGAGGGATTAAAAGCAAAACTTTTGTCACAAGCAGCACAAACAACGCAGGCTATGTTTAAGCTAAGACCTATCTAGAGATATAAACATATTCGCCGTCTGAAAACTAAAATCAGACTATTGAGAGCACTAGTCATCTCGATCGTTTTGTATTCAAGTGAGGCCTGGACTCTGGCAGCAGAATTACAACGAAGAATCCAGGCACTTGATATGAGATACTACATAACCATCCTTGGCATATCTTACGTAGATCACATCACAAGTAAAGAAGTGCGTAACACCATTAGACACAAAGTAGGCCAACATGAAGGCCTCCTCACCACTGTCGAAAAGAGAAAGCTGAAATGGTATGGCCAAAGAAATAGAGCCAACAGTCTATCCACAACAGTACTGTCGGGCAGCGTCAACGGTGGCAGAGAGAGAGGTAGACAGAGACGAAGAGAGGTAGACAGAAGACAGAGAAGAAAGTGGACTGATAAAAGCACAGAATGGATCAGAACTTGTCTTTCGGAGACGCAGGCATTGACACATGATCGAGACAAGTGGAGGGAACTGGTCAGTTATTCAGAAGCACTGTGCATCGACGACCACAGGTCAGATGATGATGATGATGATGATGATGATGATGATGATGAACAACACTTTATCGTCAGTGAATGAAACCGATACTATTGTATTCTTTATTCAGCAAATATACAGGATTCACAAAAAGGAAAACAGCTAAAAAGTGGATACTTTTACAGAATTGCTTGAGCCTCAAGCGAGGCTTGCTACAATGCCATGAATATGCTAAATGCTTGACATGATCGTTAGCATTCTTAAATAACAAAGTGGAAAACAAATAATTAATTTCCTTATTGTTTTTCGTTATATTGTCAACCGACCCCACATACAATATATTTTGGCTATACGAAAGACTGTGAAACTAACTTAGTTCATTAATGTGTGTGTGTGTGTGTGTGTGTGTGTGTGTGTGTGTTTATCATTATTGCCTATGCGATATAAAGTTCTAATGAGCTAAGAAACTAATATATTTCATTCCTGGGAAATAAGAAATACATGTAAAGACTGTGAAACGAACTTAGTTCATTAATGTGTGTGTGTGTGTGTGTGTGTGTGTGTGTGTGTGTGTGTGTGTGTTTATCATTATTGCCTATGCGATATAAAGTTCTAATGAGCTAAGAAACTAATATATTTCATTCCTTGGAAATAAGAAATACATGTAAAGTCAATGTGAAATATATAAACCAGAAATCTACTTTTTTTCAGAGGAAGTCGGCTAAAAAGATGCAAGAACTGTTCATTCTTGTTGTCAACGTGTCAGTGCTTGGTTTAATCCTAGCACAACAAGGTAAGTTTAACAATAACGCCCTTCCTTCCCGTCCGTCTTTGTAATTAGATCCTACTCACTGTCGCAAAGAATAGACGCAATTTGAAAACAGGATTTCTTATGCTGACTCAACAGTTTATATCACATGGACTTCGAAGGAACTTTATCAAATCTTCTTCTTATTATTGTTCCAGTGTATACCGTCTGCTGCAAGGGTTTATCCTCTCTCTCTCTCTCTCTCTCTCTCTCTCTCTCTCTCTCTCTCTCTCTCTCTCTCTCTCTCTCTTGGGGTCATAATTCTTAAGTAAATGTACTATTTTAAAAAATATATCTCTTGTAGCAAGCGACCGTTCTTGCCTCGTATCTCCATTACAAGAGAACTTCTTCGCATTATACTTTGGGATATGTGCTTTCCTCTTTGTTTGGTCTAAAGTCATTAATATACAATTATAATTTCATTCATATATGTCGTGTTTCTAAAAAAAAATACACAAAGTGTGTGCATTTAGCTAAATATAAAATTCGTCTTTCATAATATGTGACCCCTTGCCATTAATTCTTCTACAGCCTCCTCTAACGGATGAGAAAATAGACGTCAAGATTCATATTCTTACATGATGCATTCCAACTGTTTGCAACGCACATATATACATATGTAATTCGATGACATGTGAGAAATAAATTAATTTAACATTCTTTCATGGAAGGTATCTAAAATAACGAATCTATCTTTGAGCTGTGTAAAAAGTGTTTACCTTTTTCATTTTGAATTTTAGATCAGTGTGTTGTACCTACAAGAAAACCCGCAGCGCAGTGTAACTCACCCAGAACACCGAAAATCGTCTTCTACTATGAAGCCGATTCTGACTATTGCGGACAGCTCTCAGGGTGCTATCCGGATGGTGATCCCGGTGTGTTCAGAACCGAAGAGGATTGCAATTCTAACTGTAAACGCAATATTCCTTCAACCCAAGGCCGACGTGGCCCTCCTGGTCCTCCTGGAAATACCGGCATCAAAGGTGTACCTGGTATTCCTGGCTTGAAAGGAGCTATTGGTGTCCCTGGCATACCAGGTCTAGATGGTGAACCAGGTGCTATTGGTCCTCCTGGTCCTCCTGGAATCAATATGCGTGGTCTTCCTGGTCCTCCTGGTTTTCCTGGTCGACCAGGCGCCAAGGGAGACGAAGGTCCGATGGGTGACGCTGGTGACGCCGGTTTAAGAGGTGAACGGGGTCAAAAAGGTCGAAAAGGTCTCCCTGGTCCTCCTGGAACTCGTCCTAGGGGGGATGGACTATGAAATCCATTGATCATTTTGATTCTCTGCCTAAACTGTCAACGGTAGTTTTATTTGTTCTTTGAATATTGTTTGAAATAAATCCAACTGCCCAAAAAATATAAATATCTGATGCAAAAGGAATTTCCAGTCATAAGTTGAATATTTTTATTAAAGCAGTCATGTACAGAATGAAGTTACTCCCCAATTTTATGATCGAATGACCTTTTCGTACTTGGTACCGTACCATATATTAAAGAATATGCGCCTCACAAGTAACGAGCACGAGAGAAAGTTGAACCTATTGATACATTTACCGACGAAGCATTATTATAATAAATTAAATTAAAGACTTCAATCAATTATCTGCAATTATCGCCGCAATTTTTAATGAGTTATTTTCACAGACGTCACGACTGAGTACGCATTAGCACAGAATGCAATGTCCATTTTAAGTTCCTAAGAAACCTTTGTCATTATTAGTCATCATGTATATTGAAGATAGTAATCTGATTTAACTATCGATAAGGATATTTACTTTATCAAAATGATACATACATTATACTTTAACTTATGTGCCCTATAGCACAAACATAAAAATAATGCTGGAAGTTCCCTTGGGATACAATATCAGTAACGAATTAAAATTTCATTGCATGTTATTTCGTGCAAGAACTTTTATGTACAAATAACTTTCGCGACGAAATGTGTTAGTGCCAAAGACAGTTGACAAACCATTTTAATTAGTATTTGTGACGTCACGTGAAATCAACGGATAGAAGAAAAGCTTTTTTAAAATCCGATTATGCTAAAAGCTTGTTGATCTAAAAACTTGGTACAAATGGTTATCTCTAATAAATCTAAATACAGTCATGCTAGATTGGATAATCCCAATTTTCAGTAATTTTCCGATGCAATAGATAAAATATTATTATCATTGGAATAATACATACAACAACAGCCTCATCAACTTCTACCTTCTCAACAACACTAATTTGATGAGATTAAAAATAAATTTTCACATGAAGCTGTTAGACATGTATCAGGTCATCCAAGAAATGTTGGAGACCATGGTATCATACGAAAAAAGATTTGGGTTTGTAATATGATGAGCAAATAAAGATTTACCCGGATTTCTAATATATTTAGTATTTATATAAAATAACCTAACCGATAGTAATGAGTGTATTAAGTTTAGAAGGAAGAGAGATACAAAAATATCCGAACGTGAACAATTAACTCCATCGCAACCACGATCACCAAATTCCCGATCACCAAAACCACGATCATCACGACAAAAATCACCAATTTCTGTTAGAGATATTTTTAATAAAGACATTTCCAAGCAATAGATGTAGCTGCATACTATAATCATAAATTTAAAGATATAAGAGACAAAAAACAATTTGCCAGAATAAGATGTACAATATAGAACATTAGAAAATGTCCAGAGGATACAAGGAAACTGATACTGAGATAATATAATTTACAATAGTTCTATACTTCAAATGGTTTTCAATGCAGTTTTCTGCAAGGATTATTTGACTTATTTTTCTTCATACCCAAACCCCAGTGAGGAATCCATTTTCTAATGAACAAATGTCTGAGATGCCATTCAACGCCCAATCAGCATGACCACCAGAAAAGCACACATAAATAGTTAATGTTATCAAGGACCAGAATATCGACGTCTTCTTCCTGACAGAAACACGGCTAAGAACATTAGGCGATGATGTGAAGTGTGCGGATTTAACACCGACCGCTTACTTCATCAAGTCGTTACCCCGCCACTCTCGCGGAGGTGGAATTGCTGTAATCAGAAAGAATTCCAAGATAAATTGTCTTAAGTACCACACAACTTTTAATTCATGCCACACATCGTTTGAGCTAGTCCAAGCAACACTCACACTGAAACAAAGGTCATTTCATTGTTTTCTCACTGCTGACAGAATCCTGGTTTCTACTGTGAGAAAGATTGCATTATTGTTCTGAAAAACTCGCAAGTGCTATATTTTCTTTAACTGAGAAATGTTCGTGTCTTTTCCGCAATCAGCAATATCCCACTGAATGGAATGTCTCCTTACTCGTGTACTCCTGTACTATTGTTGAGTATCCAATAAACTAATTCAAATAGAAAACAAATTTCAGCAAGATGATATTCAAAATTTGATAGCTTTTATTTCTCAATGGCCGTATTCAACCTCGGCATAGTCTCATCGTTGATGCAAGTTGCGGTGTGGAGAAAACGAGATATCCAGCTGCATTGGTTTTGTCATCGACATCTACATGAAATGCGTCATACATACTGTGCAAAACGAATCAAGTGATATGTCCGATATCAAATGTCCGTAAGTCAAGTGCTATGTCCGATATCAAATGTCTGTATGTCAAGTAATATATCCGATATCAAATGTCCGTAAGTCAAGTGCTATGTCCGATATCAAATGTCTGTATGTCAAGTAATATATCCGATATCAAATGTCCGTAAATCAAGTGCTATGTCCGATATCAAATGTCTGTAAGTCAAGGGATATGTCCGATATCAAATGTCTGTAAGTCAAGTGATATGTCCGATATCAAATGTCCGTAAGTCAAGTAATATGTCCGATATCAAATGTCCGTCAGTCAAATGATATGTCCGATATCAAATGTCCGTAAGTCAAGTGATATGTCTGATATCAAATGTCTGTAAATCAAGTGATATGTCCGATATAAAATGTCTGTAAGTCAAGTGATATGTCCGATATCAAATTTCCGTAAGTCAAGTGCTATGTCCGATATCAAATGTAGGTAAGTGAAGTGCTATGTCCGATATTAAATGTCCGTAAATCAAATGATATGTCCGATATCAAATGTCTGTAAGTCAAGTGATATGTCCGATATCAAATGTCCGTAAATCAAGTGCTATGTCCGAAATCAAATGTCTGTAAGTCAAGTGATATGTCCGATATCAAATGTCTGTAAGTCAAGTGATATGTCCGATATCAAATGTCTGTAAGTCAAGTGCTATGTCCGATATCAACTGTCCGTAAATCAAGTTTAAACAAATACTAAATTTGTGTCAATAGAGTAAAGTCTCTGTTAACAAAAACTTTCCATTACATCTAAAAAAGAGCCATTATAACTACATAACCGAATCATTGGTCTCCAATTTCTATACTGGTCCGTAAGTTTGATTAGAATTACTACCGCGAGTCAAATAGTATAATATAGTATATACATGGTAATGGACCGAATTTCAAGAATGCCAGAGGAAGACATTGAATTTATAGTTCTTATAAAATATAGATTAAATTTGGATTAAACTGAGAAATAGAAAACGTCTTAGCAGTATTTATAATAAACTTTGTGACTTATCTTATAATTGTATGTAACCAATCTACAATATTCTCTTGTGGTGACAAGTGATAGGTTCAGAGAAAAGATCCAAAATTTGAGTCTCATAAGCACATTTCCTATCTGACATGAAACGTTCGGTGCTAAATTACAGTGGCATATATTGTCCAACGCAGCTTCATGTATTACAACAAGCATTTATTTTAGAAAACGTCATTATACACATTATTTGTACAGTTTTCAGTTTGGTTTCTGAGAATTATGCAGTTGTGGTTATTTTTGTGGGGACGAAAGCTGAATTAGTATTTATCATTGTGTGCGTTTTAAATCATATAAGTAAATTGTACTAAATATACACTGTTTTTGTGTGACTTGATTAAAATATGATAGAGTAGTTATACTTTGCTTTTAGACCTTTGTATACAATTATAATAAAAATTCCCTAATTACGTCATTATTATGGTTATAAAGACAAACTATTCAATATTTTTTCAGATTATACTTCTTGTCGTTTAGTCTTAATTAGAAGAAAACAAGTCATTTTGCAAGGTTTTGGGATTTTTATCTCTTGCATTTCTACTTCTAAACACTGGCAATGGGGATCCTAACTGCACAAGCGTACTCTAATATAAGTCAAACTAAACGTTTGTAAGCTAGTTCTTTGGCATTGTATAGGCAAGATGACACGGTACGTCTTAATTGGCATAAATTACGAGTTGACTTTAAAAGTTTCCATTTCAGATCAAGAGTACTTTTGCCACACACATACATACATACATACATACATACATACATACATACATACATACATACATACATACATACATACATACATAAATACATACATGCATCGATAGATCGAAACATATGTCGATGGATAGAACGAAACATGAATACATGCACAAATAAAATCATAGATACATGTAAATATAGATTCAGGGATATATACATGCATACTTAGATACATTCATGAATACATATATATATATAGATACATATAGATACATACATATATACATATATTCAACCATAGATACATCGATACATACATTGTGAATTTATTCAAGAGCATTTCGGGTAACAGACCATTCTATACATTTGTGGTTTTGAAATAAAATTGACGGTTATTTAAATTCTAATTCCATATACTGTAGAATCTACATTTTAGATAAATATATGAATAGGATGTTTGTTAGTTTAAACACAGTCTTGATAACTAACCCGTTGATTGTTTAGAGAACTTTTCTGAAAGGATTTTGGAATATTTGTGATATGTCACGTGGACGTTAACTGTGAAATTTGTTGAACATAGCCGCAAAAATAGTCCTGGAAATGTGTTTTTTTTTTATTAAAAAAATAGAGGAGTACACTTATTCATATTTCTATTCATATCATAGCTTTTGTTTTTATTTTTGTCTTCAGCATAGTTATTGGCTTAATAATTGGAACCATGTATTTATCCTGAATCGGTCACACAACTCAGTAATATTATCTACATCAAAACACTTTTTGTCATTTGTGTTTGTGAGTAGAAGTGTTTTGAGAAGTCGTATACAAGAAAATCTTGTATGAACTATTTGTCAAATAACTTGGTAAATGCTTCGTGTAAAATCTCTCATGAGAGAAATAAAAAATTACTGAAAGACGAAATAAATAATACACAAGTTTATGTTATATATATATATATATATATATATATATATATATATATATATATATATATATATATATACATACATACATACATACATACATACATACATACATACATACATACATACATACGTGTGTGTGTGTGTGTGTGTGTGTGTGTGTTTACTATTTGGATTGTTAAAGTAACTTTAAATAGAAATTCAGTCATATTACACGATGTCTGTAGTGTGGCAGTTTATAGTAATGTCTAGCACTGGGGCATCATGCTGCAGACATGTAGCATGATGTCCCACCCAGTCATATTATCGTGAAAACAGTCCCACCAGTCCTAACACTAAACTTCTAACGCTGAGCACCAAGCCAAGCAGCTGTTGGTACCATTGAATCGGCCGAGGATTGAACCAGCGAAATCCAGCATCTGAGGCGGACGCTCTAAAACCTGGCCACGGGAGCGGTCAGGTTTGCACCGATTGCAAGTGATATAGTAGAGGAAAATGAGAACGATCAATTCTAGCAATTATTCTTCTAGTAACAGTAGTAGTAGTTGTAGTATCAATTATAAGATTTGTTGTAGAATCAATTCTAGTAAAGCTTTTTGGACTAGTAGTAGTATTATTATTAGTAGTAGTAGTAGTATCAATTCTAGTATTTGCTGTTGTGGAATCATTTGTTATACTAGTAGTATTTAGTAGTAGTAGCAGTAGTAGTAGTAGTAGTAAAGCAGGAATAGTAGTAGTAGTTGTTGTTGGAGTAGAAGTTGTAATAGTAGTTATAGCATTAGTAGCAGCAGTAGTTGTAGTATTAGTAGTTGTTCTGATGGTAGTAGTTGTTGTATTAGTAGTAGTGGTAGTAGTTATTTTTTATATTAGTAACAGTTGTAGTGGTAGTACTTGATGTAGCAATAGTAGTTGTAGTAGTATTAGTTGTAGTAGTAATTGTTTTGGTAGTAGCAGAAGTAGTAGTAGTAGTAGTAGTAGTAGTTGTTGTTGTTGTAGTAGTTGTAGCAGTAGTAGGTGTAGTAGTAGTAGTACTTTTTATAAAATTTGTAATTTGTTTATCTGATTTGTATTTTGTTTGCTTGTAAAAATGGTATCGTTGATCACAATTATTTCATCATATTTTTGGAGTCACAGCTTGAGTTTGCAACATTCCGTTAATCGGTCTGTATTAAAAGCCGTACCCCATGCCTTACCGCCTCTGTAATTTGTAATTATGACTATCATACTTCGAAATAATAAATTTAACTGACATATTCCACCATCTGTCAGTATCCAAAGGTCAGTAGCGTTACAAAGCTGGTCATACGTTATCTATATAAAAGCACCTGTCCGATCAAGTTTGCCTCACTGAAAACACGAAGCTGAACGCATTCCAATTCATGGAAAATCAAGGTAGATCGGCAAAAAAACATCACACTAGTTCTGGACTCTTTCTTTAGCTTTAGGATGACACATTTTCTTATATGATTATATATCAACAACTTCATGTGCAACTTTCTTCAACCACAAATATTATCAATATCAGCATATCCAACCTAATATAGGTCTGAAACCTAATTCCGTACAAATCTCAAATTACTCTCAGTCCACATATAACTGACTAAAACGATGGCATACCAAGCATAAGCGATGTATCATTGGTGTCTTGCTTGCACTAACTATATCAATTGTATGCAAGTATCAACACATCGAGAGCAGTATGATACAGAATAACAACAGAACGGCATTCCAAATTGTGAAAGTTGTTCTTGTTGTAGGGTTTAACGCCATTTTTCAGCACACGATAGGCTATACATGGCGGCCAGTATTATTGGTGGAGAAAGAACCCAGGAAAACCCCCAGAAAGAACCACCTACCCACGAGAACCTACTGGCAAGCTTTCTCACATAAGTACATTAGCTGAATCTTAGACTCGAACCAACGTAGACAGTTGTTAGATGGCAGTGATCCGTAGCGGAAAGCGCTTTAGACCACTTGGCCATTCGGGGCCCCAAATTGTGAAATACCTCAACAGACAGAAGCAACCAAGAGCTAGTTACATTCATGACGAAAATGGAAAATGTCTCACAGAAACGAGTGACATTGCAAAAAGATGGACTGAATATTGTAAAGGACTCTACAACCATCAGTCCACAGAAGACCAAGAGGTGCTTGAAGTTCCAAACTCCACAAATTATTATGATTTCCCCATTCTCAAAGAAGAGGTGAAGTCAGCAATAAGGGCACTGAAGAATGGGAAAGCAGCTGGAAAATACAACATCCCAGCTTAACTTACCAAGAATGAGAGGGGTTCAGTGATAGAGCTACTAGCAAACATCTGCAACAAAATCTGGCAAACAGGTAAATTGTCAACGCAGTGGACTCAGTCACTAATCTGATTATAACACTCCCCCCCCCAAAAAAAAAGAACATCCAAACAAATGTGCAAAAAATTACAAAACTATCAATTTGATCAGCCATGCTAGTAAGGTGATACTGAAGATCATCTTGAACAGACTGAAACCACAAGCATACGAAATAATCGCTGAAGAATAGGCAGGGATCCTTAGTAAAAGAAGCACAAATATTCCATTTTTACAGTTCTGTGGGAAAAGTGTTCACACCATCAACAAGATATACATCATGTGTTCATAGAATCAGAAAGGACTTTGATAGTGTGTTGCATGAGGCATTGTGGGCCACAATGAAGAAGTACAACATGGGTCAAAATTGACCAATACCATCAAACTGCTGTACGCCAAGGCTACCGCTGCAGTAATTGCTCAAGGTTATGTGGGGCACTGCTTCCAGACAACAGTTGGAGCACGTCAAGGCTGTTTACTATCATCCACGCATTTCAACATCTACTTAGAGCGCATCATGAGCAAATCCCTGGAAAACCAATGTGGGACAATCAGCGTTGGAGGGCGTACCATCACCAACCTCCGCTTTGTAGATGACATTGATGGACTAGCAGACAGTGAAAACGAGCTTGCCACCTTAGTGAAGAACCTGGATGACACACAGATTTGACACAAAGATAAACGCTGAAAACAAAGAGCTGATGACAGATAGTGCTAAACAAATATCAGCCAAGATTAAAGTCAGAGGACAGGAACTGGACACTGTAGGTCAGTTCAAATATATTGGTTCCATAATCACCGAAGAGGTATCAAAAGCAAAACTTTTGTCACAAGCAGCACAAACAACGCAGGCTATGTTTAAGCTAAGACCTATCTAGAGATATAAACATATTCGCCGTCTGAAAACTAAAATCACACTATTGAGAGCACTAGTCATCTCGATCGTTTTGTATTCAAGTGAGGCCTGGACTCTGGCAGCAGAATTACAACGAAGAATCCAGGCACTTGATATGAGATACTACATAACCATCCTTGGCATATCTTACGTAGAACACATCACAAGTAAAGAGGTGCGTAACACCATTAGACACAAAGTAGGCCAACATGAAGGCCTCCTCACCACTGTCGAAAAGAGAAAACTGAAATGGTATGGCCAAAGAAATAGAGCCAACAGTCTATCCACAACAGTACTGTCGGGCAGCGTCAACGGTGGCAGAGAGAGAGGTAGACAGAGAAGAAGAGAGGTAGACAGAGAAGAAAGTGGACTGATAAAAGCACAGAATGGATCCGAAATCGTCTTTCGGAGACGCAGGCATTGACACATGATCGAGACAAGTGGAGGGAACTGGTCAGTTATTCAGAAGAACTGTGCATCGACGACCACAGGTCAGATGATGATGATGATGATGATGATGATGATGATGATGATGATGAACAACACTTTATCGTCAGTGAATGAAACCGATACTATTGTATTCTTTATTCAGCAAATATACAGGATTCACAAAAAGGAAAACAGCTAAAAAGTGGATACTTTTACAGAATTGCTACAATGCCATGAATATGCTAAATGCTTGACATGATCGTTAGCATTCTTAAATAACAAAGTGGAAAACAAATAATTAATTTCCTTATTGTTTTTCGTTATATTGTCAACCGACCACATACAATATATTTTGGCAATACAAAAGACTGTGAAACGAACTTAGTACATTAATGTGTGTGTGTGTGTGTGTGTGTGTGTGTGTGTGTGTGTGTGTGTGTGTGTTTATCATTATTGCCTATGCGATATAAAGTTCTAATGAGCTAAGAAACTAATATATTTCATTCCTGGGAAATAAGAAATAGATGTAAAGTCAATGTGAAATATATAAACCAGAAATCTACTTTTTTCAGAGGAAGTCGGCTAAAAAGATGCGAGAACTGTTCATTCTTGTTGTCAACTTGTCAGTGCTTGGTTTAATCCTATCACAAGAAGGTAAGTTTGATAATATCGCCCTTCCTTCCCGTCCGTGTTTGTAATTAGATCCTACTGACTGTCGCAAAGAATAGACGCAATTTGAAAACAGGATTTCTTATGCTGACTCCACAGTTTATATCACATGGACTTCGAAGTAACTTTATCAAATCTTCTTCGTATTATTGTTCCAGTGTATACCGTCTGCTGCAAGGAATTATCCCCTCTCTCTCTCTCTCTCTCTCTCTCTCTCTCTCTCTCTCTCTCTCTCTCTCTCTCTTGGGGTCACAATTCTTAAGTAAATATACTATTTTAAAAAATATATCTCTTGTAGCAAGCGACCGTTCTTGCCTCGTATTTCCATTACAAGAGAACTTCTTCGCATTATACTTTGGGATATGTGCTTTCCGCTTTGTTTGGTCTAAAGTCATTAATATACATCTATAATTTCATTCATATATGTCGTGTTTCTAAAAAAAAAAATACACAAAGTGTGTGCATTTAGCTAAATATAAAATTCGTCTTTCATAATATGTGACCCCTTGCCATTAATTCTTCTACAGCCTCCTCTAACTGATGAGAAAATAGACGTCAAGATTCATGTTCTTACATGATGCATTCCAACTGTTTGCAACGCACATACATACATATGTAATTCGATGACAAGTGAGAAATAAATTAATTTAACATTCTTTCATGGAAGGTATCTAAAATAACGAATCTATCTTTGAGCTGTGTAAAAAGTGTTTACCTTTTTCATTTTGAATTTTAGATCAGTGTGTTGTACCTACAAGAAAACCCGCAGCGCAGTGTAACTCACCCAGAACACCGAAAATCGTCTTCTACTATGAAGCCGGTTCTGACTATTGCGGACATCTCTCAGGGTGCTATCCGGATGGTGATCCCGGTGTGTTCAGAACCGAAGAGGATTGCAATTCTAACTGTAAACGCAATATTCCTTCACCCCAAGGCCGACGTGGCCTTATTGGTCCTCCTGGACATCCCGGCATCAAGGTTGAACCTGGTATTACTGGCTTGAAAGGAGCTATTGGTGTCCCTGGCATACCAGGTCTAGATGAAGAACCAGGTGCTATTGGTCCTCCTGGTCCTCCTGGAATCAATATGCGTGGTCCTCCTGGTCCTCCTGGAAATGACGGCATTAATGGTGAACCTGGTATTCCTGGCTTGAAAGGAGCTATTGGTGACTCTGGCATACCAGGAGAAGATGGTGAACCAGGTGCTATTGGTCCTCCTGGTCCTCCTGGAATCAATATGCGTGGTCCTCCTGGTCGTAATGGTCCTCCAGGCGCCAAGGTAGACGATGGTCCGATGGGTGACGCTGGTCACGCCGGTTTAATAGGTGAACGGGGTCAAAAAGGTCGTCCATGTCTCCCTGGTCCTCCTGGAACTCGTCCTAGGGGGGGATGGACTATGAAATCCATTGATCATTTTGATTCTCTGCCTAAACTGTCAACGTTAGTTTTATTTGTTCTTTGAATATTGTTTGAAATAAATACAACTGCCCAAATAATATAAATATCTGATGCAAAAGGAATTTCCAGTCATAAGTTGAATATTTTTATTAAAGCAGTCATGTACAGAATGAAGTTACTCCCCAATTTTATGATCGAATGACCTTTTCGTACTTGGTACCGCACCATATATTAAAGAATATGCGCTTCACAAGTAACGAGCACGAGAGAAAGTTGAACCGATTGATACATTTACCGACGAAGCATTATTATATATGTAGTAATAATGGTTCTTTATTAGATGTAATGGAAAGTTTTTGTTAACAGAGACTTAACTCTATTGACACAAATTTAGTATTTGTTTAAACTTGACTTACAGACATTTGGTATCGGTCATATCACTTGACTTACAGACATTTGATATCGGACATATCAATTGACTTACGGACATTTGATATCGGGCATATCACTTGACTTACGGACATTTGATATCGGACATATCATTTGACTTATTGACATTTGATATCGAACATATCACTTGACTTACAGACATTTGATATCGGACATAGCACTTGACTTACGGACATTTGATATCGGACATATCACATGACTTACAGACATTTGATATCGGACATATCACTTGACTTACAGACATTTGATACCGGACATAGCACTTGACTTACGGACATTTGATAACGGACATATTACTTGACTTACAGACATTTGATATCGGACATAGCACTTGATTTACGGACATTTGATATCGGACATAGCACTTGACCTACAGACATTTGATATCGGACATATCACTTGACTTACAGACATTTGGTATCGGACATAGCACTTGACTTACAGACATTTTTTATCGGACATAGCACTTGATTTACGGACATTTGATATCGGACATATCACTTGACTTACAGACATTTGATATCGGACATATCATTTGATTTACGGACATTTAATATCGGACATAGCACTTCACTTACCTACATTTGATATCGGACATAGCACTTGTCTCACGGAAATTTTATATCGGACATATCACTTGATTTACAGACATTTTATATCGGACATATCACTTGATTTACAGACATTTGATATCAGACATATCACTTGACTTAGGGACATTTGATATCGGACATATCATTTGACTTACGGACATTTGATATCGGACATATCACTTGACTTACATACATTTGATATCGGACATATCACTTGACTTACATACATTTGATATCGGACATATCACTTGACTTACAGACATTTGATATCGGACATAGCACTTGACTTACGGACATTTGATATCGGATATATTACTTGACATACAGACATTTGATATCGGAAAAAGCACTTGACTTACGGACATTTGATATCGGACATATCACTTGATTCATTTTGCACAGTATGTATGACGCATTTCATGTAGATGTCGATGACAAAACCAATGCAGCTGGATATCTCGTTTTCTCCACACCGCAACTTGCATCAACGATGAGACTATGCCGAGGTTGAATACGGCCATTGAGAAATAAAAGCTATCAAATTTTGAATATCATCTTGCTGAAATTTGTTTTCTATTTGAATTAGTTTATTGGGTACTCAACAATAGTACAGGAGTACACGAGTAAGGAGACATTCCATTCAGTGGGATATTGCTGATTGCGGAAAAGACACGAACATTTCTCAATTAAAGAAAATATAGCACTTGCGAGTTTTTCAGAACAATAATGCAATCTTTCTCACAGTAGAAACCAGGATTCTGTCAGCAGAGTGAAAAAACAAAGAAATGACCTTTGTTTCAGTGTGAGTGTTTCTTGGACTAGCTCAAACGATGTGTGGCATGAATTAAAAGTTGTCTGGTACTTAAGACAATTTATCTTGGAATTCTTTCTGATTACAGCAATTCCACCTCCGCGAGAGTGGCGGGGTAACGACTTGATGAAGTAAGCGGTCGGTGTTAAATCCGCACACTTCACATCATCGCCTAATGTTCTTAGCCGTGTTTCTGTCAGGAAGAAGACGTCGATATTCTGGTCCTTGATAACATTAACTATTTATGTGTGCTTTTCTGGTGGTCATGCTGATTGGGCGTTGAATGGCATCTCAGACATTTGTTCATTAGAAAATGGATTCCTCACTGGGGTTTGGGTATGAAGAAAAATAAGTCAAATAATCCTTGCAGAAAACTGCATTGAAAACCATTTGAAGTATAGAACTATTGTAAGTTATATTATCTCAGTATCAGTTTCCTTTTATCCTCTGGACATTTTCTAATGTTCTATATTGTACATCTTATTCTGGCAAATTGTTTTTTGTCTCTTATATCTTTAAATTTATGATTATAGTATGCAGCTACATCTATTGCTTGGAAATGTCTTTATTAAAAATATCTCTAACAGAAATTGGTGATTTTTGTCGTGATGATCGTGGTTTTGGTGATCGGGAATTTGGTGATCGTGGTTGCGATGGAGTTAATTGTTCACGTTCGGATATTTTTGTATCTCTCTTCCTTCTAAACTTAATACACTCATTGCTATCGGTTAGGTTATTTTATATAAATACTAAATATATTAGAAATCCGGGTAAATCTTTATTTGCTCATCATATTACAAACCCAAATCTTTTTTCGTATGATACCATGGTCTCCAACATTTCTTGGATGACCTGATACATGTCTAACAGCTTCATGTGAAAATTTATTTTTAATCTCATCAAATTAGTGTTGTTGAGAAGGTAGAAGTTGATGAGGCTGTTGTTGTATGTATTATTCCAATGATAATAATATTTTATCTATTGCATCGGAAAATTACTGAAAATTGGGATTATCCAATCTAGCATGACTGTATTTAGATTTATTAGAGATAACCATTTGTACCAAGTTTTTAGATCAACAAGCTTTTAGCATAATCGGATTTTAAAAAAGCTTTTCTTCTATCCGTTGATTTCACGTGACGTCACAAATACTAATTAAAATGGTTTGTCAACTGTCTTTGGCACAAACACATTTCGTCGCGAAAGGTATTTGTACATAAAAGTTCTTGCACGAAATAACATGCAATGAAATTTTAATTCGTTACTGATATTGTATCCCAAGGGAACTTCCAGCATTATTTTTATGTTTGTGCTATAGGGTACATAAGTTAAAGTATAATGTATGTATCATTTTGATAAAGTAAATATCCTTATCGATAGTTAAATCAGATTACTATCTTCAATATACATGATGACTAATAATGACAAAGGTTTCTTAGGAACTTAAAATGGACATTGCATTCTGTTCTAATGCGTACTCAGTCGTGACGTCTGTGAAAATAACTCATTAAAAATTGCGGCGATAATTGCAGATAATTGATTGAAGTCTTTAATTTATTTTATTATAATAATGCTTCGTCGGTAAATGTATCAATTGGTTCAACTTTCTCTCGTGCTCGTTACTTGTGAGGCGCATATTATTTAATATATGGTACGGTACCAAGTACGAAAAGGTCATTCGATCATAAAATTGGGGAGTAACTTCATTCTGTACATGACTGCTTTAATAAAAATATTCAACTTATGACTGGAAATTCCTTTTGCATCAGATATTTATATTTTTTGGGCAGTTGGATTTATTTCAAACAATATTCAAAGAACAAATAAAACTACCGTTGACAGTTTAGGCAGAGAATCAAAATGATCAATGGATTTCATAGTCCATCCCCCCTAGGACGAGTTCCAGGAGGACCAGGGAGACCTGGACGACCTTTTTGACCCCGTTCACCTATTAAACCGGCGTCACCAGCGTCACCCCTCGGACCATCGTCTCCCTTGGTGCCTGGAGGACCATTACGACCAGGATTACCACGCATATTGATTCCAGGAGGACCAGGAGGACCAATAGCACCTGGTTCACCATCTTCTCCTGGTATGCCAAAGTCACCAATAGCTCCTTTCAAGCCAGGAATACCAGGTTCACCCTTGATGCCGTCATTTCCAGGAGGACCAGGAGGACCACGCATATTGATTCCAGGAGGACCAGGAGGACCAATAGCACCTGGTTCTTCATCTAGACCTGGTATGCCAGGGACACCAATAGCTCCTTTCAAGCCAGGAATACCAGGTTCACCCTTGATGCCGGGACGTCCAGGAGGACCAATAAGGCCACGTCGGCCTTGGGTTGAAGGAATATTGCGTTTACAGTTAGAATTGCAATCCGCTTCGGTTCTGAACACACCGGGATCACCATCCGGATAGCACCCTGAGAGCTGTCCGCAATAGTCAGAACCGGCTTCATAGTAGAAGACGATTTTCGGTGTTCTGGGTGAGTTACATACTGCGGGTATTCTTGTAGGTACAACACACTGATCTAAAATTCAAAATGAAAAAGGTAAACACTTTTTACACAGCTCAAAGATAGATTCGTTATTTTAGATACCTTCCATGAAAGAATGTTAAATTAATTTATTTCTCACATGTCATCGAATTACATATGTATGTATGTGCGTTGCAAACAGTTGGAATGCATCATGTAAGAATATGAATCTTGACGTCTATTTTCTCATCAGTTAGAGGAGGCTGTAGAAGAATTAATGGCAAGGGGTCACATATTATGAAAGACGAATTTTATATTTAGCTAAATGCACACACTTTGTGTATTTTTTTAGAAACACGACATATATGAATGAAATTATAATTGTATATTAATGACTTTAGACCAAACAAAGCGGAAAGCACATATCCCAAAGTATAATGCGAAGAAGTTCTCTTGTAATGGAGATACGAGGCCAGAACGGTCGCTTGCTACAAGAGATATATTTTTTAAAATAGTATATTTACTTAAGAATTGTAATTTTTTGTAATTTTTTGCACAGCTGGATGTTCTTTTTTGTTGGGGGGGGGGAGTGTTATAATCAGATTAATGACTGAGTCCACTGCGTTGACAATTTACCTGTTTGCCAGATTTTGTTGCAGATGTTTGCTAGTAGCTCTATCACTGAACCCCTCTCATTCTTGGTAAGTTAAGCTGGGATGTTGTATTTTCCAGCTGCTTTCCCATTCTTCAGTGCCCTTATTGCTGACTTCACCTCTTCTTTGAGAATGGGGAAATCATAATAATTTGTGGAGTTTGGAACTTCAAGCACCTCTTGGTCTTCTGTGGACTGATGGTTGTAGAGTCCTTTACAATATTCAGTCCATCTTTTTGCAATGTCACTCGTTTCTGTGAGACATTTTCCATTTTCGTCATGAATGTAACTAGCTCTTGGTTGCTTCTCTCTGTTGAGGTATTTCACAATTTGGGGCCCCGAATGGCCAAGTGGTCTAAAGCGCTTTCCGCTACGGATCACTGCCATCTAACAACTGTCTACGTTGGTTCGAGTCTAAGATTCAGCTAATGTACTTATGTGAGAAAGCTTGCCAGTAGGTTCTCGTGGGTAGGTGGTTCTTTCTGGGGGTTTTCCCGGGTTCTTTCTCCACCAATAATACTGGCCGCCATGTATAGCCTATCGTGTGCTGAAAAATGGCGTTAAACCCTACAACAACAACAACTTTCACAATTTGGAATGCCGTTCTGTTGTTATTCTGTATCATACTGCTCTCGATGTGTTGATACTTGCATACAAATTATCTAGTTAGTGCAAGCAGGACACCAATGATACATCGCTTATGCTTGGTATGCCATCGTTTTAGTCAGTTACATGTGGACTGAGGGTAATTTGAGATTTGTACGGAATTAGGTTTCAGACCTATATTAGGTGGGATATGCTGATATCGATAATATTTGTGGTTGAAGAAAGTTGCACATGAAGTTGTTGATATATAATCATATAAGAAAATGTGTCATCCTAAAGCTAAAGAAAGAGTTCAGAACTAGTGTGATTTTTTTTGCCGACCTACCTTGATTTTCCATGAATTGGAATGCGTTCAGCTTCGTGTTTTCAGTGAGGCAAACTTGATCGGACAGGTGCTTTTATATAGATAACGTATGACCAGCTTTGTAACGCTACTGACCTTTGGATACTGACAGATGGTGGAATATGTCAGTTAAATTTATTATTTCGAGGTATGATAGTCATAATTACAAATTACAGAGGCGGTAAGGCATGGGGTACGGCTTTTAATACAGACCGATTAACGGAATGTTGCAAACTCAAGCTGTGACTCCAAAAATATGATGAAATAATTGTGATCAACAATACCATTTTGCAAGCAAACAAAATACAAATCAGATAAACAAATTACAAGTTTTATAAAAGTACTACTACTACTACACCTACTACTGCTACAACTACTACAACAACAACAACAACTACTACTACTACTACTTCTGCTACTACCAAAACAATTACTACTACAACTAATACTACTACAACTACTATTGCTACATCAAGTACTACTACTACAACTGCTACTAATATAAAAAATAACTACTACCACTACTACTAATACAACAACTACTACCATCATAACAACTACTAATACTACAACTACTGCTGCTACAAATGCTATAACTACTATTACAACTACTACTCCAACAACAACTACTACTACTATTCCTGCTTTACTACTACTACTACTACTACTGCTACTACTACTAAATACTACTACTATAACAATTGATTCCACAACAGCAAATACTAGAATTGATACTACTACTACTACTACTACTACTACTACTACTACTACTAATACTACTACTTCTACTAGTCCAAAAAGCTTTACTAGAATTGATTCTAAAACAAATCTTATAATTGATACTACAACTACTACTACTGTTACTAGAAGAATAATTGATTCTGCAACAGCAAATGCTAGAATTTATACTACTATTGCTACTAATACTACTACCACTACTACCCATATTGTTTAAAATTTGGTTTAGGCTAAGTTTTGTGAATTGGATGTATTTACAAATAATCAGACGGACAGAATGGGTGTTAGTGCCAACTTACGTTCTGGTGTTAGAATGAGAAGAAAAAGAACGAACAGTTGTTGCATTTATTAGCCATTTTAATCCGAAAGAAGATGGTTTCTGTTTAATGCTATTTTTAAAACACAAAATCGTTCTCATTTTCCTCTACTATATCACTTGCAATCGGTGCGGCAATTTTCATTTGAAAATGTTTTTCCTTTCAAACCTGACCGCTCCCGTGGCCAGGTTTTAGAGCGTCCGCCTCAGATGCTGGATTTCGCTGGTTCAATCCTCGGCCGATTCAATGGTACCAACAGCTGCTTGGCTTGGTGCTCAGCGTTAGAAGTTTAGTGTCAGGACTGGTGGGACTGTTTTCACGATAATTTGACTGGGTGACAGAATCCTGGTTTCTACTGTGAGAAAGATTGCATTATTGTTCTGAAAATTTTACGTGTTGCGCGTTTTGATCTGAAAATATCGCGAGTGCTATATTTTCTTTAATCGAGAAATGTTCGTTTCTTTTCCGCAGTTGGCAATATCCCACTGAATGGAATGTCTCTTTACTCGTGTACTCCTGTACTAATTGTTGAGTACCCAATAAACTAATTCAAATAGAAAACATATTTCAGCACGATGATATTCCAAATTTGATAGCTTTTATTTCTCAATGGCCGTATTAAACCTCGGCATAGTCTCATCCTTGATGCAAGTTGCGGTGTGGAGAAAACGAGATATCCAGCTGCATTGGTTTTGTCATCGACATTTACATGAAATGAATTGTACATACTGTGCAAAACGAATCAAGTGATATGTCCGATATCAAATGTCCGTAAGTCAAGTGATATGTCCGATATAAAATATCCGTAAGTCAAGTGCTATGTCCGATATCAAATGTCTGTAAATCAAGTGATATGTCCGATATCAAATGTCTGTAAATCAAGTGATATGTCCGATATCAAATGTCTGTAAGTCAAGTGATATGTCCGATATCAAATGTCCGTAAGTCAAGTGATATGTCCGATATCAAATGTCTGTAAGTCAAGTGATATGTCCGATATCAAATGTCCGTAAGTCGAGTGATATGTTCGATATCAAATGTCTGTAAGTCAAGTGCTATGTCCGATATCAAATGTCTGTAAGTCAAGTTTAAACAAATACTAAATTTGTGTCAATAGAGTAAAGTCTCTGTTAACAAAAACATTCCATTACATCTAATAAAGAGCCATTATAACTACATAACCGAATCATTGGTCACCAATTTGTATACTGGTCCGTAAGTTTGATTAGAATTACTACCGCGAGTCAAATAGTATAATATAGTATATACATGCTAATGGACCGAATTTCAAGAATGCCAGAGGAAGACATTGAATTTATAGTTCTTATAAAATATAGATTAATTTTGAATTAAATTGAGAAAGAGAAAACGTCTTAGCAGTATTTGTAATAAACTTTGCGACTTATCTTATAATTGTATGTAACCAATCATACAATATTCTCTTGTGGTGACAAGAGATAGGTTCAGAGAAAAGATCCAAAATCTGAGTCTCATAAGCACATTTCCTATCTGACATGAAAAGTTCGGTGCTAAATTACAATGGCATATATTGTCCAACGCAGCTTCATGTATTACAACAAGCATTTATTTTAGAAAACGTCATTGCACACATTATTTGTACAGTTTTCAGTTTGGTTTCTGAGAATTATGCAGTTGTGGTTATTTTTGTGGGGAAGAAAGCTGAATTAGTATTTATCATTGTGTGCGTTTTAAATCATATAAGTAATTTGTACTAAATATACACTGTTTTTTGTGTGAATTGATTAAAATATGATAGAGTAGTTATACTTTGCTTTTAGACCTTTGTATACAATTATAATCGAAATTCCCTGATTACGTCATTATTATGGTTACAAAGACAAACTGTTCAATATTTTTTCAGATTATACTTCTTGTCGTTTAGTCTTAATTAGAAGAAAACAAGTCTTTTTGCAAGGTTTTGGGATTTTTATCTCTTGAATTTCTACTTCTAAACACTGGCAATGGGGATCCTAACTGAACAAGCGTACTCTAATATAAGTCAAACTAAACGTTTGTAAGCTAGTTCTTTGGCATTGTATAGGCAAGATGACACGGTACGTCTTAATTGGCATAAATTACGAGTTGACTTTAAAAGTTTCCATTTCAGATCAAGAGTACTTTTGCCACATACATACATACATACATACATACATACATACATACATACATACATACATACATACATACATACATACATACATACATACATACATAGATCGAAACATATGTCGATGGATAGAACGAAACATGAATACATGCACAAATAAAATCATAGATACATGCAAAGATAGATTCCGGGATATATACATGCATACTTAGATACATTCATAAACACTTTCATACATGAATATATATATATATATATATATATATATATATAGAGAGAGAGAGAGAGAGAGAGAGAGAGAGAGAGAGAGAGAGAGATGCATGCATGCATACATACATACATACATACATACATACATACATACATACATACATACATACATACATACATACATACATACATACAACCATAGATACATCGATACATACATTGTGAATTTATTCAAGAGCATTTCGGGTAACAGACCATTTTATACATATGTGGTTTTGAAATAAATTGACGTTTATTTAAATTCTAATTCCATATATTGTAGAATCTACATTTTAGATAAATATATGAATAGGATGTTTCTTAGTTTAAACACAGTCTTAATAACTAACCCGTTGATTGTTTAGAGAACTTTCCTGAAAGGATTTTGGAATATTTGTGATATGTCACGTGGACGTTAACTGTGAAATTTGTTGAACATAGCCGTAAAAATAGTCCTGGAAATGTGGGGTTTTTTTTTATTAAAAAATAGAGGAGTACACTTATTCATATTTCTATTCATATCATAGCTTTTGTCTTTATTTTTGTCTTCAGCATAGTTATTGCCTAAATAATTGGAACCATGTATTTATCCTGAATCGGTCACACAACTCAGTAATATTATCTACAGCAAAACACTTTTTGTCATTTGTGTTTGTGAGTAGAAGTGTTTTGAAAAGTACTATACAAGAAAATCTTTTATGAACTTTTTGCCAAATACCTTGGTAGATGCTTCGTGTAAAATCTCTTATGAGAGAAATAAAAAATTACTGAAAGACGAAATAAATAATACACAAGTTTATGTTATATATATATATATATATATATATATATATATATATATATATATATATATATATATATATATATATATATATATATAAATCAATGCTCGGTGCTTCTTCGATATCGGTTATAAACTCAATAATACCCTCGCCGGTGATTTATGTTGTCTTTTCGTTCAAATCCTTTAACACCTCGTAACATCGCTGATCGTCTACACTCCGGGCTATTAAATACAACTTGTCCCATTTCATCCATCTCGTTATTAAATTAAGTAGCAGTTGTGTCTTGCCACTTCCAGATGGTCCGATTATAATCATACAAATAGAATTTGGGTGCGCTGCATGATGTTTAACTGGTTCTCTTTTTTTTGTCGCCGAAAAATCAATTACATCACATTTTATAGATTATAACACAGGCTACACAGCTCTCTACAGAAAGTATTAGACAAATTTGGCTTTGGAAATAATTTCCGCAGCTGAACCGGAATCCTGTAAAACAAAATATCTTTAAGAATACATGTAAATGGTACGTGCACGAACTAATCTGATACAGATATCAGTGAGGCAAGGGTGCCTACTGTATATGCTATTATATGTAATAGCAATCGAAATCTTAAGTCATAAGATCAGAAAGAAGGGGATAAAAGTCCCCAACGTAAGGCAATACATTAAAAGGCTCCAACATGCCGATGATTGTACAAACATTATAAAAATATATGGAATCATTTAAGCATCTTGAGAAAAATTTTGAATGTTTTGGAAAAGCCTTCGGATCCTAAATTATCATGACAAAACAGAACTATTAAAGGAAACTGGCGAGGGAATCAACCTGGACTCCTATCACACCTAGTGAAAAATAGGATCAAAACTCTAGGAATTTATTTTGGAAAGGATAATGACATAGAAAAACTATTAAAGCATGATTAGGAGACGAAGAAAAATCAAAGATAATGTCAACATCTGGGCACTAACACCTATTAATTCAGTTATGTAATAAAATCAGTAGATAGGGACATTACAAGGCTAAACAAACTTGACAAGGAGATTATAGATTATATTTGGAGTTTTAAAACGCATTATGATGTAATGGAAACTTTAAATAGAAACATATCAATGGAGGACTAACACTGCCTAGCCCTTTACTTCCAAAATATTCCAATTAATAGAATTAAGATATTAAATTCAAAGCCAAAAACACCTTGAAGAGACTCTTGATATATATATATATATATATATATATATATATATATATATATATATATATATATATATATATATATATATATATATATATTGGTTCGGTTTTACAATTAGAAACAAACCGGACATATAAAAGATCAGCCTGCTAACTAAAACACTAAAAGTACCTTGAAATATCAAAACCATAAAATACGTACTGGCAAAATAATAGAGATAAAATAGAGTTATGGGAACAACCAAAGGGTTGTACATAATTAGAAAAGGGATGAAGTAGAGCAAGAAAACTAAGAAGCGGGTAAACTGGTGGAGAACATGGGGGCACAGGTCCCAAATTAAATTATTAAAAATACGTTTGATTTTTAATTTTTTACACAATGTTTGGTTAACGGGAGAAGTGGCCAAATGAAGTCACGTGATAATAATTATGCCCAAATGCTCGCTATGCATAAATGCGAACTTTACATAAAACCATGTCATCGCCAAGTGCGATAAAATTAAAAATGAGAAGGTTAAGACTGATTATTGTAATAAATAGGGTAATAAGTACCGAAGGAACACTGTAGTCTTCTTGGATGTAGACTTTGATAACAACCTACTGATGGAAATTAAAGATTATATTATAAAATTAATGATGTCCCTTTTGGACAGATTATACAGATAAGAAAAACTAAACTTCCTAAATAAACATACTAATACTCTATGAATTCTTCGTGTATCTTGTATCGTTAATCTCTAATGGAGCGTGGGGGGATGGGTGGTTAAATCTGGTTTATCTCCTACATAGGGAAGGCTGGATCTTTTACCTTATCTCTCAGAGAAACAAAACAGCAGATACAGGGTTAAGCAAACCTCTCCGGTGTCTCGAAATTTCCCGACCACCAAGAATCATTAATAAACAATCCCACCCCTTTCTTGTTTGTGATATAAAGACAAACCGGGGCTATGTCACAATGCGCTACGCAAAGTGAACAGGTCTGAGAAAAAGTCCCAGAAAAACGCACACGAAGAACATAGACAGAAAATACATAAAAACGGGAAAAAGAATCTAGCTAATATTCTCAAACTACCCTTCTATAATAAAAAATTACCCTTTCAGTTTCGTCTACCTCTTTTTTCTATTTTATTTTTATTTTAAATAATCCCATCTGAAACGTTTATCTTTGGCAAAAATAATTAAAATAGGGAAAGGCATAAGCTTGTGATAATAGAATTATATTTTAATAAAGCAAATGCGACTCCTTATTCAATATGAGCCCACCTTACATGTCAATACAAATAATATACGAGAAACGACACACATGATCACGCACTTAAAGCACGTATCATTTATTTTAACTTTTATACAAGACACCATATCTCAGCCAAGTTAAACATTGGAAAATAACTAAAATCAAGCTGGACCATGTAAAGACACCTTATATAATATTATGAGAGGACAACCGGGGATATATTTTGAGAGAATATGCCGTCCTTGCACATAAATACATAGCACTCATACCTTATATGGCATATAAATAACACATATACGAGATAGAAGACCCTTGGCAAAGGTCACTATTAAAAACAAAGGTAGATGGCCCTGACTAGTAATTAAACCTAGATCACAAGAATTATTCTTTAGATTGTTGTTGTTGTAATAGGGTTTAACGCCATATTTCAGAATATGATAGGCTATACATGGCGAACAGTATTATTGGTAGAGGAAGAACCCGGGACCCCCCCCCCACCTCCCCCCGGAAAGAAACACCGTCCCACGAGAAGCTACTGGCAAGCTTTCTCACATAACTACATTAGCCGAATCATGTTCACGTGAGGAATAAATATTTCAGACTACATGTATAATAGAGCATCTAAGGTATCAAAATATCACGTCGTCAGTAGTCTGATTAAACTTTGAATAAATGCACTGTATATGTGGGCAGAATTTTTATACATTTCATTCTAGTGGGAAGAATGCTATGTATAGCACTAGGTATTGAGTAATCAAAGGTCAAAACTGCCCACAAGATTTATATACCTGCCCGCTAAGTAAAACATGAATAGGGTTAACAAATAAGTATACATATTGAATTTGAACATATACATAGATATTGTATGAGAGAAGGCACTAATATAAATAACGTTTGGTATGAAATTTACATTAGAACACTGCCTTCCCGTAACACCACTTTGGGGATGAAATCCCACAACCCATGTAAAACTAGTATATATATATATATATATATATATATATATATATATATATATATATATATATATATATATATATATATATATATATCATATTATCCTTATTTTGTCTTGTCTCTCTTATGTCGATGGATACCACAGCTGTTTATTTTGTTTCTTTACATGGCCTGGAAGCATTTTGAACAAATGAACGGAACATTTCGAAAGCCGCAATTTTTGAATCAATACTATGAAACATTTGTACCACCCATTCTTTCATAATTGATATATTATTATGACGATTAAAACGTGTTTTTTTTTTCCTTTCAGGGATGGGACGTCAGGCTAAATGAAGTTGTAAATAATTGAATAAAAAAATTCATTTAAATCATCGTTTAATGGCTTTGATGTGTATGCATGGTGTTTGGAGAAATCGATTTTTTATAAATGAATATACATTTTAAGAATATAGGAGTGATTTTCCTTTCAACCACTGACACCTTACGAATATTCAGCTGAATATGAAGGAACTAATGCGGAAATCCACATATAAATGGATTATTTAAGTCGAACCGTTTTTGTGTTTTCGCTATATCATTTCTTTAATATTTTCTTATATCTTATTAAATTATTACTGATGTTGGTAATGTATTTTGTTAAATTTGTGCTTTACTTTTATTAAATGATAAGTTTTGCTTTTTCTTTTATTTCCTTCAACTTATAAACTGGAAATATATTCTTTATTCTTCATGTATATATATTCGATTTTCGTATTAATCCAGAAAACGGGGGGTAATGTCCATATGGTAACATTGCATAAAATACATGAACTTTCACTGCTAATACTTTTAGCTAACTTGGATTCGTTAGTTTTTTTAATTCGATATACAATCTATGAAAATGTCACATTGGGCTGCTGCCTTAATGGTTGGCAATTATGAAAGATTTATGCTGTAAGCCATGTACATCTGCTTTCTTTCCTAATTTATTTTCATTCAAATTACATTAACGTTTTACCATACACCGAAAACACATCGATTGTCTTCAGCCCATGTTCACACCTTAAGTTATTCCAAAGACCCAGCTGATAACCATTAGACACTTATTTTTGTACGTTTTTTCGTCACAGGTCCTCTTAAAATAGGTGCTTTCCTCTCCTCATTCCAAATCGAATAAATTTGTGCGCAATTTGTAAATATTGTTATTATTAGATTATTTACTAGCGGAATTTGTCGAATCTATCATGTCGCTTATTTTGGAGTACTCTCGAAAAAAGAAAGGAATTACGTGCGACTATGTTCACCGCCTTAAGGGGTGACAAAGCTTAATTCCGAATATTTGAACGTCATTTATACCAATCTCTTTATTATTTCAAAGAACGATTCATGTCAGTTATCGCTTTTATTAATAAATCATTTCCTTCCAAACTTTAGTTAGATAGAAAGAAAGATGGCATTTATGATGAATGGCGGCATCGGGGGTTCAAAAACAAATTTGAGAAACATGTTTGGAGCTTTCTTTCTGGTTATCAATACACTAATATGTCCATAATTAGAAAGTTTGCTGTTATTATGGTAAGGTAAGGGTAAACTAAGATAGTTTGCACTATTGCTTTGGCATGTGTATGTTTGCATAGAAACTTATATAACTTACAGTTGTCTCTGATTTGCGTAAGAATTAACTCTATACGGTATAGGTTATGTAATGTATTGTCTTCTCTTCTAGGTGCTCCGGTTGGCCCCGTGGTCTAAGGCTCTCGCCTTTGCCGACCGATGCCATGAAGTTTCGGCCTCGGCCAATGTGGGTGTGTCAGAAAATATGCAAGTTAATTTTCATCATTTGTTGATTCATTTCTGGGTTTACACGGGTTCTTTCTCCACCAGTTATGCTAATCGTCACGTGAAGTCTATCTTCAGCTGAGAAACCCAGAACAACATCAACACCAATCTTGTGTTCTCAATAGTATATGAGCAGGTGAATCTCAATCTACAGCGGCACAGGAGTGTATGCTTTGACTGTGGGAAAAGTGAAGATCTGAATGATCCAAAATGTGTAATAACGGAAAGTTCATAGAACAGCTGTTAAACTAGATCTCCGATTCCGACGCTCTCTGATATGAGTAGCACCATTTATTCCCAGCTTTTTTGACTGGTTTCCTGGTTTATTATACCAGTAATAAAAGCCAACAATGTATTCTCATATGTAAATTGAAAGAATGCAGTATACTAAGATAAATGAAAACACATAAAGATCCAAATCCACAGAAAAGTGTTAGGGATACTGCCAATACTGCATGGCTTTTAAAGTCATGGTGTAAAGAAATTGCATGTAACAATACTATTGTTATATTAAATTGTGATCCGCCCATGGCGCAATAATACCCTTGTATAATAGGTCTTGCAATCGTGTGCAAGGTCTGTTTTCCATTCCTCTCTCCCCAATGGAAGGTATACGCTTTCCTTGGGATCTATCTAGAGTGTTTATATAATCAATGATATAAAGTTGGAATATCCTATCGACCCTATACGGTAAAAACTTGGTTACTTGGTACACGTACTGTAATATAATGATATGGTGTTATTGTTGTTGTTGTCGTTTCTTAAACCTATGATAATATTCTAAAAATCCATTTTTATAAAACCTAAATATCAAAATGTTCAAAAGCTTACACACTCTCTCTCTCTCTCTCTCTCTCTCTCTCTCTCTCTCTCTCTCTCTCTCTCTCTCTATATATATATATATATATATATATATATATATATATATATATATATATACATACATACATACATACATACATACATACATACATACATATATATACAAATGTACAAATCTATATATATATATATATATATATATATATATATATGTATAAAGATATATACATATATATGTACATATATACATATATATATATAAATATATATATATATATATATATATATATATATATATATATATATATATAAAATAATAATAATAATAATAATAATAATAATAATAATAATAATAATAATAATAATAATAATGAGGACTTTGTATTGCGCCTAGTCTTTAAAAGCTCTAAGCGCTTTACACCATCAATAATGATATGACTACACTACAGAACAACAAATGACAAAAAACAATGAAATTGGAAAACATAAAAACATGCTGAACATATATAAGACACAAAACATGATTAGGTCGCTATGTTTGTCCCTGAAGTCGAAACAGGTGAGTCTTGAGAGCACTCTTAAAAGGGACCACTGTGTCTTTGTGTCTAATTTCAATTGGCAATTCGTTCCACGTCGCCCGGCCCTGGTATGCAAACGAACGTTGTCCATATGACTTTGTTTTCACCTTGGGAACAATGAGTATACGATTATCAGAAGAAGAGCGTAAGGATCTTGCTGGTGTATACACATGGGTGAGGCTGGATAGGTATGTTGGACTGGAATCTGTCATTGAAATATAGCACAGAGAACAAATTTTGTGTTTGATTCTGTATCGAATTAATAGCCAGTGTAGGGTACAGAGCAGTGGTGAGGTGTGCTCTGATCGAGGTACTCTAAAGATGATCCGTGCAGCTGTGTTTTGAACTTTTTGAAGTTTCTGGAGTAAATATTGTAATGAGCCAGACAGAATTGAGTTACAATAGTCCAGTCTTGAAAGTACTAATGAACACACACATGTTTTCGTGGCATCAACAGAAAGATATTTACGAATGGAACTGATGCGTCTCAATTCAAGATATGCAGCCCTGCAGATGTTCATGACATGTTGGTGCAATGCGAGAGTACTGTCTAGAGTAACACCTAGATTCCGTACTGACTGTGAGAATTTAATGTTGGTGTTGCTGATATTTATTTACTGAGGTAAAGGATGTGAATTAGAAAGTCTTTGTGTTGTGATCAGAATAGCCTCAGTTTTATCATCATTCATATGCAGCTTGTTACATGTCATCCATGATTTCACATCCGAAATGCACTTCTTTACTCCATGAATGGTAGCATCAACTTCAGTTGGTGGCTAGACCTGTATATTTGGGTGTCATCAGCGTACAATTGGTGCGACACTGGGTGATGATCTATGACACTTGAGAGCAGCTGAGTGTACTAAATCTATAGAAAAAGGTTCAAATGCTCCTAACGGTTGTCGCTGAAATTCTGCATCATACATGTATGGTGACGAATCAGTTGAAATTGTGCTGTCAAGCGAATCTCTATTGGTTTGATCTTTGTCATTGAAGAAATTTGCAAATTGGTCTGGTAGGTCTAGTGGAGAGATGGTCGTTGGAAGTGGTATACATTTGTTTCTTGACATTAGTTTGTTAGTTATCTCGAAGAGCTCTTTGCAGCGGGAACTCTCCGTGATCTTAGTACTGTAGTGGGAGGATTTGGCTAAATGGACTATGTTTGTGACATTCTTCTTAGCGGCTTCGTAGATTTGTTTATGAATAGTGAGTCTGGTGGAAAGAGAAAGCCTCTGCTTTTCGGCGATGTCTTTTAGCAGTGCGAAGCTGGTCTCTAACACTGCTATACCAAGGAGAACACTTTTTTTATTGATACTCTGCATTTGGTGGCTGGAGCATGTTTTTCAAGCAATGAACGCAGGCAGTTATCAAGTTGTTCCGATGTTGGATGTAAGAAAGTTGTTAGGTTTTCTTGGATGTCATGCATGAATTTGGTTCTATTTATCATACGGAGGTTTCTCTTAGTAGCAAATAGAGGTGGAGGGTTAGGGACTGATACGTCGAGATGGCATACAATGCAGAGATGATCCGATGCAAGTTCGTGGGATACAAGAGGTTATTGCAGAATATTATCATCAGGTCTATAAATAAACCAGTCTAAAATGTGACCAAGTTTATGGGTAGGTTGGTTAACTGACTGTTTAAGATTGAAAACATGAATAGAATCTAGGAGTTTTGACGTATTTGTTTTACCAGGACAGTCATAGTGAAAGTTGAAATCTCCAAGAATAATTAGGTTGCCACCTATCGAATTTCCATACTGTAGAAGATTTGGAAAACTGCTCCAAAAAGAGATTCAGTCAGCTTGTTTTTTCTACACAAGGAGGAGGACGGTAGAGACAGAAAAAATGGACTGACCTTTGTTCCAGTGTGAGCGTTGTTTGGACTAGCTCAAACGATGTGTGGCAGACGTTGAAGGTAGTGTTGTACTTGAGGCATTTGATCATGGAATTCTTTGTAATTACAGCAATTCCACCTCCCCGAGAGTTGCGGGGGAACAACTTGATGGAGTAATCGCTGGGTGTTAACTCCGCCTGAGGACAAGTCAGCCGGTCCCAAGCCCGGAAAAAGGAGGAGGGTTGACCAGCTGCCGACTGGTCATAAAACCCAGGCATGAACCTGCATGAAGAAAGCCCTACTACTCGCAAACTCAATTACCGCATCCGGGGAAGCCAATGCGTCGAAGCTGGTCAGTTCCCCAATCCAGGACATCGCCGAGAAATATGCTACTGGAGGGGGGAGAGAAACTTCAGATAAACGACAACAAGATCGTCGGACATCATCTGAGATTTCGACTAAGCAGCCTACCTTGCTGGCAATATGGAATATCCGTACGGGTCACGCAGTTGGACATCGGGATCAAGTGGCCAAAGAACTCGGTAACTATAACATCTCTGTTGCCGCACTCACGGAGTTAAGGATGACCGGGTCGGGCAACACGACGGTTATTTCTCCGGCAAATAATGCGAAATACCAGCTCTATTACTCCGGGGGCACGAAACACATCGAGGGTGTCGGATTCATGGTGGACAGCAGCTTTAACAAATACGTCACAGACAGTACCAAAGAGGTGTGTCCATCAACGAAGCGGCACGTTCATCCATGGATATCCGAAGAGACCTTGTTTCTCATCGGTAAACGGAAGGAAT
>JARLTB010000243.1:22500-227500 GCA_030141615.1 Unio pictorum
ATCTTGTATTTCAACATTCCCCGGGAATTAAGGGGTTTTGTCAATAGTAATTTATCTTACACATAAAAAATAACACTTTAATTCTGTATTTCATATCTTAATTGACTGTATCGTTTAGCATAAAAGATCTGAAACATGTCTTTTTAAAAACTCCAAAATTGGTTATAATCAATATAGTTATAGATAAGCTATAATTGATAGTCAACCCCTATCTTGCCGATCTATGTAAACGACTGCCAACCTGCTACTTGAGTTCAGTCACCGAATAAAACTTCCTTGTTTTATCATTCATATATTAATAGAATACTTAGAAACATGTATACAAGGCTTAACATAGATAGGGTAGGGCATCACCTGTAAAAGACGTTTTCGGAAGATCAAAGCATTAGGAAATATAAATATAAATAACGACAAATTATTTACTGCTATTCACTTGTAATAATATACTGTACAAATGTTTAAAACTAATACATATGGACCAAAAAATACTAATTTAAGATCAATAACTATTTAAAGGTCCGTATCTGAAACGATGAAAAGATCGATAGATTGAAAGATAATTACAATGACAATCGTTAATCATATTTGGTATTGGCTCCAACGTTTAAATAAAGTTTTGGGGTTTTACTTGAATGAAAATCTACAATTATTACTAAAGAAAGGAAATATCTTTTAAATGACAGTACGCCCTTTCTATTGTTAATGTCGCATGTTCAACAGTCATGAAACTAATTTTCCTCCCCTATGTGTGTTATAAATAGAACGCTTTGCCATTTCTTCTTAAAAACTGTTTGCCAATATGACATACATAACATAATTCAATAATACAGGACAGGCTGCTTAAACACACTATTCTGATAAATTCACCTTTGATAGTTATTCTTTCCATTTTTATCAGTGTTACCCCATCATCGTCTATCCCACAACCACCCTATCCCCACCCCACCCATGTCTAACCTTCTGTTTCTTATTTCTTCTTCATAACGAAATTCAGGACACATCTTATCACGTCTATCGTTCTTAAAACTCCCCTGACCTGACCTTCAGTAGGGCGGGTAACGAACATGAGGAAAACGTCTGCATTGTAAAATATACAAAAACTACATCAATACACCACGAAATTGTAAAATGGTATTTAGAATATTGATCTTGTTCTTGGTTAGAACCTATCATAAAGCACTACAAAACATTACAAGGATAGATATATAGATAGATAGGTCGGTAGGTAGGTAGGTAGGTAGGTAGGTAGGTAGATAGATATATAGATAGATAGATAGATAGATAGATAGATAGATAGATAGATAGATAGATAGATAGATAGATAGATAGATAGATAGATAGATAGATAGATAGATAGATAGATAGATAGATATATAGATATATATAGATAGATAGATAGATAGATAGATAGATAGATAGATAGATAGATAGATAGATAGATAGATAGATAGATAGATAGATAGATAGATAGGTAGGTAGGTAGGTAGGTAGGTAGGTAGATAGATAGATATATAGATAGGTAAGTAGGTAAGTAGGTAGGTAGGTAGGTATATATATATATATATATATATATATATATATATATATATATATATATATATATATATATAGGTAGGTTGATATAGTTGAGAGAGAGAGTGTGTTGTCAATATTAATATATCCTATGCATTTCACTTTTGAATTAATCGCATCTTTCAGTCTAAACCATTTGTAACTTCTGTCGCTTTTTAAAACTACACAATCAGTTACAATCCATTGTTTTGGAAATGATTTATTGTTGATAGTCAACCTCTATTTAGGCGATCTGTGTAAATCACTGGTAACGTGACATTCAAGATCGGGTAATAACTTAAATATCCTGCTTCTATAGTTTATTTTAATACTAAATTACTTAGAAAAGATATTCTAGGTTTACACTAGGGAGGTTAATCACGGCACGTGCTTGAATACGGTTGTTTCCAATAATATAATTAAATTGCATGAAAGAAAGAAGTCAGTCGAGATTAACTGCAAATCTTTGTCTAATTGTAATGTCATATGTGAAATAATCCACGGTATACGCTTTTGCGCACAAGAATATTGTAAATAGAATATCATTGTGAGGTGTTATAAAATTTGTATTGCAAATGTAATACAATGGATTTAATATAAAAAAAAAATAAAAAATAGAGCGTTTCGAAAAAGAAAAAGAACCCCACAAGAGTCGAATAAATTAATATAATATGCCAGTTCTTTCTCATCTCTTGTAATTACTTATACTACTGTTACACGCACAGGGTGTTAGATCGCTCTGGTGGCCTAGTGGTTAGAGCGTCCGCCGCGAAAGCGGGAGGTCGTGGGTTCGATCCCAGGCCGAGTCATACCAAAGACTTACACAAATGGTACTAACAGCTGCCTCGCTTGACGTTCAGCATTAAGAGGTTAGTGTTAGGACTGGTCGGCCTGGTGTCAGGATAATGTGACTGGGTGGGACATCATGCTACATGTCTGCGGCATGATGCCCCAGTGGTAGACATCACTATAAACTGACTCACTGTAGACATCGTAGAGATATAACTAAAAAGTTGTTAAAGCTACGTTAAAAATCCTAATCAAACAAACAAACAAACAAACAGGGGTATCCACTTGACCGAGCGGTGTCAAAACCCAAGCGTGAATCCCGCTGGAAGTCATATGTTTTCCCCAAATTTCCAACTCCATACAACTTGAGTTGTAAATTGCAATGTCGGACGTGTCTGTCTTTATTTACTAAATTTTACTCCAATCATCTGGAGACCACAGATGAAATAACTTGCCCCAAATGTCCATTAACCGCGCCTTTGCATGGTTTTTCTTCATTATCACCAAATTCCGTACCGCCAGCTGGTTATGCCATAGAAAATACACTTGTACTCCCTTTCTCAATGAGAACTATTTAACTGCGCCGCCCAAGGCCAGTCAATCCACACATTTACAGGCGTATCACGCTTATATAACTACGCATATTTTCCACCATGGACACATAAACGGTATTTTCCAAGTCCCAACTTATTGATTAAATTATGTAATTTACTGATTTCCTACCATAAAAACTGCCATCTCAACCACAACACTATTACACACCACTAGATTTTAATATGGATTATGTTACAACCAGGGACATTAATTCGGCTTGGAAATAAATTCACTACTAGCGAACCCTAGCATTCAAACTCTCTAACACTCGGCTCTGAGACGTTTACTCCTTTGGCTAATTATTTTGGGTTAGGAATATTTCCATGGTGCCGAATGCCAAATAATCACACAAATAAATTTAAGATTTGCTTAAAACCGGGGAGCTGTCAAATGCGCATACTCCATATTTATTACACTACATTTCACACCAACATCGACCGCTCCGGTGGCCTAAGTGGTTAAATCGTTCTCCTAGGACGCGGGAGGTCGCTGGTTTGAACTTCATTCGAGTCATACCAAAAATACCATAAAGAAGTACTAACAGCTGCCTGGTCAGGCGCTCAGTATTAAGCTGTTAGTGTTAGGACTGGTCGACCTGGTATCAGGATAATATGACTGTGTAGGAGATGATATATGTCTGCAGTACTGTCCCCCAGTGCTAGGCATCACTATAAATTGCAACCCTGCAGACGTCGTAGCGATATGACTGAAAAATTGGTAAAGCTACGTTAAAACATCCATCACACACACACTTGATTTCTATTCTTTGAAATTGTTTTAATTTTTATTCTTATTCACACTTAAATAATACGGACACATTTTATGATGTATCATAGATAACGAGAACGAGGCTTTGAACATTCTAGATGCAGCATGCATTCTATTTTTCACAATCGGGTCGTTATTTTTAACAATGTTATCATTGCTGTCCCTTAGATGCCGTTATCACAAGAATATAGCTGCTATTAAGAACGGACATTTTGGGTTCCAGTGATGACCTCATAACTTATAGCACCACAGTCTGTACTAATCTTGGTGAAGGGATGTTCTAGCACGACGAAGTGCCAGGTCGGAAAGCGCATACATGTGTGTGGAGCATTGTGACATTAAACGAGTGAATCCAGTGGAGGAGGAGGATGGAGAGAGATAGAGAGAGAGAGAGAGAGAGAGAGAGAGAGAGAGAGAGAGAGAGAGAGAGAGAGAGAGAGAGAGAGAGGGGGGGAGGGCATGTTCGTGTGTCATTTCCGGTACATTAGCAACTAAGAATATTGCTTGTGTGGTTGCATCACACATTTTTAAAATATTAGGCTCGCAGTTAATCTATGTTTCTGTCATGAATGGATTAAAATACAGGTTAATGGGTCTTTGTTAACTCATTATGTTCCGTTTATTGAAAATAGTCTTTTCTTGATGGAACAACTCTTAGATCGAGAGAGAGAGAGACATACATACATACATACATACATACATACATACATACATACATAGAGATCATTTTTGACTCCTTTAGCGCTTATTGTGTCGCTATCAATGTAGATGTTACATCGCTAGTATGCGTAAAGAAGTATACTGGGATCGAACTGGGGAAAGGATGTTACTAATCCAAAGTCTACTTAACAGTAATTCTTTATTAAAATTAAACAATAATATAATAGATATAGACGAAAGATTGTAAGCCAGATAAATTGCCAAAATATATTCCCAATAGTGTAAAAATGTTTAAGAATAAAATATTACAAATGAATAACAAGTCATTTTCAGTCAAAGTATTTTATTAAATCTTTATTCTAAAAACTAGAATATTACTATGTTTAAAAATTACTACTGCTACTACTACTATTAAAAATAATAATAATAATAATAATAATAATAATAATAATAATGATGATAATAAAAATAATAACATGCAACAAGTTCTTTAGAGGTAGATGACAAATATTTTAAACATGTAATTCCTTAATGCATTATGGGCCTAAGAAATATATCTAACTAAAAATAATTATATTCTTGTTACCTGGATAAAGGAAATAAATAATCTAAGTCTGAGGGACAGCAGATCTTGTCCAAGCCGTGAAAGTTGGGATACATACAGTAATCATTATTCTGGGAGTCGTTAGTTTAGCCATAATAGGGCATAACTTAACTCAACATCGTCTTTCTTTGGAATACTCGTGTTTTGCAGTATTCTCTTTCCAATGAAACTTTACCTCATCAAGAATTTTCTACGTTTGCAACTTAGATTTAAAAGTGGTTTTGACGCCAATGTCTGCTTTGTGAATCATTGCATTTACTTTAGATTTGTTTTACAAGATACAGCTGTTGTTTGACAATGATGCTGTCGTAGAACCCCAAAGATACAGTGAATGATAGCATCTACTGGACATATATTTTACAAGATCCAGTTTTAACACCTATAGACTTTGTTAGCGATTCCATAGAAGAATCGTACAATGCAAACATTCTAAAAATCATTTTCTTTGTTAGAATAACATACTAAACTTTTAACAGTCATTTTCTTTATCATACAAGTTATATTTATTATAGAAATTTAACTTTGGATTCTGAACATTACACTTTCTAAAAATTCCTCAAAAAAGACATTTTAAGAATTTCAGGAAATTACATCATAACATTTCCTTCTAACACGGCTACATCTCTAAAAAAGGACTTAAATGTAAATCAATTTGTTCATGCCAGAATTTAAAACACTCAATACGTCAAGTTTATTTTATCAGTGATAGCAGTACATGTACTTAGAATGACTTTTTGTCAGTGTGCCATTCCTAGCTTCAGTTTACCGTAATTGTAACGTTTTAAACATTTAATTGTTATTTTACATACATATTATAATTTTGTGTCTCTTACACTCATGTTATGCCAGCACGAGTAATGTCAGTGGTCACTCTGATGTTTATTTTGCAAGGATATTGACATATTTAAGGAATAGGTTAACAGAACTCACTTTTGTTGGATTGTATAAAAAGCAAGCAACAATTTTTTATTTTTTTACGGAACTGTCTATCACACAAAGGAAACTTTCACAATCTGTTTCTTGTTATAAAGGAGATAGTGCCTTCTAAAGAAATAAAATAAAACTCCGCACGAAAAATAATAACTTGATCATGTGAATTAATATCTTGCGCACAGGTATATAATAGCTTCAACGACTATATTTTCTGATATACTTAGCTACAGCAAATTCAACATCAAAATTTCAAAGTAATATTACACAACTTGTCAGATGTTTTTTTAATAAAATGCACATATAATAAAATACTAGTACAGCCATTAAAAGTCCAGAATAAAGGCGGAGCAAATGGAACAGCTGCACCTGGGTCCTCATCATGGGCCTGGTTTGTGCACTTAAAAGGATTTATATAGCGGATGAGAGTTTGTGGGTGGTGAGGGGCTTCCTGTTGCCATAATATACTTGGGCGGTGTAAAGGTTACAGTTTTACTCCTATTTTTTCTATTCCAGATTGCTGTAGGCTGACGAGGAATGTTTGTGTTGTGGTGAGTGCTGTCGATGGGTACCTGGTTTTTTTAAACATCATTTTCCTTCCAAGCTTTCCCGTCTGTTGTATTCAAAAGCATCAATGGCCGGTGAACTGTATGTTGCCAGCTTTCACAGTCAGCAGCTTGTGATGCCCATTGGTGGTGAACGATGCCACAGTTAGTGAGGGTCTTTTTCAAGGAGTCTTTATATTACTTTTCAGGTGCCCCTTTTTCAAACTTGCCAGTGGGCAGCTCACCATTCTATACATTATTTTTGGCAGGTGATGATTCTCCATCCTGGACACATGCCCTGCCCAGAGTAGCTGTATCTTCATAAGCGTGGCCTCAATGATGGTGATCTCTGCTTGTTTGAGGACTTTATTGCTGGTGACGGAGTCAGGCCAGTGGATATTTAGGATGCTGTAGAGGCAGCGCTGATGAAACGTTCAAAGAGGCGGAGGCTGTAGGTGACCCAGGATTTGGTGACAAACCGAAGGATGGTCAGTAAGACAGGTTTGTAGACCATGATTTATGTATCTCTATTGACAATGATTTATGTATCTACTCGTTTATAGAGTCTGCCAAAGGCGCTGTTTTTATTGGCCAGTCTGTTGTCTATTTAATTGTCGATTTTGGCATCATAGATCACACAACCGAAGTTGGTGAACTGGTGGAATACCAGTTCTGTCTGGTCAATGAAGATGCTTGGTGGCCGGTATTCTTCCCTGGGAGCAGGCTGGTGATGTACTTTCATTTTCTTTAGACCGATCTAAAGACCAAAGAGCTTGCAAGCTACTTCGAAGCAGGATGTTACATGCTGTAAGGCAGTATTCGTATGGGCAACAAGGGCAAAGTTATCTGCAAACAGTTCTATAATCCGTTTTTCTAAGGTCTTGATGTGCGACTTCAGCTGCCTTAAGTTGAAGAGGTTGTCATTAGTATTAAATCAGATATATATATATATATAAATATATATATATATATATATATATATATATATATATATATATATATATATATATATATATCTGTTGCTTTTGGAGCATAATGCTGACGAAGACTGAGAACAATATGGGGATTGAAATGCAGCACAGTTCACGCCATTTACGACTGGGAAGGTCTGTGACAGGTGATTATTGTTTCGGACATGACCAGGCTGGTCTTCGTGTAGTTAGATGTTCACAGCAATGAACCTTGGAGGACAGCCGAGAGTTTCAAGGATTTTCCACATTCCAGTTGCACTCAAAGTGTTGAATTACTTCGTCATGTTCGCAAATGTGACGTACAGTCCTTTGTTTTGTTCTCTCCTTTTTCTCCTGGATCTGTATTAGCACGAAAACAGTTGTGCCAATAAAGGCTCTGAAGCCGCATTTGCTCTCTGGAGAACGTTCCCCTGCAATGGTGGGCACCAGCTTTTTCAGTATCATTCTAGCAAGGTCTTTGCCTGCAATGGAAATCAGAGTTATCCCACGGTAGTTTGATGAGTTAAGAAAGAACTTGTTTTTGTACAAGGTCATGATGACTCCATATTGGAGGTCATCTGGACGTTTCGCTTCAGAAATCTAAAATCTCGTGAAATTTGGTATGCAATGCTGGGTCTCCTATCTTACATATCTCTGGGAGGATACCATCTTTTCCTACACCCGTTCCAGTCTTCAGCAGTTCTATGGCTTTTACAGTCTCTTGGAGTGTTGGTTCCTCATCAAGTTCCATCTTTGGTGGCTGTTGTGGGATGTGGTCAATAGCTGCTTCCTGGAGTGTACAGTGCTGAAAAGGTTGTGGAAGTGCTCTAACCAGCGGTTTACGATAGATTCCCTGTCAACAAGTAGCTATCGGCCGTCTGCACTCCGTAAGGGCTATGCATGTGCAAGGAAGGAACGGGCTTTCAATGCTTCATAGAACCACTTATAGTCACCAGTGTCAGCGTAGAGCTGGGTTCTTTCTTGTCCACCATTTATTTTGTACGTCTCGAAGCATGCACTGGAGGGAACTGAAGATAAGGCGGAAGGTTACTTTCGTCTGTTGACAGGATGGTTGAACAAGGCTTGGTTGATGCAAAAGCAGTTCTTGGATTTCTTAGTTATTGTGATCAAACCAGTATTTGTGTTTGTTAGTGGTGAATCGAAGGATTTCTTCTGATGTTTGCAGAATAACACCCTTGGTGTGATTCTACATATCTTCCAGAGGTAGATCTAGCGGATAATTAGGATTTTAAAGTCTAGACTGCAGACTCTCTTGAAAATCTTCATTGATGTCTGCAGCCAACATGTTTTTGATCTGGAATTTCCTTCTCAGGGTGCCTTCTTGTTGTCTGGTCCTGGGCTTGAAGTGGAAGTCAAGCTTGTATTGCACAAGATGATGATCTGCGTGGCACTCTGCACTGGGCATCACTCTGGTATGAAGAGCATCTATTAAGTCCCTCTGGGGTATTATGATGTATTCAAGTAGGTGCCAGTGCTTTGATCTATGATGTATACAAATAGTTTTCATGCTGTCTTTCTGCTGAAATACGGTAGTTCTGCCCAAAGTTCTAGAAGAAGGACCCCACTGCCATTACAGTCACACTGGTCATGTTTCCCAAGAATGGCTTTCCTGGCTTTTGAGTATCAGCCCACTCTGACATTGAAATGTCATGATAGGTCAGTGAGCTCTCGATTTGTTCCTAACTTGGGTAGACAGAAAATTCTTGATGGATGGTCATTTAGGAGTCAATAACAAATAAATGAATATGAATACATGTTTCCATCCAAATGCTCTAAATGAAGCAAACAGAACATATCATCTGTATGTTTAATAACTACAGAAAAGCTGATGGTGTCATCAAAACAGATTTGTTTCTCACATCAAGAAGAGATGACTGTCTTAACGAAATTGGAAATACATAACATATCAACATGTCAGACTTAGCAATTCCAAAGCTTACGAATATAAGTTAATACCATTCAGGAGAAAATCTATATCAACATTTCTGCGTTGAATGAGTATGGTAACTTTATATTGATGTCCTTGGGTCATACATTGAGAACATATTATAGAGTGACACGAGAAAAGGTCACTTGAAAACTTTCAGAAACTTTTAGTATTAATATTAAAATGTAACCACAACATTGTGGTAATTTCTCATTGACTGGTAAGTCATGCTGTTCCTTAAAATAATTATTTTCTTTTTGTATAGGTTAGGTCAGGGTGGTTCCTTTACGATTTTAGCAAAAAGTCTCATAGCAAAATGCATCGTCAACCCTTATGTTTTTATATAAGTTCATGGTTCTGAACAATTTTGTTTTAATTAATATTTCTTGTTATTCGTGTAACATACATCTATAGATGTATTTAATGTTGAGTTTCAATATAATCTGAAACTAAATAATTGCTTTAAACTTTACTGTAACTATAAAGTGCTCATTGGATTAAAATTGTATTTGACATTCATTTGTAACATTTGATTTTTATAGACTTGAATAGAACTTGTTAGCATTGTTTCTGGATTTCAATTTATAATAATCTATTGTTTTTCTTACATTTTATTTTATAACGGTTATAATGAAATTATCTGATATTTTTCATAAAATGTCTGATTTTGCTTCATTCTGATACTTAGTTTATAACCACAGCAGTATAACACTATGAATTTTCAACATAGCAATAGAAAAACCATCCTGTTTAGTACAATTCATTAAACAATTTAATTCTCTAAGATATAAAATGAAAATCTGTGATAACAAACAGTTATGTGAGAAATGATAAACTAGAATTTTGTTACAATTTTTGGTGTATATTCCAAATGTTTCATAAACTTCGAAGGCAGTCATGTAATATACACTAATAAATCATGTTGATGAAATATTGACTTATCAAAAGATTTGTGAAAGTCTGTGGTCCATAGATGGTTTTATAAGCATTGGGTTTTAACTGAAACACTAAGTTAGACATAAATCAATATGTTAATGTGTTTTTCCAAAATGTTCATTACCTCAGTACAGGTAAATCTGTTGATCATATTATGATGGCCAATTATTTAGTTATAATCTTTTTATTATGTCAAGATTTGGTTATTATGTCAATATTCTGGTTATTATGTCATGATTTGGTTATTATGTCAATGATTTGGTTATTATGCCGATAATCTGGTTATTATGTCAATATTCTGGTTATTATGTCATGATTTGGTTATTATGTCAATGATTTGGTTATTATGCCGATAATCTGGTTATTATGTCATGATTTGGTTATTATGTCAATAATTTGGTTATTATGCCGATAATCTGGTTATTATGTCATGATTTGGTTATTATGTCAATTATTTGGTTATTATGCCAATAATTTGGTTATTATGCCGATAACCTGGTTATTATGTCATGATTTGGTTATTATGTCAATGATTTGGTTAGTATCCAGTGAACTGCATGGTCAAAATTATATAGGAGTAACATAAGTAATTTGAATGTTAATTTGTGTATAGCAACTAAATAAAAATTAGGCATTTTCAAACAGCTGCATCAGCAATAATTTGTCCATGTAACTTGGAAAAGGACCAAAATATAAATCGTGAAATATTTAAATAGCATTGTCAGTGATTATCCCTTCTGCTCAATGTTCATCATTGTCGCCATACTTGCAACAACTGATATGGTTTTAATAGGAATATAGTCCAATAACATTGATTATGTTGTAAATCATCTCTGAGTCTCTCCTGAATGTTATTGGTGCTCAGCAGTTAAATCAGTTGTTTTTATCCGTGTATTTTCATACACTCTTTCAGAGTCTGTAAATAGAAAAATAACTATTTAACACTCAAAGAAATATCACCAGACAATTATAAAAGTGAACTTATACAATTTAAAAATGATTATTGATAATAAGATAACTGTGTTTGTAGAAGAATTAAGACCATATAAATGCTGTCACATATGGAGCATTAAACAATGATAAATAATGAGAAAAAAAAAACATTAAAATGTTTTAATGATCAATAATGACAAACCTAATTAAAATGTTTAATGATAAGTAATGACAAACCTCATTAAAATGTTTTAATGATAAATAATGACAAACCTAATTAAAATGTTTAATGATAAATAATGACAAACCTCATTAAAATGTTTTAATGATAAATAATGACAAACCTCAATAAAATGTTTCAATGATAAATAATGACATTCTTCATTAAATTTTTAATGATAAAAAAAAATAAAAAACCTCATTAAAATGTTTTAATGATAAATAATGACAAACCTCATTAAAATGTTAACTGATAAATACTGACAAACCATATTAAAATGTTTTAATGATAAATAATAACTAACCTCATTAAAATGTTTACTGATAAATAATGACACACTTTATTAAAATGCTTAATGATAAAGAATAACAAACCATATTAAATGTTTTAATGACAAATTTCTGTTACATTCTTCAATATCATTCCAGTGCACAAGAAAATTTAAAAAAAAAAATCACTTCAACTAATGGTGGCATGGAACCTTAGCAAACTTTTCTTAGAATTGACTGGCTTTGTTGCTAGACCAGCCCAAAACGAAACACACTGATATGAATTCCCATCTAATGTCTTACTTAAAAGGTAACATAAAACTATATATATAGTTTAAATTTGGACAGATTGCCCATAAAGGTTACCAATATGGCTTCCATAGATAAATATTGACATTATGTCAAGCATGATTTGAATACAACATATTCTAGGTATGCATGCAAAAGTTTTCAGAGACTACAGTAAGCAACCCTATAAAATTACAAAACAATGTGATTGGGATGTAGTCTTAATTATTTCATGGAAATTATCATACCTGAAAAGTGTGACAACATTCTGATGATTAATTTACCTTTGGATATTTTTTGAATCTTCAGTGAGCTATACATCTGGATGTCAGTGTTTGTATAGGGGTGCAATTTTTCATAGGAATCATTCTCTGGAGGCCTTAAGTTATAAATTGAAATATTGTCACATATATCCAGTCCCATGATGCTGAATGTAAATCTTCATAAAAAAGGATAACAAATCTTTTATTTTATAAAATGTGTATTTTTGCAGATAATATTTTTATTAAAAAAATAATGTGTTTCACAGCTGATTATTTCTTTCTTGTCAGTGATCTATCCTGTAGTCTACGTATATATTGAGGTGTTCAGAGAACTTTAAATAAAATAAAACCTTAATGGTTTATTAATTTGCTGCTTTAAAAGTGAACATAGTTTATTTGTCAATAATACTCTTAGTAAAGGATGATTCTATACATGTAACAATCAATGCATTACATTTATTAAAATAAAAAAGTGATGTGTCTATACCTTGTGTTGGCATATCTGTTCTCTTCTAATGTGATATCTGTGGAAAGATGGGAAGCACTGGAACATCATTTTGAAACAAAATTGTATAATATTCAGAACATTTACCACACTGACTTAACCCAAAATACAAATATAAACATGGACTTAACCCAAAATCATCATCATCATCATCCATTTTGATTATCCAGGCCTTTTATTAATCCTCTAACAAGGGTAGGCCTGGCTGTTTCGTCGTGAGAGTATTCAAAGCTTTCTTCCAAGCTCTACGGTCCTGTGGATTGATGCCACTCAGCCCCAACGTCTCTCTGTCTCTTTTTGTCAACTCTTCCCATGTTAGCTTAGGTCTGCCTGGAGCTCAACTTCCAGTAACTTTGAAGGAAGGGACCTTGGATATCCACCGTTTACTACGCTCAACATGGCCCAGTCATCGCATCCTATTTGATTGGATAATGTCAGAAATATTTCTGATGTTGAGCTGGATGAGGAGAGACTCAAATGGGACATTCGCCTCGGGATTTACATGGCAGATCCATCGTATCATGGCTTTATCATTGCGATGTATCTTCCTGAGAGTTGTAGCAGTGACAGCCCAGGTTTCAGAGTCGTATAACAGCACAGGTCTGATGTAAGTTGAGTAAAGACGACCCCTTGTAATGTGCGTCAAATGCCTATTCTTCAGGATTGGGAGAAGCTCTATAAACTTATTCCAAGCAGACTTGCAACGCGTTGTTGATGCCGGTTCACATCCTCCTTTGGATGATATGGTGTCTCCTAGATAACAGAAGTCGGCTACGACATCAAGCTTTTCTTCACCTACAGTTACTTTTGTCACAGGCCTTCCATTAATAAGTCGAGCGAGTCTACTACATCTGGGACACTTGTAGCTTGGATCAGGTTTGAGAGGTCCATTGATTCCACTACATTTCTTGTGAACCCAATGTGAACAGCTGATGCAAAAGATTGAGTTTCTACCTGCGCCTTTTAGGCAGACGGCACAGGGATACTTTCCTGAGCTTTTCAGTGTTTCCCTATTCAGGCCAGAAACCAATACCTTGGATTTACCCATGCTCACCCTGAGACCTTTTTCCTCCATGCCCTTCTTCCATTCTGTCACACGTTCAACCACAGCCTCGAGTGAGGAGTCAACGATAACTAGATCATCAGCATACAGGAGCTTGTATGGGCAGCTTGTTCGAAAGTGAATTGACAGCGCTTCCAGAACACTGATAAACAATAACGGGCTCAATACCGATCCTTGATGAACACCAACATTGACATTGAACTCGTCACTGTAGCCATCACCAACACGAACATGGCTTCTAGCATTAGAGTACATGGACTGTACAGTTTTAACAAGCCATTCTTCAACGCCTAATTTACGCATCGCCCACCATATGACATTCCTTGGAATTCGGTCGAACGCCTTATCAAGATCTATGAAGGACATGTATAAGGGCTTGTTAACTGCTATGTGTTTTTCTTGCATTTGTCGCAAGATGTATATGGCATCAACAGTTCCTCTTCCTGGCCTGAAACCGAACTGCATGTCACCAATATGCGCTTGTTGTCTGATCAATTGGTCTATAACTCTCTCAAAAACTTTCATTATCTGGTCCATCATCTTTAGGCCTCTATAGTTGCTCCTGTCCAGTGCATCGCCTTTGCCCTTGTATAGACTGACTAATATGTAGCTTTCCTCCCACTGTGTTGGAATATGTCCATCACGAATGATAGCTTCAAAGAGATCACGTATGAGTGATACACCACTCATGCTAGTAGGCTTCAACATCTCTTCTACTATGTCAGATGGGCCTGCAGCTTTACCCGTCGCCATCTTGACGATTGCTTATAAATACAAATATAAATATTTATGAACACAATTATAAACATGAACTTAACCCAAAATACAAATATAAACATGGATTTCACCCAAAATACAAATATAAACATGGACTTAACCCAAAATACAAAATAATATAAACATGGATTTAACCCAAAATACAAATATAAACATTGACTTAACCCAAAATACAAATATAAACATTGACTTAACCCAAAATACAAATATAAACATGGACTTAATCCAAAATACAAATATAAACATTGACTTAACCCAAAATACAAATATAAACATGGACTTAATCCAAAATACAAACATAAACTTGGACTTAACCCAAAATACAAATATAAACATGGACTTAATCCAAAATACAAATATAAACATTGAATTAACCCAAAATACAAATATAAACATGGACTTAATCCAAAATACAAATATATACATGGACATGAAATGTAAAGGCTTCATCAAATTGTCTGAGTTTGCATTTATATAGAAGGCATACTAAAACTTAAAAAAGTAAAGGAAAATGTTGTATTAATTCTTTAAAATTCATGTAAGTTGTATTTTTACTGTTTTAAGTGCAACAGCTTCCGATTTCACTTGAGCTTTTCCATTTACTCAAGTCAGGCCTCTGCTATGGGCTAAAATCTCTTAACCCAAAGTAGAAAAGGCACATAATGAGAATCTTTGAAGAGCTTTTGATCAATATACAGTACATAACTATTCAATGGCTTTACTGTCTGTGGAAGGAGCTAGGCAGGTTTTAAATTAGCCAAAATTTGGCTAAGGATTCCTGTTGCCATACTCAGTGAGGCTGGTACACAATTAATGTCCTTTTAGCCCAATTTGGCTAATTCCTACAAAGCTGTTCTTCACACTCTTAGGCTGAAACCAAATCTTGGCTAAATGAATGCTTAGCCAAAATTTGGCTAAGGATTCCTGTTGCCATACTCAGTGAGGCTGGTACACAACTAATGTCCTTTTAGCCCAATTTGGCTAATTCGTACAAAGCTGTTGTTCACACTTTTATGTTGAAACCAAATCTTGGCTAAATGAATGCTTAGCCAAAATTTGGCTAACTGCAATATTGTCCCTTTCCATAATGTATTGTATGACTTTTAGGCAAAGACCAGATTTTGAATAAATGTATCCTTAGACAAAATTTGGCTAGTGTGAAAAACAGTACCGTATTTAGTACAAGCTGCATGTATGGCTGTTATAATCAAAAAGCGTAAAAGCAATTAATTAGCAACATTTGGCTATTCACCTCGATGTCTCATACCATAATGTACATTTATGACCTCTATGCAAAAATCAAAGTTTTGGAGAAATATGTTTTGCAAATGGATGATCAGCCAGCATTTGGAAAAATTAAAATCATAGCTTGGAAAATAGAAAAATAATCTTTCCTTCTTTCAGAACAAGTGTTTATACAGTAGACTCATGCTGTATGGCACCCTTTTAATTGCAAATGGAGTTGCACTCAAAACCTAGTTTAGTGGCCACCTACTTCAAAACTCCATCCTTTCCTTGCTCTAGTTTCTATCAAGTTTGCCTGCAGATGTTGACCACCTGATCAATTACCACTGTTTTTCTCCCATGGATCCTTGTGTACTGTGTAAGTGATTATCTAAGCATGTTTCTTTCCCCATCATGGGACTAATCAGTCACACTTAATACAAAATATTTGCAATCTCAACTGCCTAACTGATTTCAACAACTGTCTATAATTACATGTATATGGTTCAGTTAATTGCAATCTTGCAATGTACTTTGTTTTCCTTATATGTTATCAATCCTTCTAAATATCCATCTTCTTATATGTACTTGACCAACTATTATTTCTGCTCTTTCTCTCTATCTGCTGCCATCCTCTCACATTTCCTCTCTCATTATATTGTTTCATGCCTATATCTTAAATCCTTGCACATTGCACTGATCCAGCATATAAGGTCATCTGTTGGGCTACTAATGTTACATGTAATTTGAAAATGTACATACTTGAGCATAGAACGTAGAGCGTAACATTCAAATTTAATGAATGGGAGACTACCAAACCATCCCAGTGATTCTTATAAGGTTAGAGAATCAGAATAGTCTAGTAAATACACCTTTACTGAGCTGTAATCCCAAGGAAATGAATAGAGAATCAAAATAATAATACAGTAAAACCTGTCTTGATACCACTGTTATGAGAGACCATAATTTCCATACACAGACTTATTGATTATGTAGGATTGTGACCTGTTTTGAGAGACCATTTCTTTTGGCAGAAGGGGTGGTCTTTGAAAACTGTACCACAATGCTTTTAAATACCCAAATTTGTAATGATAATATGACATAGCATTTAGAAATTCTTATTATAAATGTAAATTTAGAACTATTCTTTCTGAAATGTATTATATCAATCTGTGCTTGGTCAAGTTTTGCCATAAAATGATGTCATGACATTACTTGTGGAACTTTAAAATTCAGTACGCTTTGGCCAATGTGTTTCCTGTATATATAAATCTTTGTAAGAAATAGCTTAATTGGCTTTGACATTCAGTGAACCATAAACATTTTCAGCACAAAAATAAAGTTCAGCTAAGATATATAATCTCTTCAACCATCAAATTGTCTATGCAATAAGAATGTAAATGAATAAATGAAACGCTTGTAATTGGTACTATGTCTTTATTTGAATATTTCATAAAAAGAGATGGGAAGCACATATTGGATTATGTTAATTAGGTCAGATAGAGTAATAAAAAGCATATTATCAAGTATATATCCTGGTAATCCAATTATGTTTAAATCTGACATCATATAAGACAAGTGACTGAAGCTTTAAATATAACAGTAAACACAGACATAAGGTTTTTTGTTTCAAGTTCAAATGCACATATTAATAATTGTGTAAAACTTTGCTCAGGTTCTGTATGTCTTTGAACTCTCCGCAGAGTCTGTTTTGAGTAATTAAGGTATGGTTGCCATCAACAATATCAACGATACCTTCAGACTTGAAATTCAATTCTAATGAGTCATCACCAACATCTACAGTTCCAATTGCAGGAGGAAATTCCTTGAAGTTTCCATTTTGTACCAGAACTTCTGCATTGATATACAACCTGCAGACATAATTATGATCAATGCTTCTGACAGCAGTTTTGCTTGATGAACAATGCAGGGTCTGTATATCAACCTCAAATGTTCCAAGAAACTTTGACTGAGCCGCATGCATGAAAACATTCTACTCATTCTGAAAAACATAATCACATTGGAGATAATGAAAATCATAATCACACTGCAGATAATAAAAAACATGCTAAGCAATCATAACTTGATTAAAATGCCTTTCTTGGTATTTTGAAAGAAACTCAAATTCCTACCAATGGAAAACATTATAAAGCTTTTCAGAGAAGCATTTACTGTAGTCAATACATCAATGAATTATAGTCTTCTATAAATGTGCATGAATATTCATGATAAATCTCATCTGACTAGAGTTAGAAGTCCTATAAAAATGCTACCAAGGCTTCATGCAGAAAGGCAATGTAAAATAGTCTGAGAAAGAGACTTTTACTATTTTTGTCAATGTTGCTGAAAGGTTATATAGTGCAAACATCACATAGAGCTGAATTCCCTTTGTAAAATGTTAAGTTATTTACAAAAGTACAGTGCACTCATTAAATCTGGATAATCTTAGTCAAAACTTAATATATGTTAGGAACAAACCAGTTAATCTTCAGGGATGGTTGTTTGAGGGGTGGGTGGGAACTAAAAAAATAAGTGAATAGGAATTCCAAAGAGTGTTTGCGTGATTTTAATGCTTTACATATCTTTAATAATTGTTCAGTCATATCGTTATGATGTCTGGTGTGTGACAGTTTATAGTGATTTCTATTATTGGGCCATCATACAAAAGACATGTGGCATGCTGTCCCACCCATTTACATTATCCTGACACCAGGCCAATGAATTCTAACACTAATGTCTTAATGCTGGGCAATAGCAATGCAGCTGTTAGTATCATTGTTATAAGTCTTTGGTATAACTCAGCAAGGGTTCAAAACCACAACCTCCCACATCCAAGGCAGATGCTCTAACCACAAGGCCACTGGTTCAGTTGGAACTCCAATGCTAACAAGAATGTTAGCTTGTAACAAAGCATGTCGGATAAATTTGTTGAAAGTTTCATTGTGATTTTGTCACACAGGGGTAATCTCTGTACTAGAACTTTAATACAGTTTTAATGCATGTGTGTGTGTGACAAACCGCATAATAACTTTAATAAGTTAACAAGATCAGACTGAAATAAAAGCCACAAATAGATTTTGAAACATTTGGAACTTGTTTTCATGGCAACCTCAAAAAGATTTATTAATGTTTATAAAGTTAAAAATATTAGCAAAATATGGTACTCTTATTGATGTACAGATGAGTTAAGCTATTGGTGGATGGAACCGATTTTGTATTCCAGACTTTTCAGTGGGTGTGATACTTATAGAGATCAGGTTTGGAAGACTCTTGAGTTCATTGTGACTACTTTCCTTTATAATTACAGAAATCAAATGTAAAGACACTGTATTTACTGATGAAAAAGCATATTACCTTCAAAAATGTGCTCAGACTTTCACAGAAATATGTGACACTGCTGCAGTCCAACTGTTTGTAAAACAGCGTAGTACTCATGACATAATCTGTCCAAAGCAATTCCACTGTAAATCCAGCACCCCCAATACACTATAAAAAGATAAATGCACATAAGAGCCAATTTATAATTCTTTTGTTTGTTTGCATACTGACAATGAAATCCACAAAAAGCATATACACAAAGTATTCCATATTAACAATCATTTATTATCCACTGAATTAGAAAAATAAATATAACAAAGGTATTATAAATGCTGCGCAAAATCAAATTATGGCAACATGGAAAATGCATGTTAATACTGGTTTTTAATACAATTTTGACTGAGTCATATTTTTCTGCACATGTTCTCTATATATTCTCAGGAATCAATGACCTACTGATAATCAATCACTAAGTAGTTATTGAATTAACTACTTGCAGATTGGATTAATTACAGTTCAGTTTTGCTTGCCACACATTTTAGTTTCCAAAAATGCACACCTTGAAAACTGTTATTACAGATCTTAATTGTATACAATTTATTAATAAACTGATGTAAAATGGTCAATTTGTGTCCATATACATTTGTGACAAAGCTTTCCCAGATTATAAATTTATCCACCAGCAAGTCCACCATTAACTCTTATTCATTATTCTGTTTCCAACTACCGTAATACATCAATATAAAGGAAAACATTAAAAAAATATACAAATTTGATCTATATTTTTATTACTTAAATTTCATTATCTGTTATAAATAATTATTCTTCATTACTGGCATTTTTACTATCAGGTTACAAATAAAAATTATATCATTGATGAAATGTAAAAATGAATAATTCAATGGAATTTGGAGACATGCTAATGGCTCAACCCATGAACAGAGGTGTGCAGCTTCTTCACATCAAGTATACAATATAATATACATGTACTGATCATAAATTGTCTAGTTCAAACTGTTTTAATGTATGGACCATTTTAAACAAGAGAGTTTGCAATGTATATGAGCAAAAGAGAATTTAATATGCTTTTGTTAATTACCTTTATACATGTTTCATCACTACTAAGTCCACATTCTTCAACTGTTCCAAACTAGTAATTTATATCTGGATCTGTAAGAAAAGATTTAATAGCATCTTCAATTCTAAACTTATACATACACTATCTGAAACCAACTTCTCTTAAATCACCCTCTCTTAATCTCTTTCATGCATATATTTCATGTGATAAATCATGAGATTGACTGTTAAAACTAGAATATTGACAATTCTGCAAAGTCCAACTAAAATGAACATGATTTATTTTAAGTCAAATTTAAAACCAAAGACTTCTTTAACCTGACATGCATAACTTTTATATTTTTATGTTTGTCAAAATGTTCCTTGTATAAATCTGAATTCATAATTAATTGTGTTGTATGGTCACATTTGAGATGAGAAATTTGAATACAATATATTATATTGATGTGAATGACAGATCAAGTTTTTGACAAACACATAATGTTGGCAACTGATAATCAATTATAGAATATTTAAATCTTCTAATACTAGTATTAAATTAGTTTTGATTAGTGTTTCTATTTTTGTACATGTGTATCAAAAATTAATTATCTTAACAATGTGAACTTCAAAGGTGATCATGTTCACACAATATTTGGAGGGTGTGTGTGTGACTATCAATATAGGTCTCAGCAACTAAGACTGTTATAACCTGACTCTTTGGAATGTACCTAGTCACAGTCAGCAAGTGAACAGCAACTTGATTCTCTAGTCAACAGTGGTGTAATTAATTTCAGAGATTGGATTCTCAGTCACTACTCAGCAATGAATCAATTTGAATTCTGAATTTTTCTGGCTCACAAAATTGCATATTGGTGTAAAAATATATCATACATCTATATATATATGAGATTTGGTCAAAACTTAATAATATGGTTTGAAAAAGTATTCAGCAGAGATTATAACTGCTGCATACAACCCGTCAATAAATAATAACATAATATAATTCTGTCATTATTGCATGTCTGGGTAGACATTTTTAATATTTTCTGTCATGGTAAAAATTAATACCATTTCCAGTTAATCTGCAGTTTTAACAGCAATACATATCCATATAAAAACTGTTTTTGGTCCACAAAATTCAATAACATTACACAATATTTTTCTATCTCCCTTTCTAGAATCTGGAGAAGAAAAAAAACATTTTGGTAATATTGTCTGGTAAAATATAGAAATATACTTACATTTCACTTTTACATAATTATCAATATCTGTGTCATTAAGATTTATGCAAATCTTTCCTTGTCTGCTGAGAGTAAAAGACCATGTGCTGAAGGAGAGCATATCCTTAGTATAGATATAACAGCTATCAGACCCTACAAAAAAATGAGATATTTTATGTGTCAATTAATAACAGCATTAGGAATGTTCCTTTCTCTTTACAGTACAATTATTATTATTATTATTATTATTATTATTATTATTATTATTATTATTATTATTAGAAGAAGAAGAAAAAATGAATAAAAACATACTTAATATATAACCTTGTCAGTTTCTTGGAAAAAACCTGAACATTTAACTAACATATTGTGGATTTTAAATCAATTAGAAATGTATTTAAGGAGCTGAAACAGCTTATTACAGTGCAAAAAAATGCTGGCTGGTTGTTTGATTGTTGCATTGTTTCCTTGTGTATCTATCCTGAACTAATTATTATTATTTACTGAAAATTAAACCTTTCATTGAAATTTCAAAATGAAAGATCATGCTTTCTTTAATTTGCTTGTTAATATGACACAGTATACAGAAACAAATCTTTATTTTAAAATTGTTTCAGGTAGAAATATAGTTCAGTAATTTCTATTTTCTGTGTAAAGGCTTTTAATCATGAAGTGTCTCAATTGATATATTTTAAGAAATTCTGTTGTTCATTAAAAACAATATTAACTGTACTTACTCTTTCCTGTCACACCAGCCTCTACTGTTTCATGCCCCTTCTCTGTTTCATCTTCTTCATGAAAATCATAAACTGATGACATTCTTAAACTGTGTTACTTCCTGGCTCAAGTGTGTGCCACTACTACTGGCATTTCTAGGTGGGCATACAATATTTAAACTCTCAAAGACATGCCTTAGTCCAATGTCTGTATAGAACTTCTGACTTTTGATCTTGGAGTTGGATCACATGGCTTATTAGTCTGGTCTTTGATATTAATGGCCATGAACAGGAGCTGTTGAAGCTATGCTGATTGGATTATCAGTGATGATTTGTTGGATGATATCTTGCTTTGTGCAAGATAAACAAATTATATAATACTGAAATGCCCATAGTCAAAGTGCTGATCTCACAATTTGCACAAATTATAACCATGTACAAATCATTGTTTTTAAAATCCTTTAATTATAATGCAACATCAATCTAAAAAATTGTATAGCTTATTCCACTTTCTTTTCCTTAACCAGCAATTTTTATAGACAGTGTAACATCAAGATCTTCCACCCCAACCCCCTAATTATTTATTTCCACCTCCCTTACAACTCATTAGTTTCCCCCTCTAGTTCTAACTTCTACTCCCTTGCCTAAAGTAATTAATTTCTTTTCAATAATGGACACTTTGGTAATAAGCTGAATGCAACATGTATATATGCAATGAGTCTGCTAGCAATTGGAAATGGGGTAGATTCAGCTATCACTTTCTTTTCCCCATTCAACCAATTCATTTATTTTTTATTAATGCGCCCTTTGGTAATACACTTAAAGCATATAAGTGAGATACCACAACATAATGGATCCTTTAACAAATGGGGGGGGGAGCAGATCTATCTAGCTGATTCCCCCCCCTCACTATAATGAATTAGTTCCGTATACATAATCTATTTAGTATTAAACATATGGAAATACCATGCATGTAACAGGTCATACAATATATTGTGCATGGGGGTACATGATCAATTAGCTGATTATTTCTCCTAACTGCAATTAGTTTCTTTTCCTTTTCCACATTTGATATATAATGCAGGTATATGTTTACTTTACAAAATCTCATATATGGATGATTTCAAATGAACCTTTACAGTTAAAAGACGTTACAATTTCGGACTAATAGATTTTCAACAGTCACTTGCATAGTATAAGACACAACTGTTAAAGAATCTTCCTGGTTCTTCTTAGCAAACTTACAATGCATTAAAATGGGGACCATTCTGATGACCTAAGTGATTAGAGCATCCACTTGTGATGTGGGAGGTTGTGGGTCAAACCCCAGCTGAGTTATATCAAAGACTTATACAAATGGTGCTAGCATCTGCCCCACTTGGTGCTCACCATTAAGAGGTTAGTTCTGAGAATGGTCGGCCTAGTGACTGGATAATGTGACTGGGTGGGACATGATGTTACATGTCTGCAGGGCTATGCATGAGTGGTGTACATCACTTTAAACTAAATAAAAAAAATCCAAAATACACACACACACACACACACACACACACACACACACACACACACATGGTCATTTGCAAGGTTTTGTACAAAAAATCTAGAGTGAGTAAAAGTGTCCAAGGAAATATATGATGGGTACCTCAACAAATAATACTGGGTAACTCCTTTGGAATTGGATCAACAGATACTATACACATAAATGTCAGTAGAGATCAATGATGTTGCATTCATAATCTTGGCATATTCTGCCCACACATTATTTCTTTACTTATTCCTGTCCTGTAAATACTTATTTACATTGTTTTTTGTGGTAATTTCTAAGTGATTTAGTAATCATTGTGGAGCACATGTCTGACAATACTATTTCAGGAAATTTTAAAGCTGTCTTCACTTGTAGCTTAAAACATACAATTACCCTCACCTCATACAATTTGCAGTGGATGAAAGAAGTGAGAAGAGAGAGAGATTAAGCAATAGAGAAAGACTGATATAGGAAGAAGAGCGTAAGACAGATGAGAGCCATAAAAACAGTGGAAGTGAGAGGAACACAAGAGGAAGACAGAAAAGAAAAAGAGGAATGCAGAAAAAAGAAACATAAAAACAAAGACGAGAGAGAGAGGAAGAAAGATACAAGAAGATAAATAGAGAAATAAGAAAAAGGGCAGTTTTATGAAGGAAAGAGAGGCGTAAAGAGAGAGAGAGAGAGAGAGGGCGAGAGAAAGAGAGGGAGGGAGTGAGGGTGGCAGGGCTGATTATTTTCCTGCAGGAAGAAAATCACCTGGCTAAATTGTTACCAAGGAAATTGTTAGGAGTGGAGGGGGATTAGGTCTTTATGATACAGGCAAGACTTATGTATAATGAACACCAGCTTGTCATCCAGCATATATAAAATCATGGATATTTTGAGACCTTTTTCAATAAAACCACGATGTTAAGGTGCCTAAACTGTCAAATCAAATATGGTTATCCTATTTTTAAAGCACCATTAGTGTCCCATTTTTATAGCATATTAGTACTATTTTTTTATCATTCTAAAATGTTGGGTACAGTCAAATTTGGAGGCATGTCTTATAGTGTTACTTAACCATGGGATATTATGTGACACTGATTAAGTTCCCTCTATGCAGTACGATATGGTATCAAAAATCATTTCTGCTTCCACACATAAACTGTGCAATATGTTACCAATTAGAAAAATATGTAACCCATTCAAGAATTGGGAAAAACATAATATTCCTTTGAATAATTATGTTGATGATTGGGTTAACAAATCTTGTCATAAGCGACTGAGAACAAATTGCAGATGATTAAATAAAAATTAAATGTGTCTAATGTTTCTAAAAATAGAAAATATAAAAGCTGAAATAATGTTCGAATATGAAAAATCTACAACTTTAAGACATATTGTTCTCTTTAGATTACTGTCTTTAAGACATTATTATCTCTCTATCCTATGGGCTTTGATGTAATTAATATAAAGATATTTATAGCAGTGCATAAACTTATCAATGTTTTATTAATTAATACACAATCAAAACCATGCCTATGTATGCCATCATTTATTGTGCTATTTTATTATCAAATGAAATAATTATATATATATATATATATATATATATATATATACATGTATATATATATATATATATATATATATATATATATATATATATATATATATATATATATATGTATGTATGTATATATATATATATATATATATATATATATATATATATATATATATATATATATATATATATATATATATATGTATGTATATATACATATACATATATATATATATATATATATATATATATATATATATATATATATATATATATATATATATATATATATATATATATATACATACATATACATATACATATATATAATATCACATGGAAACCTTCTAGTACCAAAACCAAAACCAAGAACAGAGCAATTCAAAAAGAGTTTTCAATATTCTGGTACAGTTGTATGGAATAAATATTAGAGTACTTAAAACGAGATATCATGAGCATGCATGTTTTTATTATAGATGATGATCATACCTATATTTATAGGTATTTCCTTAATGACAGCTTCTGTGTAGACTGTGACACTAATTATTGTTTGTTCTGTTTTGTATGGTTTAACGCCATTTTTAAGCACAATATAGGCTATACATGGCGGCCAGTATTAATGGTAGAGGAAGAACCCGGAAACCCCCCGGAAAGAACCACCGACCCACGAGAAGCTACCGGCAAGCTTACTCACATAACTACATTAGCCAAATCTTAGAATTGAACACACGCAGACAGAGGTGAGATGGCAGTGATCCGTAACGGACAGCGCTTTAGACCACTCGGCCAATCTGGGCCCCTCACTAATTATTGATATCTTCATATAATGTGCATTTTCATACTCTCCTTAAGAGGGCCTCAAGGGAGAATACGGTAGTCCTTTACTAATGAGTCACCCTCTATAAAGAAAGTATTATTATTATTATTATTATTATTATTATTATTATTATTATTATTATTCATAGAGGCAATTCTCAATGAGTCATCTGCTGCCTTTATTATAAAATTCTTATATCTGATATAGATCATTACATTACTTCTAGGATTTGCTGAGATATTCTATTTGATAGTGAACATTTTATTTTTAAGGCTTATGTTATATATAAAAAGAAAGTTCATGTATTGTCATTAAGAGAGAGAAAAATAAATAGAAAGAGCAAAGGTCATTTCTGAAATAAAAAATAACACAAACAATCAAAGGTCATTTAATAAAGTTGATAGAAATATAAATGCAAAAATATTAAAGAAATAGTAAGCCAAATATCCAGTCATTAAATATGAGTATTTTGCAACTGTCATCCTTGTTGTTTTTACACAAAATTGGGTAAATATCCTTTTCAGATTTAAGAACTTTGTTCTGTAGAATTTCTTTTTAGTTAAAATATCTTATGTACTTAAAATGATATGGCCTGTTAGTATACTTCATGTTGTTTACTTGATATTAGAGAAAGGTTTGTTGCTTTTGGCTTACCAGTAGATATTCTTTTCAATGAAATGTCAGCCACATTACATCTAGTGGTTAGTGGAAGCGGGAGGTCGTGGGTTCGATCCCCGGCTGAGTCATACCAAAGACTTACAAAAATGGTACTAACAGCTGCCTCGCTTGACGTTCAGCATTAAGAGGTTAGTGTTAGGACTGGTCGGCCTGGTGTCAGGATAATGTGACTGGGTGGGACATCATGCTACATGTCTGCAGCATGATGCCCCAGTGGTAGACATCACTATAAATTGCCTCACTGCAGACATCGTAGCGATATGGCTGAAAAATTGTTAAAGCTACGTTAAAAATCCTAATCAAACAAACAAACAGCCACATTACACAAAGTAGCTTCTATACAAACAACTTCACCTAATATACACTACTCTCTCAAAAGTACATAATAACTGGTGAGTGCCTGCTTGAATGTGAAATTCAAATTCATTTGTTTCTTTTTTCTTGTTGCATCATGACATTTACAAATCTTTATACATTTTGACATAATGAATTGAACTTTGACATTTATTGAACAATTAATGAAAGTAATTTGTGAAGTTAATAATGATTCATTAATATGTGTGTTTTATCAGTATATATAATTTATTATGTAGCAACAGATCACTGAAAATGTATGAGAATGTGTGAATGAAAAACAATGTGAACAAAAGTAAAGATATGATAACTGTTCCTTATATTTGTTGGTGTGTTTTGGAAAGGACCAAAATATTAAAATGAAAACTTCTTTTTAACACCGTTTGATAAATTAAAAAATTTTTTAGAATTTTGAAATATATAACTGATGAAAATAAGAATATATCATGAAATATGCATCACTATTCCAATTTTCTCAAAACTATGTTAATGGGTCAAAAATATTGAGGGCAAAATGTACAATAAGAAAGAATCACATATTGAATCATTTTGGGATTTTACTTCCCACAATTTGCTAAAGACAGACTCTCACAATTTCATTAATTGCACATAAATTCCCAAAAGTTAACTATGAAAATCATTTGCATTTTGCATGTATTTCTATGCGAGACATTAAATTTTTTATCTGATTTAGTCTACCCACCTACCTACGTATCTATCTACCTATCTTTTAAATAAGTAAAGATTGAGTATTATAATTTGTATTATGACAGTATAATAATCCACCATTTATTTATTAACTAAGTATCTAACCCATAGTGGCTCTTCAATAACTATTTTGAAGAGACTCAAAAAGTACTTGGAACACAAGAAATTTAGAACAAAATTTTACTGTTCAAGTTTCATTTTGATTTTCCTTTCATGTAGTCCAGTGCTAACAGTTGGACATGTAACAAGGGTCATCCTGATTATCACCATCTCTAATTCAAATTTCACAGCCAAAATCACTTGGGAGAGCATGGTTAATTACACATTTGAATAATCTAATCATGATAGCAAGGCTTTATAGCCAAACAAGCCTTTGATGATGCCCTATGGACCACTTGCTTGCAGCTAACAGTCTCTGACCAAAGTTATGGATCCTAGATTATTTCATTATTTGGATTTGGTTTAGATGAAAATTTCTACAATTTTTAAAATATAACTTTATATGCATGTCACAACAAAGTCAAGATATTAAAATGGATTTTCATATATCCATATGATCGGACAAAGCAGTACACTGACATAATCATAATTCATCAAATTTGAGCACAAGGGAAAAGATTAAATGTACAGATCTTGGTGCAAATTTTGTATGCACATAACATTCACTACAATTCTCATTTGCTAATTTTTTGGTAGCTGAATGAGGAAATAAACAAACTAACTGAATCTTGATTGAACAATATTTGAAAGGACTGTAGATGTATATTTTAATAATCTTGACATGTAAATTCATGGAACAAATGTAATTTTAAAGTGGGTCTGATAATGTTATGAACTATATGTTAATAATCTACTTATCAAATGCATCATAGGCTTATTTTAATATTTACATGATAAGAAAATAAATTATCCTGTATGATAATTAGGCATTATGAAATTACCAGTAGAGGCAGGTGTAGCAATCAGATCAATTGGTATAAAAATTACTTTGAAAAGTGTGTACAATCTGTAGTTAACTTCAACACCTGTTAGAGAAATATGTTATTATGTTTACACCCATGGCTGAGTATCCACTGCACTACTGTCTTCAATGCAATGTGTTGATAAATATTGATTGCAGATAAATTATAAAATTAATTCCTTTTATAAATACACGTGTGACTTTATTTTTTTTTCTCAACTGCTCATCTCAACTATAACAATGCAAACACTATAAACTCAACATTGATATGGGTTGTGAAAAAAATTAGGTTGAATTGTTCATATCATATAAACACCAGAACTTTATAACAGGGCACCTTACAAGTATATAAACAATACAAGGCCCGAAGCTTTTTCACATCTGGAAAGATAGGTTGCTTGCTTTCTAGGTTAAGACTTGAACCAAAAAACGGCTGTGTTGTGAATGACAAATACATGCTTTTTACATTGAATTAATATATCATGGTCTGTTGTGTCAAATGCTGAAGACAAATCATGGAGTGTGTGGAATGTAATCTTTCCGCTATCCAAAGCAGAGAGAATGCCATTAACTACTTTCAGAAGTGTAGTTTCAGTACTGTGGCAGGGGAGATATGCAGACTGTACATTGCTATAAAGACTGTTTGAATTCAGATGAGATATATGCTGGGTCAGAACAACTTTTTCTAAGATTTTTTATATGAACGGGAGATTAGAAACTGGTCAGTAGTTCTTTAATGCATTAAAGTTGAATGTTAGTTTCTTCAGCAGAAGGTTTTATACTGGCAGTTTTGAAAAATAATGGGAATTCCTCTAATGAGAGAGAGGTTTTAATAACATCAGTTAGTAAAAGCAATATTGGATCGAAGCACTCAAGCAGCAGTGATGTTAGAATTAGATCAAGTTCACATGACTTTGGTGCACTCATCATCACAACTGTCAGAAATTAATCCATGTGCTGCTAATTGTTGTCGCTGAAATACTATAGTGGGATAATTTGGCTAAATGGACTATGTTTGTGACATTCTTCTTGGCAGCTTCATAGATTAGCTTATGAAAGTGAGTCTGTTGTAAAGTCAAAGCCTCTCCACTTCACAGTGGTCTTTTTTAATGGTGCAAAGTTGGTCCCTAACACTGCTATACCATGGAGAACACTTTTGAATTGATACTCTGCACTTGATGGCTGAGACGTTTTCAAGCAATGAACACAGGCAGTTATCGAGTTCTACTGTAGGAGGTAAGCAAGTTGTTAGGTTCGCTTGGATGTCATGCATTAGTTTGGTTATATTTATCACATCGAGGTGTCTTTTAATAGCAAGTAAAGGTGAAGGAACTGATACATTCAGATAGCATATAATGCAGTAGTTAGCTGATGCAAGTTCGTGGGATACAAGGATGGACCATAGAATATTATAATCAGGTCTATGAAGACTTCAGTCTAAAATGTGACCATGTTTATTGGTGGGTTGGTTAACTGTTTAAGGTTGAAAACATGAATGGAAATAGGATCATGCTATTGTTATCTGTGTTGCCTCCAAAGCTAAAGAGCAGCACATATATTTGTATTGTCTAGCAGCAGTTGTGTAAATTACATGATTACTAGTATTTTCATTTTTTTCAGTTTTGCTTATTCATAAAAAGACATCATGTCCAAGTTTTGAATGGGCTGTAATGAAACAAATTCTGGAACAGTAAAACTATACTATTAAGATAATACTTGATCTACATTATTATCATTACTATATAATATCTGAGGATATTCCATCCATGATAACTTGATTGATGATTAGTTTAACGTTATTCTCAGTGATAATTTCCCACATATATTCATGAACTTGGTAGCATTTATCTAAATTAATCATGAAAGACTCGCAATACACAAATTTGATGGAAATATGTGGAATATGATATATCTCTGTGTGTCTGGCTGGCTAGGATTAGTTGATAGTGGATGCAATAATTTACTTTACAAAATATTTAGAAAGCTGATCCTTTTTTCAAATGAAAAAAGTAGAGACTTAAAATAAGGTTACTGAAATTTGCACCAGAATCTTTGGTGCCATATTGAAAACATTTCAAACACTTGGAATGACAGAAAATGCCATAACATTTGGCTTTTCAGTCTACACAGAAGCTGTCATTAAGGATATGCCTATAAATATAGGTATGATCATCAGCATTTAAACATCTAACATTATTGAATTTGTATTATCATGGAGTTTGCATACTCTACTATGATAGCTGCACAAGTAACACAATTCATAAAACCAAGTGCCTTATTTTTGAGTCAGTGTATGGCTCTCTCCAGGCCATGCTCTTGGTGTAAAATTCCTTTGATCATGACAGGTTTTCATTGATCTTGCTGAGTGCTTAAAAGCTGCCTGCTGGGCATGTAATAGCCGTGATAGAGGCAGAACTGTAGAAGGCATTCAACCAGTTACAGTGGTATAAATAAGGTTAGTTTTCTTGCTACCAGAGACTTCAACTGATATGTCCAAAGTGTGAAGACAATGGGCAAGGACTTGTACAGAAAACCTCTTGGAAATGAGTTCAACAAAGGTGTGTATAGATTTAAAATGCTAATTTGTAAACATTCTATAGGTTAATAAAACAAACAGAATATAAACAATAGTACATAGTTATATTATGTTAAATTATCTATTAGTATCAGGCACTTTTATTAAACTATTCAGGGATTTTTATTCCATTCAGTAAGCATAGCCCACATCTAATCAGAGCATGCTCAGTATGAATTAGATTTGGCATAGTTTTGTAAATTTATGTTGTGAAGTTGACCCTATGAGCATGTATTACATTTTATCAAATTTAAGTGTAAAATTTTCTAAAGATATTTTTAGCAATACATGTACAATATTTCAGACCAGTAGATTTACATATTTTGACTAAAGATATTCACTCCTAAACTAGTAGATTTTATTTTGTCTTCATAAACTTTATGTTGCAAGTACTGAAATGTTTTTTTCCCGCTGTAATATTTTCTCTCTGCATACTATAATATAACAGCAAGTTTTGAACATAAATCAGATTCAGATTCTGATGGAAAATGCTATAACAGAAGGGAATTATTTATCTTTCAGTTCACTGCAAAGATTTTTAAAAAAATTGAATAGCATTTTTAGTTTCCATCACAAAATTCCTACCTGGTGACCACTGATGGAATTCATTTTGATTATTGAGCCTAACACTTACTGGCTATCAACAGTTCTCTGGTCCAGATGTCTACTTGAATAATTACTATGTATTTCTTTTAAAATAATAGAGAATATACTCTTGATATCAGTATTTTTATAAGTAAAATGCTATTGGCATAAATGCATTCAAATATTTAGTTATAATCAGCAGTAGGAAAAGAAAACTCAGAATGATAGTTGCGTAACTTTTAAAAGGTATGTTAGGTGAATTAAAGACTGCAGCAAGAACTAACAGATTGAGACTTAAATTTGCCACTTAGATTACAAACTTAAAGCATGGAAATAAAGCACTGACATGGTATAGTGAAACATATTTTCATTTCAGTCATGCATTATTCACCTACTGCACCAAAATAACTTTGAGGCTAATTAGTTATGGATGTTTATATGCTTAATTATTTAAGTGCCCTGATTTTACTGCATTAAAATCATTTTAATATCATTAATTAATTCTTCTAATTTTATTTGACTTTTTCAGTAAATCTTCTTTGAATCTTAATAAAGCTCTGTAGCTTAATTATATTAAAAGAAAAACATAACGATAAAATTACTAAGCAGTTTAAATATATGCATTAGTATGAAAACATCACAAAATTACTAGCGTCATCATATGCATAACATTAATGTTTGTTTTAAAATCTGTCTGCATACTAAAATCTGAAGACAATTTCAAATGCCATATGTTGCAGATTTCAATGGGAAAAGAAGAAGAGCTGCATTAGATTTAACTTTCATTGAAAAGGAAAAATCTGTGGCATGTGGGTGCAATAGTCATTGCAATGACAACTTTACAATGGAGGACATTTTAGTCTGGCGACAAAAATTGCATATACTACCTGAAAGACCTAAACGGATGACAGTACTCATTAGCATCATCCGAAAATGTGCAGTGACATATAAACATACAAAAACACAGACTTTCAAGGTCAATGACAAGACTGTATGCAGGTATGTATGGAATATAAAGTCATATTTGTTATTTTCAGACACCTTCCTTGTACACAACAAGATTAGTGTTTTCATTGAAACTGTCATATCCATCAGCACCATTACAATAACACCATAAATCTGACAAATTTAAATCTGAAGGAATGTTATATGCATCATAAATCAGATAAAGAGAGTTGTACACAATTTAAGCCATATTTAAATGTTAAATCAGTCCTTTAACATTTGAGACTTAGTTTATATCAAAATCTAGTTGTCATAGATGCTCATCAGATTTTGGACAAATATAAATAAACATGTATGATTTTCGGTATGTGTTTATGACCAGACCATTTTTAATACAATTCAATTCAATTTTAAAAATATGAATTTACTTGAGTGTCGGAGAGAGATGTAGAACACTTATTTTTATGGATATGTAGATGGCCAAATATATATATATATATTGTTCTTTTAAAGATTTTAATCATTACTTAGTCATCTGGACAAACTAAAAAGTACATTTTCCAAACAAATATCTGTTCTCATGAAACACTACAGTCAAATGTAATGGGCAATTGTTCCGAAATAAACATGGTTTAGTACCTAAACATGGTTTAGTACCTAAACATGGTTTAGTACCTAAACATTTATCTCTGAAAGACATGCATTGTTTTATGGATATTTTATAAGAAGCAAATAAATAGTTTGTTCAACTTCTCCTTTTAAATGAAATGTCATGTTAAACTTGGAAATACCAGTTATAAAAGCACCAGAGTGAATACTTCAAAATATTTCCTCTGAAGACTGTTACATTGAAACAATTATGTAATATTGATACAATACAAATACAATGAGTTAATGTTTCACATAAAATGTGCCAGTAAACTTCTAATGGTTTATGATGAGTTAGAAAGTTGATTAAGCAAGAATTAATGAAAATTGAATGTGCAACTCTCAATTATATCTCACAGAATGATGTTACCTATTATGATATTTAAAAAGAAGAATCTGAGTGTTAATTTTCCAACTAAATTGCAATGAAATTTGAACATTATTTATTATTTTTTATATTAATTTCTTCTATTATGACAGTAAAACAATCATTCAAAATACTTGCTTAGTTTAGTTTAAAATAAATTAAATTCATTCAAAAATTACTGATCCAAATTTTTCAGGTATACATAACCCAACAAGTCTCAGGCAGACATAGAGCTGAACGAGCAGACAGAAAAAGATATGATGTTGGGAGACATGTTTTGTACCTTGCAGATGCAACTATCATTCAAATCGGTCAGGTCATGGAAGTTGCGCCTGCTGAGATTACAATTAGATTATACAGAACAAAGCAATTTAAGGTGTCACTGACATCATGTAAACAGCTGACAATATCAGTCAGCAATATTTTACCAGGGGAATTCGAATTTCCTGCTTCAAGAAAATTGCCGATAGGCATAAAAAGACTTATTGAAAAGAGATCTTGTATGTTAAAGTAAAAGTTGTTACAATGTACACCATTTCAGTCATATGTTCTTTAATAATAAAATTTGTTATATATTTAAACATTTGTTTTAATAGTTTGGTTTTCTCTAGATTTTGTACACATCCATCTTCCTGTTGGTCCATCTCTCTGTTAAATACTTGATAAAGTTTGTAGGTTTTACAATTTTTGCCGAAATACTAGTTTGATTAAATCAATTTCAATGACGAAAATCATTGGTGTGATAAAAATACACAGTCATTTCATTCACTGATTTATTTCTAACCCAACTCTAACAAGTAAGGCCTTAGCACTGTCATTGTATGTGGGTTTTATGCTTAATGTACATTATGTACTAACACTGTGCCATGTTAGAGTAACATGATCAGAACACACATCTCAATAAAGCAAACCTCCCCACTGCTCTGTACCATACAATGACTGCTGCATTTCACTGATGGACTCCAGTCCAGCATTACCTATCTGGCCTCTCCCATGTGTACAAACCAGCAAGATACTTATGATCTTCTTCTGGCAATCATATACTCATTATTCCCACTATGAAAACGAAGTCATATGTATAACATTCATTTGCATACCAGGCCCAACAACTTGGAATGAATTGCTAAATGAACTTAGACACAAAGACACTGTAATCCCTTTTAAGAGTCTCTTAAAACTCTGAAAAACATGTCAACTGCAAAAGCAAACTTAAAGACTTAATGTTGTCTCCTACCTTAAATATTTTCAGCATGTTTTTTTTGTTTTATAGTTTCATGTGTTTTTTTGTAGTCAAATCATTATAGATGTTGTAAAATGCTTAGAGCTTCTAAAGATTAGGTGCTATACAAAGTCCTCATTATTATTATTATTATTATTATTATTATTATTATTTATACTATGGGTGAGTCTATTTCCCACCAACATCATTATTATGTACATAGAAAAACCACTTGTTAAATCCATGTGAAAGGCAAATGTGTAGCATTCATTTAGCCAAGATTTGGTTTCAACCAAAGAGTGTGAAGAACAGCTTTGTAGGAATTAGCCAAATTGGGTTAAAAGGACATTAGTTGTGTACCAGCCTCACTGACAATGGCAACAGGAATCCTTAGCCAAATTTTGGCTAAGCATTCATTTAGCCAAGATTTGGTTTCAGCCTAAGAGTGTAAAGAACAGCTTTATAGGAATAAGCCAAATTGGGCTAAAAGGACATTAGTTGAGTACCAGCATCAATGAGTATGGCAACAGGAATCCTTAGCCAAATTTTGGCTAATTTAAAACCTGCCTAGCTCCTTCCACAGACAGTAAAGCCATTGAATGGTTATGTACTATATATTGATCAAAAGCTCTTCAAAGATTCTCATTATGTGCCTTTTCTGCTTTGGGTTAAGAGATTTTAGCCCATAGCAGAGGCCTGATTTGAGTAAATGGAAAAGCTCAAGTGAAATCGGAAGCTGTTGTGCTTTGTTCACAAAACGTCTCTGATATCTGAATAGCTCATTAAATATACTGAAAATATATTATAGCTTTGCATGATGTAAAAATCTTCTTTCAAAATCACAACCTGCAAGATTTGTAATAAATAAGTTTGCACTATAATAGTGGAAAGAGAGAATTGCAATACATACTAAAATTCAAATTAAGGAAAGTCTCGCATTTATGTTTGAATACATATGGATACATATTTACTGGTTTGAAAACTACTTTCTTAATTCAAAATATCTTTGATTTTCTATTCACTCACATACTTATAACACATGTTCATCATACGCGTCTACGTCAGTACACTAAAGTCACAAAAACATAATATATTCCAATCTTATAATAACTATTTCATTTGCAGATATATACTCATAATATTCTCTATGATTACAAACATATAATATATTAAATATACTGAAAATATATTATAGCTTTGCATGATGGTACAAATCACTGATATTTGAATAGCTCATTAAATATACTGAAAATATATTATAGCTTTGCATGATGGTACAAATCACTGATATCTGAATAGCTCATTAAATATACTGAAAATATAGGTTTGCACGATGGTACAAATCTTCTTTCAAAATCACAATCTGCAAGATTTGTAATAAATAAGTTTGCACTATAGTAGTGGAAAGAGAGAATTGCAATACATACTAAAATTTAAATTAAGGAAAGTCTCGCATTTATGTTTGAATACATATGGGTACATATTTACCGGTTTGAAAACTAATCTGTTATTTCAAAATATCTTTGATTTTCTATTCGTTCACATACTTATAACTCATGTTCATCATACTTGTGTATGTCAGTACACTAAAGTCACAAAAATATAATATATTCCAATCTTATAATACCATTTATTCCTAATGAATACTATATCTGCTTATAACTTCTACATGTGCAGACTTAATTTCCAGGTTGTTCCTGGTTACCTTCCAGTGTAAAGTATGAGAATCTTTAACAGTGCAGTTAGAAGTTTTAGACTGTATCTACTGTTGGTTTGAAGTGAAAACCATGGAGAAGATTTAACAACAATAAGTATAAATACCATATATGCCACTGCTATGCTATACCAATTTTATAAAGACTGAACACATGCTTACATCTATTAAAAGTAATTTTTGTCATAGTTGTGCTTTCTTTATTAACTTATAGTTCTGACAGCTGTATACATTATGATAAGAACTGACCTATTTTTTCAGAATACAAGTTTTAAAGTCAATTAAAGGAAAAGTATCATTAGATATGGTGAATTTACTTTGTTTAAAATTTTGCTTGAGTTGGCTTTAATATTATTTTGCTTGAAGAAATAATGGAATAATTTAATATGTAACATCAAGTGCTGCCAAAAGTTATGTATTTTAAAAGCATGTGCATGTATGTATAAACGCTGATGAAAAAAGTGATAATTTCAACCTTTTATCTGTAGAATTACCATTATAAAAATGTAAAGGCTATTTGTTTTCGAAACAAGTGAACTGCCTGTAATTATACATTTGGTGAGAGAAATCTTTGCACATATCAGATAAAACTTTCCAATTTAGTCTCAGAAATATTTTTTGCAAATACCACGCATTAATTGTGATGAATGCATTTTGCATCTTATTAAGAATACAAAAGTTGAGTTAACAATGCAGACTTTAACAAAGTACAGCAAGAATTAAATCAAATGTTAATTTACCATTAAGCTGTAGGTATTCACTTGCTTCTGTGTTGTTGATATGCAATCCCTCGTAATCCTGTCCATTGGCTGCATCATGTCTGGCAGATTTGGCATTTATTTGATTTCTTTGTGTGCCTAATATGGAACAGAGGATTTGCCTTAGTAAATATGTTTGGAAGAGAATACAACATGTTTTTACTATGTTGTGACTTCAAACATTTTAATTTCTTACCTATTTTTGCATCAAGTAACAATAATACATAAATAATCATGGACTATGAATCTGCTTCAGATATGTATGCATTAGTTTAATGAAACAAAGTTATTTAATGTAGAAAACAATCAAATATATAAATTGTAGTGTTAAGACTTTCTTCCTGTATTTCAATTGTGTTTTGTATTTAACTCATTGTTGTGCACTCTCATCTCATCTCATCTCCGCCTGTGGCCCCGTTTGGGACATAGGCTGCCAACCAGCTCCCTCCAGGCGTCTCGGTTCTGGGCGAGTCTCTCCAGCTGTCCCCACGTCTTGCCCATCTTCTTTGCGTCTGCATCCAAATCACGGCGCCAGGTGTTTCTAGGTCTTCCTCTCTTCCTCTTTCTTTGAGGGTTCCATGTGAGGGCTTGCCTGGTGATGTTGGGAGCAGGTTTGCGGAGGGTGTGGCCAATCCATCGCCAGCGTCTCTGAAGGATGTCATCCTCAACGGGCTGTTGCTTCGTTCTCTGCCACAGTTCGTCGTTGCTGATTCTTTCTGGCCAGCGGATCTTGAGGATCTTCCTGAGGCAGGTGTTGATGAAGACCTGGATTTTCTTCATGGTGGTAGCGGTGGTTCTCCAGGTCTCTGCTCCGTACAGCAATATCGGCTTCACGATGGTGTTGAAGACCCTGATCTTGGTGGTGATGTTAAGCTGCCTTGATATCCATATTTTCTTCAGCTGATGGAAAGCTGCCCTTGCTTTGCCGATTCGTGTCTTAACGTCTGCATCCGTTCCTCCCTGTTTGTCCAGGGTGCTGCCAAGGTAGGTGAAGCTATCCACCTCCTCCAGCGCATCGCCTTCCACTGTGATGGGTGTATTGCTGGATGCATTTGTCTTGAAAACCTTGCGCTTTCCTCTGTTGATGTGGAGGCCCAGGCTGGCTGAGTTGTCCGCAACAATGCTGGTCTTTTCCTGCATCTGTTGTTGGGTATGCGAGAGGAGAGCCAGGTCATCAGCGAAATCTAGGTCGTCCAGCTGTTTCCACAGCGTCCACTGGATGCCGTTTCTTGTTTGGTCTGTCGATGTCTTCATGACCCAATCGATGGCCTGCAGGAAGAAGAATGGTGATAGAAGGCATCCTTGTCTCACCCCTGTATTTACTTCATTGTTGTGCACTGTGTGACACAAATTCCTGGTAACAAAATAAGCAAATATCCCATGGTGCATCTCAATGTCATTATTTAGATTACCTTTGTACATTACATCAGATGGCATCTTGAATTAGGTTGAATGGTTTTGTTTCAAAATGAAATGTAAATACAGTATTTTTGTTTGTGTATGTGTCATAGTGTGTGTGTATCTCTTAGTTTTTTCAAGTCCTATAAGGAATATTTGCTTTATTTAATACACAGCGAAACTCTTTTAATTTTCCATATAAATCTGTCAAGATTTTATGTCTATTTAAATAGCATTTGTTCTTTCCATTGTTAATCCGGGATTACGTTGTTTAACATGTTTTGTTTTTCTTTCAATCTCTTGACAATGGCACACGGACTCCTCCTAACAAGACTGATAAAAAATATGAAACTCTATATACTCCTTAGAGGTAGCTATCTATAATATATACGGAAAAACTCATAATTATTCCTTTATTAAAACAATTACAACATTAACGGTTCTTTCGTCTTATTAAAAAAAACATTGCTCTTTAAAAAAATGAATTGATTCTGTTCCACATATGATCAAATATACTTACAGGATAAAATCTTATTGGTAATGGGTTGGGGGTTTAGGAAGTGATGCTAATCCCTGCACCTGGAATATACTATGGAAAGAAACATGGCAAGGGAATTTAAAAGATAGTTTCCAAATTATAAAAAATTTAAGAAAAATATAAAATATTTATATCATGAGTAATGAACGACACTCTAAAACATTTATCATCAACCAGATAAAAAAATCTCAGTCTTGCCAGAATTATTAAATGCCCGTGCAGTATATATTTGTTCCTGAAATTTCTTGTGATGATTTCTAATTGATCCTATCAAACGTTATCATTGCATTGTGAATTTAATATCCCATTTTAAGTTTTAAATTAAGTCTTGCACATTGTTTTAATGACAATTACGAATAAACATTGCATTTTTGTTTTCAAAGTTGTTTTAAATATATATGAAATATTATCAATGTGATATATTTGTATTAAGTTAACTGACATAAATGTTGTGAAATGTTAAGATGATTTCAATTATAAATGGAAATTCCGAAGATGGAGAACAAACTTAATGAAAACAATGAATTCATCGAGAAAAATGCAATCAGCATATTAAATTTTATAATATCTCAACAAACAAGAAAGTGATAACATTTTTAAGGAAAGGACATTTTAATTCGGTCCATTGACTGCCACATAATCTGAATACATTTAGAGAAGTCACACATTCTAGAAATTTGTGGATACTTTTGAACTTAAAAAATGCATAACATTTTTCCTAATAGCAGAACCTTTTTCTAATAGAGATTTTTTAAAAACACAAACTGTTTTGGAATTCTGTTGAATGGATCTATATGACAAAATCAAGTGTAAAACAGTTATTTCAATATGTGAAAAATGACTATGTTACACTTCATTTGCAAATTTACGATACATATGTGTGACTAACATTCAATGTACACATCCTGTGCTCAATAGACTGTTCACTCAAATGGAACAAGTAACGGACACAAATTTGTTACACAGCTAGCCATTTTATCAATCTTGTCAATTGTTGGAACACTCTCTCCATGTTTAAACTTAATAAACTCAGTAGGAATGATACCCAAAAATTCAGAACAATTTCGCAACATCAGACAAATAACAAATTCCACATGAATTCAAACTGATGCATTTTTTCTAGTTTTCTCAACTTCTAGTGGATGCAATCGTGCTTTTACTCATGTAAAGGTAGGGATGGCTAATTCAGCTTGAAAAATGTTTAAAGCCATTCGACTTTGTGCCATGTGAGATTAGACAGAAGTATTGTAGAGAACATAACAAATGCTCATGTCCTAAAACTAATGATAAAATCCTTTCTTGTATCACAATAAGAATTAAGCTGATTATGCTAAATAATTCAAAATGAACTCACATGCACATTGTTTTATTTTCTGTGAAAACTATATTTAGCTCAATAAATTTTCTTATTTTAATTATGCACTGCATACATTGCCTCTTGCTAAGACAACAAGAATGTTGAATCATTATCAAAATCAGGGAAATCAAAAGAGATGTGGCATCCTTACCATCAGTGTGTTGACTATGGTGATGATATCTTCTCCAAAGGAATAAAGCTACAACTGCCATTAAGATGACCACAACACCCGCCCCAATACCGCCTGCAACTGCAGGAAGTGAAAAAGTACTACTGCTGTCTGGTGTTATCACTGCAAACATAGAAATGGCATGCAAATTACACTGATATGCTAATAAGAGATGTCCTAATATACTTTGAAATTTGGGCTTTGCTATATTTTGTTTTTTTGCTTAGATCTAAATCGGGATTTAACTAAAATAAAGCTTTAAGTAGTTATTAGCATTCAAGTTAATTATAATGCAAAACTAATTGTAGACTAAATAGCAATAACAAAGTGTTGATCTGTTTTCTAACTAAAGTTATTTTTGTAATTCTGTCATTTAGAACTTAACATTTAATGTGACCAGCATTGTGCTGATGTAGCGATAAACAACATACATACATGCCATGTCTGGGTATAAAAGGCACTAAAATAAAACAGAAATGTATGTATATATACTTTTTGTAGTTACAGATGAGTGTCAGGGACCAGGGTTGACTAGATCGCCCAATAAATGTTGAATACAATCTGTTGAAATTTCTCGGAACAAAAACCTGTTACATGGTTTATTTGCAGTGATATTTTTCAAATACATGACGCAACAAATCAGACTGCTACAATTGGCCATTAGAAGTGGCAGCTATTCAATGTCATCGTATTTTCCATGCTAAAATAATAAATACATGATGTAACAAATTGGACTGTTCCATTACAACTTTGATACTTATAAATAAAGTGTGTTCATTGTTTAGCCATGGAGAAATACTTAATTAAGCCTGGAACTCTGAAATAGAAACTGTTAAATGAAAACAAGGAAGCAAGCAAAAGAACAAAGAAAATTACATCATGTATGGTTTTACTGCTTTGGGATCTTAAGATGCTCAATTGTCAATCTGTCTAATCTGCAATGCAGTTTTGTCAAATGAGGTGCTCGTTCACAGCAAATTGAAGAGACTATTGGAAACAAAAAATTCTAGAGCTGTACCGATTAATCGCCCATACGCGTAATCGGGCCGATTATTAGCACAATCGGTATAATCGGGTATCGGCAAAAATAATCGGTGCCGATGTAAATAATTTTTTTAAATAACCAATTTTTCCTGATAAAAGTTGTATATACAGTCGCGTTTTGACTGACCGTAATTTAATCCTTTGTAACACTAGAGCTCGGGATAAATGCAGTATGCAAGCAAGTTGCTCATTAACTAACACTACTGTATAGTCGAATAACCATATATCGAGATAAACACATCGAGCCATCAATTAATCTTTTGTAACAAAGAGATTGCTCTAATAAAGTATTTAAAAAGAATTTATATTGCTGCCAGTTGTGCGAAATTTTCAACTCCAGCGTCCGGTAACATTTGTAAACTGCAATAAACCAGACTAAAGTACATGTCGCTAACCGCCATTGTAGTGCCAAAGTCATGTGAATAGCCAGTAAGATTAACATCAAAGGGAGTAATGATGGATATATACACAGTAAATTTTGAGGTTTGTGTTTTTTCTTTATCTTTATGAAAACTCACAAAACACCAATAGTCCTTATGTCCCAGTGAGAAATTGTTTGAAAGGGCTTCAGTGTAGGTTTGAGTACGTCGTCTGTCTTTCAGTTAATCCGTAATGCCTGGAGGATGAACGAACTCATTGTCTTTAATACTAGTAAGTGAGAATCATTGCCGGATTTTTTAAAATTATTTTTTATTTCTTTTGTTAGTGTTTCACCAAGCCACCATCTGGCAGAAGGGGCAGTCTCTCATAAGTCATAACAGGTTTTACTGTATCTTTGAAGCACCGACATATAATAAACAAATAAAACAATTCTATATCAATGTTTTACAATTATCTGATGTTGCCGCAGCAATAAAGAGTATTTGTTGTCGTCAAAGCAAGCCGACGACCTTTGCTCATAGAAAGTCGGCAATAAACTCAAAAGCATTGCCTCAATTTACATAGTGATTAGAACATATTTATTGTGCCGCGAAACTTTCCTGTTTGCAAAAAAAATAATCAAACAATCGGTCTCATAATCGGTATCGGCAATTTTGATAATGGGCTATACGTGGTATCGGCATAATCGGCAAAAAGTGACATCGGTACAGCTCTAAAAAATTCCAGATGTAAAGGACAAACCAAAGGAATACTTCGAAAATATTGTGGCTCAACAAAAGAAACAAGCTAAGAAGCTTACGAACTACATGAGGCTGCCCAAACACTGATTGATTGTAAGTTATAAAATCACTCAGTTGTTGGCAAAATACAAGAAAGCATATACTGAGACTAAATCAGTCATTGCACAAGCATTAACAATTGTCAAAAAAGTAAAGAAAGTTCCTTTGTCACATGACACCATTTTATGCAGAAATGAAGACTTATCAGATTTAAAGGATCAAATTTGCGAACACTTTGAAGCACCTGATGATGAATTGACCCTGCTGTGGTCTCTTCAAGTTGATGAATCTACAGACATTAGTGGAAAGCTCAGCTGCTGGCTTTTATTTGATTCATAAAGGATGGAAAATTTGTGAACGAGTACTTATTTTGCAAAGATTTGGAAACTACAATGAGAGGCGAAGACATTTTCCATTTGGTGAATGAAAACATTTTGATCTACAGTGGAAAAACTGTGAGCGTTTGCACCGATGGATGTCCTTCAATGCAGAGAAAAAGAAAAGATTCGTCACTCTCGTGCGCCAAGAAGATCCAAACATGTTAATTATTCACTGCATGATCCACAGAGAAGCTCTCTTGTTCTGAACCAAGTTATTAAAGTTGTAAACTTCATCAAATCTCTGTGGCTTCAATCTCAACTATGTGAAGCGATGGATTTAGACTACAAATACTTACTGTACCATACTGACATTCGTTGGCTTTCAAAGGGAAAAGTGTTAAGCATCTTGCCCATCTCAAGATTGAAGTGATTTTGTTCTTGGAGGTTGATAACAGACTTTAGGTACTCTATTCATGATTAAATATGGTGGCTGAAGGTTCATTTTCTCTCTGACTTATTCGACAAATTAAATTTGCTGAATTTAAGTCTTCAAGGACTATCAGAAACATCATCACTGTGACATCAAAACTGAAGTCATTTGATGAAAAGTTGTCACTGTGGCAAAGTAAGGTCTTGAAGGAGTCCTTGACTGCATTACTACTGTCAATGAATCAAACAAGAAAATCATCCCAAAATTCTGAACACACTGTGAAACCTACAATCGGCACTGCAGCATTACTTCCCATCAAATGCAAGCTATGATAATTGTTTCCATTTGGAAACAACGAAACTACAAATCTTACAAGCGAAGAAGAACAGCTCATCAAATTAAAAAACAAGCCTGGATGAGTTTTGGATCTCAATCAAGAAGTCATATCCTACAATCAGTTCAAAGGCAATCAAAGTAATTCTGTCGTTTGTGTCTTCGTGGTTTTCTGAGTATGGATTTTTAGCATTGACTGAAATCAAATCAAAATAGAGAGAGACTTCTTAAAATCAACGGTGGACATGTTTAGAGAGAATGATTCATATTTAGGCTACAAATTATGTCTATAGCGCATGAACCCCCTACTGAACAAACAATTTTAACAAGTGGTGTACATATTTAAAAGAGAAATTTTACAGCTTATAGTCACTGGCAACTCTATTATGAGAAGAAGCTGACATATAAGTAAACTGTAGGCCGAAAATAATAGTGATGGCACTAAACAAATTGGTCAAATCGTATAACTCATTTGGATTTCTGGAAGACAATGTAATATTAATGATTTTGTTCTTCAGCAAGATAATCATATATTTTCAGTTTTTAAACCAGTCAAAAGGGATACTAGTTTAAATGTAAACAGGCAAATCCCACGGGACACAATTTTCATGAGCAAGAAAATCTTACTCATCGAAATAAAAAATGACATATGGCTTAAACTTTGGAAAAGCAATGTGGAGATTTATGTCATGTTAAACAAAATAACAACCCAGAAATGTGAGACAGTAAGTTTTTAATTCATACTCTACTGTACAGTGATGTATTTAACTGAAAACCTGAGCTCAACACAGTCGTCCATTCAGATGGAGTAGTAATAACAAGTGCTTTAAGATGACTGTAGTAGGGAGTGTTTTCCAGTTTCCTTCCAAAACAATACAAGCAGAATCTTTACAGTACACTCACCCCATGACCTTAAGGATATTTAATCATTTTGGTTTAAGTCTAGTGGGAACAGGCAGTTGTGTTTTTGCAAATTAATTAAATGACTATTTACAGAACTTACAATTAGTTTTAGATTTTGAAAATGATTATGATATTTGAGAAAAGATATTAGATTATGTTTCTCTAATTAGCAGGAATATCTCAGATATAGATTTTAAAGAAATAGATTGTTTATCTGCTTATCATTGAACTCTGACAATCTCTGTCAACCTTTACACTTAAACCCCATTTATTTAACATTTGTATTGGGTGGATCAAATTGTAGGTGAGTTAACATTGTTATGATGCTGCTAAGCATCTCTGGAAGGGTGCCTCTTCTGCCTGTGATACATCGCACCAGACAAAACTGACGCCTCTGGAATCAAAGGTCTTTAAAGGTAAAAGATAGAGAATATTGACTCTCTGACCTGATCCAACAGCTTGAATAGTGTCAGTCAGAAAACAGTTCTGAATGTTATGCTAGTTGTTATGGTGCTAATATGCAGATGCAGAGGAAGTTTTTGTTTTGAGTAATCTCCTTGTGTGGATAACCAACAGATATAGTATGATATAATATAGGTATAAATATTAATTTAAAGCAAGGTATATAATACAAATCTGACCTAACCATAATGACTATATCCTTGGACACTATAAATCTTGGGACACCCATAATTATTTTTGAAAGTAATTTTTCATGACATATAAATATTGGGACACCCATAATTATTTTCAAAAGTAATTTTTGATGACCTATAAATATTAAGACACAAAATTTATAGCAATTGTTTTATGTATTATAAGTCTAGGACACCTACAACATTTTTAAAATACTAATTGATCAATGTAATAAAAATACATTTATTTAAACAATAATGCTTTCGCAATAGTTGTAATACTGTAAAACCTCAGTTTAATTTTGGTTTGACTTTAGCAACCATAATCGTTAACACACGTATGGTAATTGTGCTAGTATTATGAAATACAAGGGAACCAATCATCAACAAAGTACTTAAGTTGCAAGACAAAGGTCCCTCTTACCCAAGCCAGTTTCAGGGTTTAGCTGCTTACAAGAACCAGATTGCTGTTGGAAAATGAAAGAAATATCTGCCAACTATAAGTGAAAGAGACATGAAAATAGCTAGCGTGCCAATGTACATATTTTTATGTTCAAACATTTTTTAAATTCACTCATTGAATTTCTTAAAAATTTCTTAAATTTTTTGAACATTATAACTTTTTTTTATTCCTATCCAATTAGTGTAACAACAAGCAAATAACCTTATGTATTGATACAGTTGCTAATTTGATAGATACAACCTTATTCCGTTAGTGTGTAAAGGCAGCACTGCTTTGTTTTCCCCAACGTACAACCTAGTCATTTTTCACTATAAAGTCTACTTGTGTGCCATGAATTTGATACTTGCACAATGCCATGCTGAGACCCTTTAATCGAACCTTACTGTATGATACAAAGTCTCTATACAGTTTCCAAAGCCCAACCTCTTTATAAATAATGGTCAAAGTTTATTTGCATGTGTGATTAGGATTTTTAATGTAGCTTTAACAATGTTTTAGTAATATCACTACAATGTCTGCAGTGTGGAAGTTTATAGTGATGTCTAACAGTGTGGCATCATGCCACAGACATGTAGGATAATCTCCTACAAGGTCACATTATCCTGGCACCATCCCAACCAGTCCTAACACTAACCTCTTAATGCTGTGCCTAATGTAACTGTATGTACCATTTTTTTAAGTCTTTGGTAGGACTTGGCCATGGATCAAACCCACAACCTCCCACATCTAAGGCGGACACTAGCCACTAAGCCACCGGAGTGGTCCCTAACTAGTCAAAGGAGTCTACACTTAATCATACCCAGCAAAGATAATGTTTCTTTGAAGTTGGAATTTACTCATTATTCACAATGCAAAACATAAATATTTCCGTGATTGGAATGTATGTTTCATGGAACAATGGGTTATCTGTAAATCCAAAAAACTAAATTAACAAAATCATGGTTGATATAATTTGACTTTATGAAACACAGCAGCGAGGTTAAAATTTAATTTTTTGCACATAATGAAAATATCATATTGTGATACATCATTCTGGATTATAGGACATATGTTGTCATAGTAACAACACCCAACGTCTAGACAATGCATGAATGTTGAGCCTTAGTTCTAAAAGAAAATAATAGCATAACAATCCTTGAAGACTATGCTGAAATGGAACTCAGATTATCCCAAACTCTAATCATTTGGTATACTGGGTACATTTTTCGAAGTCACTGAGATAGCATGATCATATATGCACATATTTTATAAACAATGTTATGTATAGCTAAAAAAAATTAAAACTCCTGGTACATGATTTATTTTTTGTACTTTTATTCATGGTTGTAAATTGTACAGAATATCTTTAGTTTGATTTGCCTACATGACTACATGATCAGTTTCTTAAGAGCATAACAACTATATGGGATCTATAAATATATACTTGTGTATATTTTAACAAGTATTCACAATGATTTAATTTTTTTCAATTGGCTGATGGGGAATCAATGATTTTAGTAGAATTCAGTAATTTCGCAAGGTTGGGTCACATGACTGGCAAGATCAAAGTAAAACAAGTAGCAAGATCCATATATATAATTGCAAACTAAACAGAACTGAGAAATCGGATTCATTTCAATTTTGGAGACATCACCATTTTTGTATTCTTCGTTTAAGACTGCATACATGTTTTCTTTCCTGTTGCACCTGTAGAGCTGTGCACCCCCTTATAATGCTTTGCAGTATTTTCAGGATATTTGCAGCATTTCGTGTCACCTTTCTGAAATCTTTATAAGTGCACACCAATAGCAATCCACAACTTCACTGAAAATCTTTATTACATCATGTAACCAAACTGTCAATACAAACAATGATCCATTGAACATTACTGACAAATCGTTATTATGTCATGTAACCAAACTGTCAATACAAACAATGATCCATTGAACATCAATGACAAATCGTTATTACATCATGTAACCAAACTGTCAATACAAACAATGATCCATTGAACATTACTGACAAATCTTTATTACATCATGTAACCAAAATGTCAATACAAACAATGATCCATTTCAAAACTGATGCAAAATATTTGATATTACAATATTTGAAACATATGACAGTTGAAAATAATTTATTAATGATCATCATTGTTGAGCTTAGTGTTGAAGGTTACATCAAAGCAATGTCAAGTTTAGTGTTACGTGTATGCTGGAATGAAGATCATTGACTAGTCTTATTCACTTCATAGTATGCATTTTCAGCAATTGGGAACTGCTTTGCTCTTAATATCATTACTGCCGTTTGCCGAACATGTGAAGACTGCAGTTTGCATCCTCTCAGACAAGCTCCATTGTTGTGCCTTCCCCAAAGTCTTCACAAGAGCAGTTGATTTCTTTCCGCCACACTTTATATCTGAAACATAATTACAAAAATTGAAATTTGTACAATATACAAGTTAGTTCAGTAAAGATGTGTTCACACCATAACTTTCCAAACAATGGTGAAACTGATTCTATTTTAGAATTTGAAAGTTTTAGGAAATTCAAATAACTAGCTGGGATTAAATTTAACATGTGTCGGGTACCAACTGTGTATGTATGCTTCACTTGGTAAAAACATATTCATAAAATGTTTTAAATTACTGTGTAAGCAAATGTTATAACAAAGATATAAACATGATATAAAAGAAAAAATAAAAATATCTACATACCTGCAGCAATTTTGCTATCGGAAAACATAAGTATGAAGCCATCACTCAAGGAATCAGCTGTTGCTAATGGCAGATTGTGCTAAGCAAGTTCGCACATCACAACTTCATCATGAGTCACACACAGTGAGTATGCAGTCTGTTGAACATTTCATATTATTTGAAAAGAACTATGTAATTGGTGCCATCTGTGCAGCCTTGTCGATCACTGTATGCTTATCCGATTTTATGTGGCAAGAGATGTCATTCCCACCACCACTCCTAATTGATATTATCAGTTTCACAGTTTGCAGAAGGCATAACTATTGCCCTTTCAGGAAATGAACAGCCAGGTCCTACTGTGAGAAACCGCTGTACTCATCGCTTCGTGTTGTTGATTAAAGTTAATTTTTTTTCAGTCACTCTCTTCCTTATATACTATTTCAAATACATTTCCCAAACCCTGTTCAGCCATTATGCTGTTGACACTACAGACATCAACAGAGAAAAATGACATGTGCTGTTGTAGAGCATTTTGCACACGACCCTTCTATTTAATACAGAGCTAACTAGGGCAAGCTGTTATTGCTTTAATTTTGTACTCTTTTTTTTGTGTACTTGCCAAATACAAATTTTCCGTATTTTACCCGCAACAAAATAGGATTCAGCTCTTGGAGTTGTATTTCCATATTTTATATTTTTCCCCCATATGAAATATGGAAAAATTAGGAGGGTGCACATGTCTGATATTAATTGAGAGACAAAAAACATTTTATTGGACTGTTCAGTGAAAACTGAAAGTGCTTATTATTAGTGCAGTAAAATTTGTCTGGAACTATTGTGAATTATTCAAAGAAGTTCTGGTCTTGACACTATCATCATTCTTGGTGGACCAATAAATTGCCGGTTTTGAAAGTTCTATTGAACTTTTTCATTCCTTTGGAATTTTTCATAAAACTTTATCAGGATTTGGGATTCACTTTATAGTAGGTTTTAATCACATTTTATATTCATATCATTGATAATTAAATTATTTTAAGTTTAAGATTATGTTAAGCTTAGAATGAAAACGTTTTGGTTGTGCTTCTTTCTGTAACTTCATTTGTGACAACAAAATGCAATTTGAAATGATAATATACACAGCTGCATTGAGGAGTCCCAATAGGAAAATAAATTCTTGGGCTGAAATATGACTCATCTAGAAGTTTGAAGACAGGACTAAACCGATTTTCCGGGAATAGAAAGAGAATGTGAATAGGAAGTAATGTACTGTATATACTCATGAATACAGCTGAATGAACAGATATAAACACTAAAAGGTGCATGACCTGTGAATAAGCCAACCCACAAGTTTGAGACATCACATTATGACAGGCACTCAAAATACATTGTCTGAATAGTTTTGTGACTGATACAAGAATACTTACAGTTTTACCTGGAAGATGTTATATATGTATGTACTATAATCAATAATTCCAAGAGGAAGTAATGTTAAGAATACTATATTAATATGTATTCAGTATTTTATAATATCACTTACACTGGTACACTGGGTACCACATACAATAACCTTATTAAATATATATATATATCCACAGTCGGCTCCGCTTATATGCATGGCCTCGGGACCGATTCTATGATATGCAATTAGGTGGCATATGCACTAAACCGGCATTCATGTTATGATGTGTATCTAGTGCAGCATGCATACTGATACCCATTATTTCTCCGTATTATTTCGTATGAAGGTCAGTTTTGTCAGTAGATCGAGGAGCAGACTGGATCGGATTCTTAACGAGGGCAATGTGAGTTTGTGCTAAAGCTAAAGAGTGTTAAAGCCGTTGACCATGCTTGGTTAATTATTATGGTTGTCTACTATCGCGCCTCCTGGTGATCAACAGAGAATCAGAGAGCTAATGCCGACTTGGTAATATTTATGATTATCTACTATAGCGCCTCCTGGTGACCAACAGAGATCTAATAGCTGTGATGTTGATATTAACAGACTTCATTAATCAACCTTGACCACCAATGTTCCGAATCGTTTTTTTTCATTTTGAAAGGAACAATTTTGAACAATGCAGTTATCCGAAGCAATTTAACACATAATAATGCATGTTCGGACTAGAACAATTTATGCAATAATGCGAAGTATGCATATATACGATATGCAATTGTCTGACATTGATATCCATTGAAAACAATGGCAACAAATCGGGACTGGCACAAAGCTATGCAATAAGGCGGAATATGCAGTTATACAATATGCACATATCTTGAGGCAACTGTGTGTATATATATATCTTTAAAATTGTAGAAATATAATAATTTCACTAATAGTTCAACAACTATATGTTAAGTTCAATAACAGTGCATACTTCAAAATCCAGAAAACCCATAGTTCCTGTCACATTAATTCTCACGTTGGTCATTTATTGGTCTATGTAGGTATATTAGAAGTCTTGTGTGTGATTAGAACTTTTAATGTAGCATAAACAACTTTAAGTCAAATCGCTACAATGTCTACAGTGTGGCAGTTTATAGTGATGTCTAGCACTGTGGCATCATACCATAGACATGTAGCATGATGTCCCAATGAGTCACTTTGTCCTGACACCAGGCTGACCAGTCTTAACACTATTCTCTTGTTAGCACCATTTTTATAAGTCTTTGGTATAACTCAGCTAGGGATTCAACCCACAACCTTTCAAATCTAAGGCAAAAGCTCTAACCACTTGGCCACTAGAGTGGCCTATATTAGAAGTGTATCATCATTATATAGTAGTACTTTATTGCTCAGTGTATCTTAGAAGTAACATAGAGACTATGGTAATTAGCATATATGTTAGAATTAACATAGAGACTATGGTAATTAGCATATATGTTAGAATTAACATAGAGACTGTGGTAATTAGCATATATGTTAGAAGTAAAATAAAGACTATGGTAATTAGCATATATGTTAGAATTAACATAGAGACTGTGGTAATTAGCATATATGTTAGAATTAACATAGAGACTGTGGTAATTAGCATATGTGTTAGAATTAACATAGAGACTATGGTAATTAGCATATATGTTAGAATTAACATAGAGACTGTGGCAATTAGCATATATGTTAGAATTAACATAGAGACTGTGGTAATTAGCATATGTGTTAGAATTAACATAGAGACTGTGGTAATTAGCATATATGTTAGAATTAACATAGAGACTGTGGTAATTAGCATATATGTTAGAAGTAACATAAAGACTATGGTAATTAGCATATATGTTAGAATTAACATAGAGACTGTGGTAATTAGCATATATGTTAGAATTAACATAGAGACTGTGGTAATTAGCATATATGTTAGAATTAACATAGAGACTGTGGTAATTAGCATATATGTTAGAATTAACATAGAGACTGTGGTAATTAGCATATATGTTAGAATTAACATAGAGACTGGTAATTAGCATATATGTTAGAAGCAACATAAAGACTATGGTAATTAGCATATATGTTAGAATTAACATAGAGACTGTGGTAATTAGCATATGTGTTATAATTAACATAGAGACTATGGTAATTAGCATATATATTAGAAGTAACATAGAGACTATGGTAATTAGCATATATGTTAGAAGTAACATAAAGACTATGGTAATTAGCATATATGTTAGAATTAACGTAGAGACTGTGGTAATTAGCATATATGTTAGAATTAACATAGAGACTGTGGTAATTAGCATATATGTTAGAATTAACATAGAGACTGTGGTAATTAGCATATATGTTAGAATTAACATAGAGACTGTGGTAATTAGCATATATGTTAGAATTAACATAGAGACTGGTAATTAGTATATATGTTAGAAGCAACATAAAGACTATGGTAATTAGCATATGTGTTAGAATTAACATAGAGACTGTGGTAATTAGCATATGTGTTAGAATTAACATAGAGACTATGGTAATTAGCATATATATTAGAAGTAACATAGAGACTATGGTAATTAGCATATTTGTTAGAAGTAACATAGAGACTATGGTAATTAGCATATATGTTAGAATTAACATAGAGACTGTGGTAATTAGCATATATGTTAGAATTAACATAGAGACTGTGGTAATTAGCATATGTGATATAATTAACATAGAGACTGTGGTAATTAGCATATATGTTAGAATTAACATAGAGACTGTGGTAATTAGCATATATGTTAGAAGTAACATAAAGACTATGGTAATTAGCATATATGTTGGAATTAACATAGAGACTGTGGTAATTAGCATATATGTTAGAATTAACATAGAGACTGTGGTAATTAGCATATATGTTAGAATTAACATAGAGACTGTGGTAATTAGCATATATGTTAGAATTAACATAGAGCCCGTGGTAATTAGCATATATGTTAGAAGTAACAGAGACTGTGGTAATTAGCATATATGTTAGAATTAACATAGAGACTGTGGTAATTAGCATATATGTTAGAATCAACATAGAGACTGTGGTAATTAGCATATGTGTTAGAATTAACATAGAGACTATGGTAATTAGCATATATGTTAGAATTAACTTAGAGACTATGGTAATTAGCATATATGTTAGAAGTAACATAGAGACTATGGTAATTAGCATATATGTTAGAATTAACATAGAGACTATGGTACTTAGCATATATATTAAAATTAACTTAGAGACTGTGGTAATTAGCATATATGTTAGAAGTAAAATAAAGACTATGGTAATTAGCATATTTGTTAGAAGTAAAATAAAGACTATGGCAATTAGCATATTTGTTAGAAGTAACATAGAGACTATGGTAATTAGCATATATGTTAGAAGTAACATAGAGACTATGGTAATTAGCATATTTGTTAGAAGTAACATAGAGACTATGGTAATTAGCATATATGTTAGAAGTAACATAGAGACTATGGTAATTAGCATATATGTTAGAAGTAACATAGAGACTATGGTAATTAGCATATATGTTTGTAACTGAATGTGAAAGTTTATAAAAGCATTTAATCATAATATTGATCATAACTGACACCAACCTTCTGCAAATAACATTCAGTCAACAAGATGATAAAATTAATATAATAATCATATGCTTGTAGTTTATATCTCATCTTCTTTAAAAGTCATAAATTGAATCTTCTGTCATGCAATATAAAAAATCTAATACCAAAATTATAACCTTATAATTTTAGCAAATATCTAATGTGACTGAATTATTGAATATGTGATAGTTAAATAATTTCATTTTTTAAGAGACTTCTATCTGTGAACCATCACTGGAGTCTCTACCTTTCAATAAAATCAAATATTGAACTTTCATAGAAATAGGTCTTGTAAAAATCCTTAAATTTAACTACTCAGGAGAAACAAATCTGAAGAAATAAAATAGTTCACAAGAATTACAGAGGCATGATACTGGGATAACCCATAGAGAAGAAAAGAAATTGGTTTTGTTGTCGTCTTTCTTTTGATATATGCTTCATCACTATGATAACTTCTAGGTACGTAAACGTTTTGAACAACACACAACTTGAGGGCTGCAGATTCCATCTTTATATATTGATTTCCAGCCACAGTTCACTTACAGCGAATGCAATATTATTGTAAAATTCATGAGTTTCAGTGGTACTGTAATATAGAAGTCACTGTGTTAGACTTTGAAAATGTGCAGGAAGGTAAAAGGGAATCTTTGGATTATGTAATGAGTTGGCAGAAAAGGGGCTAGAGCTCAAATCAGTTGTGCTTAAATTTCTGTCAGTGTAATGTTGCTCAGAAGTTTGCTGCTGATGCAATAAATGGAATCCCTATTCATCTGGAAAGTATTCATTGACCCAATAGATTAGAAACCGATACAGAAAATTCGCTTAGAGACATACCTGCTCGTTTCAAGATATCATATATTTTCAGTGCACAAATGTGTGTTTACATAAGCTGCAGTAATATACACTTGTATCAAGTTACAGGAATTGTAACATAATAATGAAACATAGGATGATATATCTGATAGTTTACGACTTTCTGAAGAAATATTGCATTGTATATGTGCGTGTTACGTATCTCTTTCCCAAAGACTGCCTTCTGACTGGTGAGTGTTTTCTTGCAAGACGTAATGTGAAATCTGGAAAGCTCTGACCTCATTATGTGACCCTTTCATCTTGTCTGGATGACCAAAATCTTCCAAAGGACTGCATAATTCTTTACTCCCCATTGCTTTCAATGTTTTATATAGGAAAACCATTATCTTGTGGACCCCTTAGAAGTAAACCACTTTAAAATAATGCGAGAATGGCGCTTGCAAGTTCCATTACCATACCAGCGCTTATTAGAACAAACACTACTGAACAAAGACAGCCTCAGGCAACAATCATCAGATGATTTCTACACCTCAAAACTGTCCTCTTTATATTGTCTTTATGATTCATCACTGAACATACTTAACAGAAATTACAGTAGTCTCATACAAGATATTGTCACAGATGAGTTGTTCATCAACTACTATAACATTATATCTGTGTTTTCCATCACATCAGCTACCAATATGAGTCAAAGTGTGAAATGGAAACAGACGTCTCAAGAAAGGAGCAGATCCAGAGCTTTGTCACTTTAAAACTTGTCTGAAACCATATCTACAATGCTATGTAAAAACACGTGTCGTCTCATCTTCTAAACATTTTGTTTGTCTCAGAGTCTGCCATCTTGCATTTTTCATGGACAATCTTGTCTAACTCGCCATGAATACAGACCCACAACCTGGTGAAAGGAGAATAAATCAACTATGCACCAATGCCCATCACAAAGGCATTTCAAAGGATTATAAAAATTTTGTTAGCATGGCATATTTAACTGTGTGAAGAAAACAATTGTGCTTGCAAGGCAGTATACCATCACTGAAAAAAGATCTAAAAAATGGTGCTCCTAAAGAAGTTTATTGTTTTAAATCACAATGGGACTGAAATGCATCTGAACATGGCTTACATCATTACAATCCTTCACAGACATATGCAAAATGACTTTGATGGACAATTAGGAATTTCAGCAAGAAAATGTGGATCTAGATGAAAGATTTTAATCCCTGACCATTCTTGATGTGGACAAAATGGATAACGTTAGTAATAATTACAGAAATGAAAACTTCCCACTAAACATCTTTAGTGAAGATATACAGGGCAATACTGGAGCCATTGACCCAAACCAAATGAGATCATTGCAGTTAGCTTCCCACAAACTTCTATCATCAAAATAAGTAGCAAATAAATATAAGTACATGTATCATAGATTCATTCATTCTATACACTGAGCCGCTCTCAAGTGTCAAAGATCATCACCCAGTGTCTCCCGAATTGTACGCTGATGACACTCAAATATACAAATCTAGGTACCCAACTGAAGGTGATGCAACCATCCAAGGAGCAGAGAGATTTTTGTGCTGTGAAATCATGGTTCACATGCAACAAACTACAGATACATGATTATAAAACGGAGGCCATTCTGATCACAACACAAAGACTTTACCATTCACATCCTTTACCTCGAACAATAAATATCAGCAGCACAGACATTATATTCTCACAGTCAGTATGAAACCTAGGCGTTACTCTAAACAGTATTCTCACATTGCAACAACATGTCATGAACATATGCAAGGCTGCATATCTTGAATTGAGACGCATCTGTTCCATTCATAAATATCTTTCTGTTGATGCCACTAAAACACTTGAACTTTAGAACTTTCAAGACTGGACTATTGTAACTCAATTCTGTCATGTTCATCACATTATTTACTCCAGAAACTTCACAACACATCTGCTAGGATCGTCTTTAGAGTACCACAATCAGAATACACCTCTCCACTACTCTGTACCCTACACTGCCTATCCATTTGATCCAGAATATAAAAAAAAAATATTCTCTGTGCTACATTTCACTAATGGTCTCCAGTCCAACACATCTACCTGGCCTCACCCATGTGTATACACCAGCAAGATACTTACACTCATCTTCTGACAATAAATTACTCATTATTACCACTATGAAAACAAAGTCATATGGATAACCTTATTTTGCTTACCAGGGCCCACCAACATGGAATGAATTGCCCATTTAAATTAGACACAAAGACACAGTGATCCCTTTTAAGAGTGTTCTTAAAACACACTTTTTTCGACTGCAAGACCAAGCATAAAGATCTAATGTTGCTTACCTTAAATATTGCAGCATTTTTGTTTATGTTTTCTAACTTCAAAGTGTTGTTGTTTTTTTTTTGTTTTTTTTGTCGTCTTATCATTATAGATGCTGTAAAGTGCTTAGAGCTTCTAAAGACCAGGTGCAATACAAAGTCCTCCTCATTATTATCAATATTATTATCATTATCATTATTTTTATTCTGCATCAAGACGTCAACAGCAGTTACTTCCCTTGTTTAATGTCTTGAGACTCGTTTACAAATCTAAATCTACATATAGCATATGGCTACATTTGATAAACTGAACCATCACAATTTAGCTCATTAATTTAGGAAATGACATTGCAAGTATAACCAATACATGTGCAGCAACTGATCATGGAATCACAGAGACAAATTTAAAATCATGGAGTTGTGATCTTAGTAAGTAAAGTCATACATTATTTCGCATCGTGCCAATTTACTGGACTGCAGTTTGGTGGCCAATTATACTGTATTATAGTATTATTGCTGTGCAGTATTTTCTTACAATACATTAAATGTCAAAAGGTGTAATCTTCCTGCACGTAATCATTCAGATGACAACTTTGCAGATCATTATTATTTACTGCTGCACCTGTGAAACACCAGATATCGATGCATTGTTGATGAATTTTGAAATTACATCCATAATGGTCCAAGTTGTTTAACAGTGTCTGATAAATGCAGTATCTGATGTAAATTTGCTGAGATCTGCTTTTCAGATTACAATAATGAGAATAAGCAAAAGTATTTTTAAAAAGTTTATATTTTCTTAACACCATTTTAAAACTTTTTACTTGAAAAAGCTGCTTCAAGATATGTGTATTTATTGTAAATAAATCTTCATAAATAGTTGAAATTTGTTTATCTATTTAATCGCCTTTCTAATTTAACTGGAACAGTTTTATGCTTGAATTGTCTGCATTCTTCATGCAACATTGTTACAGCAATGAACATTGCATAAGCTTGCTCAAGATTGTTTGTCTACATAACTCTTGTGCCAGCTTGTATATATTTAAGATTGTGAAATCTTATAGCAAACTTCTGTATGCTTGTTCAAGTTTGCAATATGTGTTTCATGTTGTTTGCGCAAGCTTGCAGTTTTTTCAGTGCAGACTTGTGCAAGCTTTCCACAATGTTTTAAATACTTGCTTGCAAGATATAGTTTGCGCAAGCTTGCCACAAGGTTTCAAATACTTGCTTGCAAGATACAGTTTGTGCACGCTTGTGACAAACTTGCACGAAGGGCCAAAATTACTGCACTTGAGAAAGTCCAAAACCATGAATTTAATATGAAACATCAGGCCTCATTCATATGCTGACATATATGAGATGATGATGTTGAAAAGACTGCTGCACTAAATTATTAACTATTAAGAACATTAAGACATCAATGATTGATGATTGTCAGCAGCTTTGCATATCTTGGTTCTCATAATATACATTGACTTGCTACCACATACACATGCAGAGGAGCTGAGACAAAATGGTGTGATCAGGAATTATCTGTCAACCAGCTTGAAGTGAGATGGGGACAAATATTGAAATAATTCATTAAGAAAACATTCTCTGAGAATTGCATTTCACTGCATACTGAAATAATGAGGTAATGTGATGAAATTGTATCCATTGCCATTGCTGAAAAACTAGGAGAAAAAAATGGATACAGCTTACTTCTGACCAATGTGAAGTCTTCACATCCGTTATCATTCTTAAATGGAGCTTAATAGAGCAAAATCAAGTCACTTTCACAGACAAATGAAACATGTTCTATTCAGTACCACCTACAATGGCAGTATTGTCAGCTTTGGATTAGACACTGCTCGAGAGACTGACCACTGAAATGCAACACTCAGCAATGTAATGATACAGATGTCCACAGTGGACAAGCAGAAACAAGTGCATACGGTAATCCAGTCTGTCATCACAGGACAGGATGCTTCTGTATCCCAGTCTAGATCTTACCAAGGACTCCGCTTTTACTTGTCTTACTTCTAGATTTTTCTATCCTCCTTATAACTTTTCCGGACAGTGACAAATTACTGACTTTTCGAAGACAAATTGTCATTAACCTTACATCTAAAGCCTATAACAATATCACTGCCTAAAGAACTTCTGCATAATGATTAAGTCAGGAAAATTCTAAAGTAATGCCTAACTAGATGGCTTTCTCTTGGAAAGTGCATTAATTGTCTTCTAGAGCTGTGGGTGACACTTAGTGAGTTTATTGAGAAAATGTATTGAGAAAAGGCAAAGTCACAAGGCTTGTGAGAAGGCAGGGACAGATGCTGGTGCTGTAATTGTTGACAGCTGGTTTAGTCAGAAGAAAACAAAGTTGTCACCTGCTTCAAGCCTTAGCAATGCCAGGCTGAAAAGAATAAGAGACAACCTAAAATCAAGACGTACCCTTGCATATTGCCAGTTTTTAAGCTGGATTCAGAACAGTTATGACAGACCCAACAAAGCTCTACAGCATGACAAGCCCCTAATTCACAAGACCAGAGAGATTTTACTATCCATGTACAGAGAATTCCTTTCAATTGTTATTAAACTGAAGTAAATTGTTGACAAGACAGACATCACAGCAATTGATGTAAAAGATGAGAGCTTGTACATTCATTGTCAAGACTTGTACTTTAGTGAGGCAACCAGCAAACTTCTAGAAAAGATGAATTCTGAAGCACAGTTACAGACAAGAATGCACTGTAGGGCATTTGTGATCAAATCACTCTCATATATGAAGGAAAACGTTCCATTAAAGGATGACTTGCTCATTCATGCAAGTATTGCAGATTTGGCTAAACAATCTTTAGCCTCATTTAAGGACCTGGCTTTTTTTCTCCAGCAGACAGGAAGGAATCAACACTGATGATCTGCATAGAAAGTTTCAGCTGTACCAAAGCTACAATTTAGACACAGAATTGAATATGGAAAGAGCAGATCATTAGTGGGTTGCCCTCAGGAAATAAAATGATGGATCTGACCAACTCATTTTCCAATCCTTGGGATAGTAATGGTCTCAATACTTTCAATACCGCACAGCAACAGCAATGCTGAGAGAGCATTCTCAATGGTAAGAAAAAACAGAACTAGTCAAAGAGACAGCCTGTCTGTATCAACACTGGAAGCTATTCTTGTTAGCAAATTTGGCACCCAAGGACAAATAAATGATGAACTTTTGCGGAAATGCAAATCTGCGACATACAATGGACTGAAATAACAAAAATAACCATCTTTATCATGACATATACATGTTATTCTTATACCTACTGATTTTTTTACCCTGTCTCCTGATTTTTGATGGTGAGCCTCCTGATTTTGATTTGTTTAATGTTGGCAGGTCTGGTTATAATTTGCATTGAAAAAGTAGATTTGCCATAAAGTTGTTTGGGTTATTCATATGGAAAAAATGACAATCCCAGTACCGGAAATGTACTCAGCCTTCAAAATATTGTTGAGCCGAGAAAAGCAATAGAAGAATACAAAGTCGGAGATTTGGTGTCAGCACAGTTGCCGAGTTTTGGAATAACGGAAGGGATCATTGCAAAGATTAGGGGTCAGTTCATTTCTGTTTAGTTGTATTACATTAAATTAGAAAAGAACATGTACTTGTATTGGCTTTCGTATATTGTCTACCATCCTAACGTGCATGAAAAAGAAGGTGCATTTTAATACGCCTTTTCTAATTGTCTACATCATGGGTCTGTGACTGTCAACAGTAATTATATAATAAAAAGTGCATCATTCTTCTATTTTCCAGCTTTAATTGTTTTCTGATTTGTAATTTTGAGATGAACTTGTAAGGCATTGAGACAGGTACAGAATATAACCTTGAGTATATTTTTTATCAACAATTTCAAATGATTTTCCCAATTGCCAAAAGTAGACTTTTTAATAATAGTGCTGGGTTAATACTTTGTTTTCTTTTTTTTTTAAAATTAAATTCAAAACTAAAAGATTCCGAACATGATTTATAAATTAAAGGCTACAACAGTTACAATAGTGTTATATGTGTACTAATTGTTTTATCAATTCATCACATTATTTATATTTAATTTTTTATTTACAGAATTGATCCAAAAGAAATGGCCATATGTAAAGGATGTAATGATTAACAATAAAATCAGCGAAATACTGCAAGCCTTCAAGAAACCGGGATTAAAATGCATAGATGTTAACCATTATGCTTTTTTCCAGCAAATTATGTTTGCTGCTAGACTCATGGATTACACTTTTCTGCTAAATTAAAAAGTAAACTTAACATAAAACAATAATTTTTTTTTGTTCATTTTCATTATCATCTCTTCAATTCCACTTTAAAAATTGAGAATATTCTTCAAAAGGTGACTGCTGCATAATAATAGCACAAGAGCACCTTCCTTGTTAGCTGTTAGCAACTGTATTCAACCCATTTCCAAAAAACCATGGCTTACTTCCTATGAGAACTTTGCCTTAAGCACTGATTTATTTTATTCATGAGCTAGTCAGTTTGAAAACCAGTCTACTTTGTAAATTATAATAGCAAAAAGTAAGTATGTAAGTTAGTAAGTATGGAAATGGATGAATATTTCAAACTAAAATGTAAAATTTAGCATTTTAAAAACATAATGGGCATTCTGGATATTTTTGAAAATTTCAATTGTGATGAACTAAATTTTAAATATATTAATGTAATCATTTGCTTCATGATATAAATTGTTCATCTGCTGGTTCTTTATCCTAGTGTGTGTCCTAGGAAATCTCGGACTATGTCTGAGGACACCTTGGACTCGGACACTACATCCTAGGACAAGCTCGGACATTGTAGTATAAAAACCTTGGACTTTTACCTCGGACAGTAACCAATACTCCGAGGTTTTTCCTAGAAACATTTGTCCAAGATTTCCTAGGAAACCTCGGAAAATGTACAGCCGGGTAAAATGTACTCAAACTAACAAAACTATTTTATCTTTGTGTCAATATTGCACAAGATACCAGTAAGTGCAGTACAATAATCTTTGCCATCTTTGAAATCACTAGACTTATTCTTGTTGGAAATAAGATAAGGTTAAGAAAACCCATGTTAATATAACCATTATCACAGCAGTCATATGTTGTTTCTGCTGTTGTTGTTGTAGGTTTTCAGCACATGATAAGCAGCTTAACTGGTGGAAGAAGAACCCAAGACAATCCACCAACCCATGGGAAGCTACTAGCAAGCTTTCTCACATATTCACATTGGCTGAGCATATATATTAAGGTTGACACCGTTTTCATTTAGGAACAACCAGGTATCATAAAAATTCTTTTAGTGATACCCCATGTTGACATGGCCTTCTGTTTTTGGAGCGAGTAATGCTCACAAAATATTCTGAAGATGGCCACAAAGTGACCATGCTGCAGGCCAAGATGCATCATTTTCATTTAGAACCAACTAGAAATGTGCAAACTCCAGGTCAAAATGATTTTCTATTAAGAAGAAGTAGCAATAACAAGATTTTCAAAACAGCTGCCATGGCAGGACTATAATAGTCAGATTGGTACCATTTTCATTTTGAACCAACCAACCAGCCATCCTGAGAAGTCTTCTGTGAAAAGAGCATGATGGTATGACTTTCTGTTCAGGAAAAGATTTTCATAAAGGTTGCAATGGTTGCCAAAGTTTCTAGGATAAGTATAATACACAAATTGCTTGCATTTCATCACTGGTACCTACAACCTTAATATCTTGAGATGAAAATTCCAAGGGAACTGCCAGCTTCCCTCCTCAATTAAATAATGTTGATGAAGTATTCTGAGATGTGATTTATGTAGTGAGGAAGGTATATATGAAAGTGACTATTATATTTTGTTTAGTGCATAAAATTACTGTTAGTTGATGTGATATTATACGTGTAGAATCTAGAAATGTTGCATACACATATTCCATATATCTATGGGGGGGTTAAGGGGGGGGTTGTTATGCATTTGTAAAAAAATGTATTAACCTTTTATGATTCTGATGTATTAATTGGTAACAAAGTTAAGAAAAGAGGAGAGAAAATTTATGTTTATTTCAATGTCTGTATTACAAACGAATCAGAATTTTTAATGGCAGTTCAGAGAATATAAGAAATTGCATCATTTATGGTGTTGAAAAGAGCAGCATTGGTTAATTATATTTATATCACAATGATAATACATGTCCTTAATTAAAAGATATATACAATTACATTTTGTTGGGAAGTATAGAACTGTATGCATGTATTGATGGCAACATCAATACAAAAACTGCTGTACCTAATGATGACAGCTACCCTTAAAATAATACACATTTTATCCACAAAAACTAATTGAGAAAGAAAACAAAGTAGATATAAATTAATATTAATGGTTTCAACACATTTATTTTGGACACACATCACATACACACACATATGTATATCATATATATATATATATATATATATATATATATATATATATATATATATATATATATATATATATATATATAATCCTTGAATCAGTACATACAAGAGTTTTACTCAATGTAGATATGAAAACAAAATAAAAATTATGATAAAGAAATAAAATGAACAATGTTATTACTGTAACACTCATATATTATATTTGAATATATCAAAACATTACATCGTGATGGAAGTGTAAATAGAAACAACTTTAATTTTGCCTATATGTCGATAATTATTACATGTAATGAACCATCTCACTGTGCTTTGTTTGAAAACAATATGGCGGCAACTGGGCACAGTGATGTTATGGTCTATTATTAACACAAAGTAGATTTCAATAAAAGTGCCATATTAAATCTGCACAGGAGTAGTGATAACTATACTTTCAAGATGGCCACTGTTGTGACCATATTGCAGGTCATAGTGACAAATATGTTTAGGAATAACTAGACAGTATGATGCATAAAGTGCCAAAGCAATCCTCAAAGTTGATAAGAATGATTAGTAATAACACAGTTGTACTAACAGATGGATTAGATAATGCAGGACAGATGCAAAGGTAATGGATGCTGGAAAAATTGGAAACCCCTTTTGAAAAAAAAAATCAGTAATGATTCTTCTATTTTTAGTATAAATTATCATGATATTAAAACTTCATCTTTTTCTTCTAAGGATGTCAAATACAGTGAAATCTTTTAAATGCTTTATAATGGTCAACAACAACAACATTACCTTGTGGCAGGTAGGCAATATTTATACAAATGTGAAAGACCTTTATGCAGGGATGCTTTCTAATATGTTTGGCCAGTCTTCTGAATCCTTTGATTTAATTTTGGCTTTATACTTTTTATGGAACTGTCACTTCATGGGATTGTGGATTGGCATATTTTTATAGACTTGAAAGTAATTTAAAGGCATAATAATGTTGAAAAGCTTGACAGCCCTTCAAGCCAGAATGCTCCAAGGCAATAAAGATGAAACAAGTAACAAGAGATTTGAGAGGCTGAACTAAGACATATTAATTTAAGATACTCACTGGATGCAGGATCATTTTATGGTCTAGGACGACAACTAAAATTTTAAATTGGGAATAAAGCAAGCCAATTGATGATCCATTTTCAATTGCTTTACCAACACATCATCTTCAGAGTCAATCAGCAGATTCAGCTGATAAAAGTATGGTTCAAACTAAGCTGCATAAGTCTGCCAAAATTAAAAACTGTTGAGAGGAATTAGAGACCTTTTTTTTTGACATAATGACATGATTTTACTATGATGTGCAATTTTGAGATTTACATACAATTACTTCTTAAGTTCCTTCAATATTGAGAAAACTGTACTTTTACTAAATGGAGGAGGCAAATACTCTTTAGTTCTGAGACAAACTTTTCTTCTATGTTTTTGTTTTTGATGGTTTAACACCATTTTTTCAGCACAATATAGGCTATACATGGCGGCCAGTATTAATGGTGGAGGAAGAACCCAGACAACCCCGGAAAAGAATTACCGACCCACGAGAAGCTACTGGCAAGCTTTCTCACAGAACTACATTTGCCGAATCTTAGACTCGAACACACACAGACAGAGGTGAGATGGCAGTGGTCCGTAACGGATAGCGCTTTAGACCACTCGGCCACTCGGAGCCCCACTTTTCTTCTATAAAAACAGTCATTTTTGCATATGCTAGTACTCACAGAGTGAAAGATCTAGGCGCAGATATTGTAACATGATGTGTTTGCTTAGATTAAATTTCATCAAAGTTTTCAACAGCAAAGCCTGAAATGTTACACCTGCACCATGCCACTTTCAAACCTAAAGATCACCCACCCCTGCAACCCTCACCCCACTTGCCATGAGACAGATATTTATCCATGGATTAAATTGCAGAATATTGCTTTCTATGAAAGGCAACATACAAAACTACAAGGAAACATAACAACAAAATCAAACCTGTCCTGGTTGTCTCAGTGACTATTGAAGATACTTGGGACCGATTAAAACTATTCTCTGAGTAAATCCTAAATTCGTAGGTAGTTCCATCCTTGAGATCAGTAATGGATGTATTCAGGCTGACATACTGTACAAGTCCTTTTGATTCTGTTTTGTTCAGCCAGTTGGTCTTTCCAGCTTCCCTGTACTCAATGACAAAGGTTTGTGAGGCTCCGCCATGGAATCCTGCTTGCCAGGTCAACTGTATACTATGAGTAGTGACACTGTCAGGAACAACACTAAGGCTGGTTGGTGTTTCTGGTGGACCTTGTAGAAAACAAAATTCATTCATCCTCACTCATCAATGATATTCAGGTTGCTATCATAGGTCAAATATATCTTTGTCATACTAAATAATCATAACTTTAAAAGTCACAAAAGTTGTGTCGACACTACTTACTCCGCTATTTACTACCCATGCTTTAATTAACAACTCGGCCTATCCCCTAGTCTATATTTTGTTGTCAGAGAAAAAAGAGCATGGCTATGAATGCGTCATGCAGAAAATTCTCGAACTGCATCCTGGTCTTAATCCTGCTAGCATTATGGTCGATTTCAAGAAAGCCTATCTAAACGCTTGTGCAACCATCTTCCCAGAAGCACGGTTAGCAGGATGCTTGTTCCATCAAGGACAATGTTTGTGATACAAAGTACAAGAATGTCATTTAGCGGAGGCTTACCGTGATGACAAAAATGTTTACATGTATGTCAAAATGCTTTTAGCCTTCATTTTTGTTCCAGTTGAAGATGTTCCAGACACTTTTGATGAGTTGGTGGAAAGCAGCCCTCCGGAACTTATGCCAATTACTGGACTGACAACTATGTGGGAAGCTGAAGATTAAACTGTCGAGGAAATCCGAGATTTGCTATTAATCTGTGGAACATGCGTGACCATGTATACGACAGTTTACCACACACTAATAATTCGTTTGAGGCATGGCATCAGTCATTTCAACATACAGTAGACTTCCATCATCCATCTGTCTACAAGCTGGTTGACCACATTCGCAAGTAGCAAGATCATGTTGAGATTATGATCGAACGATATCGAGCAGGATTTAGACAGTCTGAATCAAAGTACATCAGACTTAATCGACGCTTGCTAGATTTGGTTCCAACATACAGCAACGTACCATTGATCAAATATCTGCGCGGAATCACACATATTGCTGCAATTTGAAAAGTGGTGGATATAATAAACTGAAATTCATTTTAATTTTTTTCATTCTGTTTACCCTGTTTGTTTGTATTGATTATGCACATAAAGTTGCTATTTGAATAAAGAATAAACTGTAACTCATTTTAATAATAATACCTGATTATTTTCTATTGTATGAATAACTTATACGTATGAATCTTTTTTATTTGATATAGTGACTTTTAAAATTTTTGCCTTGCGTGCTTTTGACGGCGCGCTTTTACCTTGCGCGCAATTGTCAGAGTGTGCTTTTGTCGGCGAGCATTTGTCGGCGTGCTTTAGACCTGCGCGCTAACGATGAGATACCATTTTAATCTGCAGTCAAGACACAAATACAACTTGTTTTTGGGGGATACAAACTTGTACAGAAAGAGAAAAACAGTTAATACACAAAGCACTTAGAGTAAATGAACTACAGCAAATACAATCTATTTAAAAATAACTTTGAAGGGCAAATGAATGCCAATAATTTGATTGCTCATATTATCAAAACTGTCTTTTGTTGTTTTTTTTTGTTGCACCCCTCAACCTGACTGAGATTAATAAACTCTAATAATCCAAACAATCCTCCTTGAGATAGTGACTGTCAAAATAGAGGAAGTAACTTTTACAGGAATAAAATGTATCATAACCGTTACAATTCTTGCTTTTATATTTTGATTGTATTCATCAGAGAAAAAGGTGACCTCATTGGAACCTACCTTACTAAAAAATGATATTACAATTATCTTTACCAGTTTCATGTTTATTGAATAGAATCAAAATGACATTAACCGCTCCTGTGGCCTAGTGTTGTTCTGGTACCAATGAATTAGCAACAATAATTATGAGGAATAAAAAGTGTGCATTTACAGGAAAGTGCATAAAATGTAGCACAAAAAAGTACAAGTTTGGTTCTAATGAGAAGACGTTACAACAGTCACTAACTAATTTGCTGGTAAGATCTGCAATGGAAGGTAATTAAGTGTTGGGGCTGGGTAATTAATCAGCTGATACTGTAATTATAATATTAATAATGGAGTCCTTTTATTACAGCCCAAGGAGGGGTAGGGCAACTAGTGTAAACTTGCTGATGCTGCAAGGGTCACACATGCTACAGCTGCAGATTTGTTAAGATGACAGACAATATGACAAATGAATCCACCACCCCTGATACAAATTCAATATGGGCATTTTGATGTCATAACCATTATTATGTTCATCAGGCTGATGTGTTGTTTTTGCCACATGATACTGTTAAAACTGGTGGATCATGCGCACACACATACAAATATGCATTAACTGTTGTTGACGTGGCAAGTAGATACAAAGAAGCAGAACTGTTATCTTGTAAAATAGCCAATGCAGTTGCCTTTGCTTTTGGACAAATTTATCGACAAGGGCCCTTGCAATGGCCACATTCACTACAGGATGCTTCTGGCAAAGACTTTCTTGGCGCAGTAATATCAAGGATGAATTACCATAACGTCAAAACCGCTCCAATGTCCTAGTGGTTAGAGTCTGCCCTGGAAGTGGGAGGTCGTGGGTTCAATCCCCAGCCGAGTCATACCAAAGATTTACAAAATAGTACAAACAGCTACCTGGCTTAGCACTCAACATTAAGACGTTAATGTCAGGATTGGTCGGCCTGGTGTCATGATAATGTGACTGGGTGGGACATTATGCTACATGTCTGTTGAATGATGCCCCAATACTGGACATCACTATAAATTGCCTCATCGCAGACATCATAGTGATATGACTGAAAATTTTTTAAAGCTACATTAAAAATCCTAATTAAACAAACAAATAAACAAACCATAACGTCAAAATCAGATGATGGCATACTGCAATTCATCATGATCAGGCAATTGTTGAACAGTTTAATCATTAATTCAATGCTTGCTGGGAGATTATTGGATATCAATATGCTCAAGAAATTTCCACAAACACAAGATCTTGTGAATAGGTCAAGACTTACACGTGTGATAGCCACATTAAATAATGAAATTACATGTGGACTTTCTATGAAACTCATCAATCATAAAAAAAACACATACCAGTACAATAACATGACTCTTTCTCAAAACAACCAGTTGAAACTAATGTGACTGTCAGATATTTATAAGAGCCTGGAGAGCTTGAAGGAGTGGGTAAAAAAATATCAACCGTACTCAGTCTGTAGTGTAACTGCCAATAAAATTTCCATTTGGTAAGATCCACTGGTATACCTGCAATCTACAGAATAGATTCAACTGCTCTGCAACATGGATAAACAACAATAAACAATTACGGTACAAGTAATCTCTGAAGATACTCAATTACCAATCCGATGTCAATTATACTCTAAACAGGTCAGCATCACATTTTCAAGTGTATGGAAAAATGACTACACTTTTAATTCTATTAACGGTAAATTGTCTTCGATTATTATTTGAAAACTGCTGCCATAACATTACTGTTATACTTCGCACAGTGATTATTTTGTTGTTGTTGTAACATCATGATCTTAGACAGATCAAGATCAAACTCACGCTTGTTTTTTGTCACTTTGTTGATACCAAGCTAATTTTTTTCCTTATAATTATATCACCACCATTGCCCTGAGTTTGATCCTTGTCTACCATCCGCAGTTATTCTGAATAAATTCAAGGATAACCCTTGGTAGTTGAGACATTTTTGTCACTCATGATAAGGCAAAAAACCCTAAATTTTGACAATTTGATACTGTCATTGATAACCCAAATCACAGTACAAGAAATCCCAGGAATGAATTAATAGTTATAGCATATCATAAGGTCCAGAACGATGCTGCAGACACAAGTGCTTTCTCAACCCAAATCAACAACAACATCATTCAATACAAGTTTTTGTTTCCCATTTGTTCCAGAAATCAATACATCAATATTTTGTGTTTGTGTATCTGCTGATAACACAATGGGACATGTAGACCTGGACAATTATCTCACTAAAGCAGAAATAAATGCTCCTGAAGTGAATCACGAACACGTTTCCATGATGCAACTATCAGGTCACTAGGATGCCATAACTTCCAGAAATCCCAGCAGCAGAGGGGGTTAGCCCACCTTAGAATAGAGGCAAATATTTGCTAAACTAACACTTCGTAGAAAACCGAAAAATATAACGTCAAAAATCGTAAACCGAAGCTTCTAACTAACAGAGTTTCTCTTATGGGTTAGTTAATATTATTACTGTTGTCATTGGTTTTATATAATTATTTTGTTATAAAACCGTGTGCGTTCGACTGAGCATGACTAAAGAAATTTCTAAAAAGATTATAATCCATATCTCTGCTACACCAGGTCTGATGAATATTTCTAAATGTATGCATATCAACTCCATTAAACACAGCAAGAATAGTACAGTTATCTCTGATCACTTTTTGGAATTTGTGTATATCGCTAGGTTACATAAATCACAGCAGTGTTTTCATGTCTACCTCGAGAAAATATTCTAACCCTTTAAGTGCTGAATTGTTTTGCAGTAAAAGGTCCATCAGTGCTGAATTGTTTCAGGGGAGAAAAGAAGAAAACTGCACAGTCTTTAAATTGCATGTATTTCATTAAATATACACTATTGATAGACAAACCTTATATAAAAAATGATGGTATGTGTCTATACTTTAAGATTAGCATCAATACACATGTGTAGGTTTAACATATTTGCAGGTACAGGTGTAAATACAGGTAAATTGACAAGTTACAATTGTATTTCATCAGTATTTTTGTTTGTTTTTGATGGAAAAGTTCAAATATATCTACGAAATGTTATATTCTTTAGTAGTCCAACCATGCACATGTTATGTCTGTCACAATGTTATATATAAATTGTGTAAATCACTGGTAAAGGCAGGGTGACAGTTTTGCAAAAATCCACTCCATGAATGTCAGAGGTATGTTTAAACCCTCCAGTCAGCAATTAATGTTCATGAAAAACTATCACCTGTTATTTATTATAATATCATCAAACCGAGGTCCATATCTGGTGATTAACCCTCAGCAACGGCTTTATTTTTGTTCAATCATTGGGCTGATTTTGTGTGAAGAGTCACCTTAATTGTTCTCATTGTCTGACAGGTGTCAATTGCTTGGAATAGCTTGAAATATATCCCATACTTTTTTTTCTTGCTGAAGTATGCGGTTGATATCACATCATCAATAGCCCATTAGGAATAGAGAACAGACATATGTACCAAACCCATTGTTTTAATCGATGCAAAATCGTTTTAGATGCTCAGATAAGACAGGTCGCCATTTCTTCATGCGACTTTTTTCGTTCAAGTCTGCCCCATGAACTCTCTGATCTGCATTACGATTTGTTTGATCTACTATCAGATGCAATAGCTCGTCATCTAAGAAAAAGTCTTCAATAGTCCGTACGTTCATTTTTCACCATCTCGATATTTAATTTTGAATTACCAGTAAATGGGGGTTGACAGGCGCGCCATCTTTTCACGTCAAGCGAGCATGTAACTATGTCTTTCCATGGACCTATTATACTTATATGAACAGAATTTGGTAACAATGGATGGTGTTTAACAGTTTCTCACATTCTTGTCACAGAAAAAGCAATTACATTCATGTTATTATAAATAAAATTATAGATCTATACAGTCCTACCCGTTTTTATCGACATAGCTTATCTTGACAAGCTGCCTATGTCGACAAAAAAGCAAAGTCCAGGTCCCATGGTCTAATTTTACTATCAAATTGTCATGCTTATATCGACGTTGAGATAAAATAAATATGTATATGTGAACAGAAGACCTTGGTCCCAGCTTGAACAAATACTTTGTTTTCAAAACGTTTATGTCGACAAGCTGCCAATTAAGACCAATACTTTGTTCAACAATTAATTGATCTTGCTGCTAGGCTTTTGATGTCATGGTCGGATAAATAAAACATAGCAACACATTTTCTCACCACTCTGCAGCTAGTTAAGTCTTTGATCTTGTCGCCTATTTTGTGGGTCATGTTCTTCAGATGTACTCTTACAATGACAACATGTACATCTGTCGGTCTTTCAGCCACTGAATTTTCTGATTGTAAATATCAGCAGAGCTAAAAGAATCAATTGATGAACACAATTTCCCAATCAACAGGTGGTCGAAGCAGGACTAGCAAGCCCTTAAATTTGCCGTCCAGGAAATTGATGCATAGAGGACTCCTGTATACGTTATTTTCTGAATCCCAAATATAAAAATTGGGTGAAAATACGGATTATGCGTTTCCGAGACCTTTGCAAGTGATTGGTGATTTTTGCTGTGAAAGTTTTGTGGTCGAAGCAGGACTAGCAAGTCGTCCAGGAAATTGATGTGTACAGAGGACTCCTGTATACGTGATTTTCTGAATCCCATATATAAAAATTGCGTGAAAATACGAATTAAGTGTTTTCAAGACCTTTGAAAGTGATCGGTGATTAAAACAATTTTTTTTTTGTTTTGCTGTGAAAGTTTCGTTTTTAACTTTATTTACATTTACGATGGCTACCGACAGCAGGGTAAAACGCAAATTAAATTTACAGTCTTTGGAAACTAAATATCTGACTGTTAATGAAGTTAAGGGATGAACATCTCGCAAAGAGGTGTGTGAAATTTTTTCACTTAAAAATAACGCACGTCCAGGAAGGATGAAAGCTGCTGAGTCTATAAAGAAAGACCAAGTTTAAGGTAACTGCACTCCCCAAAGGAAGAAGCATGACTGCTACATTTGAAGACGTTAGGAAGCATCAAAATGGTTCAATGAAGCATTATATAAAAAACATAGTGTGGAGAACTTTGCTGCAACAAATGGTTGGTTCAGTCGCTTTAATGCTCGTCATAACATCGGATACAAAAGTATTTGTGGAGAATACATGTACTGTTGACAGTTTTTCACTTTCCTGTGAATAGCCCCATCCTCTTGGTAGCCTCAAAAAGATGGATACAGACTGACCAAAATCGAGGCCAATTTAAGTACATGTATATGAAGCATGTAACTGACAACTTCCCAACCACGTGCTAATGCCAACGTTGAATATTGTAATGTTGTTTGTATCAGGATGTGATCAATGCAATATTTTAATTTGGATTTTATTACACAAAGGTAACCAAAATGTAATTTGTCAATATACAAGTGTATTTCACACTGATTCTGTCTTCATGAACTCAAACTTTCCTTTTTTTCCTTTCTCAAAGTGTAAATGCTATTCTGCTATTCACTTATGACGGGTCTCCCTTTGCTGACGAATTTTAATTTTTTTTTCTTCAGCCCCCCCACCCCAACTTATCTCAATATCTGCCTATGTCGACAATATTTCCTCGGGCCCGAGGATGTCAAGATAAACGGGTAGGAATGTATTGTGTTAAATGTAGAGCATGTACAACGACAAATACACTAACAACAATTACAACAAAAAATATTAGATCAGCACTTACAGGTACGTGTGAACAATGCAGAACAAAGAAATCGAATTGGAAAAAAAACGAGGTGATATTGCAGCAAAACTAATAAAATTAAAAGGAACTCCATGGGCAAAATACCCACAGAAAAACATCTTCCGGGATATAATTACTGCTGCCCTGGAACCAGACTTGATATCAGACTTGACAATCAGGATCAACCAAAACCTGGCGAGTATCTGATAAACGCTATTGATCGACCTTGTCATGCTCATTGATGTATCTTATAAAAGTAACAATCTGCAGCATAGACATCTCACAGATATAAAATTAATTCACGCGTTAAATTCTATTACTGATAAATCTTTCAAGGAATCATTAGCTAGCTGGTTAATAAAATCCATGATGGGGGGGCCCCGAGTGGCCGAGTGGTCTAAAGCGCTGTCCGTTACGGACCACTACCATCTCACCTCTGTCTGCATGTGTTCGAGTCTAAGATTCGGCAAATGTAGTTATGTGAGAAAGCTTGCCAGTAGCTTCTCGTGGGTCGGTGGTTCTTTCCGGGGTTTGTCCGGTTTCTTCCTCCACCATTAATACTGGCCGCCATGTATAGTATTATGGAATCTATTTATTATTCCCTAAGAGGATACTGGAGAGGTAACTCCGTAATTAATAAACTCCCCGAAGCAGCAAAAGTCAAACGTGTTACTGCAATAAATTGGTTATCAAGACAGGCAATATGGCAAATTTGTCTTCCACCACCTAAAATAATCGAAAACGCACATTTTGATGTTAAGGCTCCCAATGAAGTTTATCAGACTGATATTTTATTCTTACCACATGATACTGTCAAAAGACGGACATACAAATACGTGTGAAATGTAGCTGATATTGCAAACAAAGAATCAGAGCCATTATCGACCGAAGTAGCTTTTGCATTTGAACAAATTTATCAACGTGGACCCTTGCGATGGCCAAATCTGCTACATGTTGATTCTAGCAAAGAACTTCAGGGTGCATTATCATTGCTAATGAAACATCATAATGTCACCATCAGATGAGGACATACTGCAATACACCATGATCAGGCAATTGTTGAATGATTTAATCGAACACATGCCGAGCGGTTATATGGATATCATTATGCGAAATAAATAATTCAAGACGAGATCTCGAGAATGGGTTGCAAGATTACCAAGTGTGATAGCTGCGTTAAATAATGAAATTACTCAAACAATTTACATAAAAGCCATCAGCGCAACACAACAAATATATACCCATACAACAAAATGATTTTTCTAAATGACCAGTATTAGGTAATGTCACTGTCAGATATTTATATGAGCCAGGTGAACTTGATGGTGGTAAAAAAGGAGCTAATGATCCAATTTGGAGTGTTACCACTCACAAAATATCTAACATAATAATATCCACAGGTAGACCTGCAATCTATATATTAGATTCAACTGCTCCTCAGCGTGGATTTACATGTGAACAGTTGCAAGTAATACCTGAGGATACACAATTACCACGGTGATCACTTAACTAGTACATCTGTGTCTATTACATTCAAGACAGGTCAACATCGTATTTTCATGTGTATGACCGCGACTACTATCCTTCCTATCCATGGTGAATTGTCATGGATTTTTATCCGAATACTGGCATAGCTTTATACAACTACAGCTCGCACAGTGATTATGCTACTGTTGTTTCAGCATCATTATAAATTCAGCATCTACATCAAAGTCACGATTATTTTTTTTTTGTCATTTTGTTTATAACCAGCGAGGTTTTATTCTTACTATATCATCACTAACAATTTTGTTTTTGGTGTCAGTACAATTTTAGATAACCCTCCGTAACTGATTTATTCTTCTACTTCGTGACACTGCAAGATAAACTAAATTTGACCACTTGATGCAACCATCAATGATCCAAATAACTGTATCAGAGATGATCAACTCCTGAGATGAGTGTATCATCATTGCGTATCCTAGCGTCCAGGGAGATTTATCTTATAACGCGTCCTCGATGGCATTGATATGAACCAGAACAATATAATTTAACACGAAATTTTGTTTCTTAGACTGTCCTTGAATTTCAACTTCAATATTCTGTCTTCATATATCAGCTGGTCTAGAACATAATGGTATTGGTCATTCTGGAAACTTTTCTTTATGTTTTTCAAATAATTGCAGCTGAAGTGTGTCTCTGTCTTCTACATGCCACTATCAAATCGTTTGGTCTCCATTTATCCGAAAAATCATTTATGGAAGTTTCTGAAATTATTTCATGCATTATTTCGCACTGGATTTTATCCGACTGTAAACTGATTAATTTCTTGCACTCGAATAACTCTATATCAAGCGCTCTATGATCTTCAGTTATGTCTTCATAATAATCTACAAAATTATTTAACCATACGTGGGGAGCCCAACCAACAAATGGTGATGGTTGACCATGATCATCACACATTATAACAGCTGTGTTTTTCAATAATAACCAATTGAGAAACATTTCTATTATATCCAGAAACACTTTACATATCTTATCCCAAATTATAATCGCGGGTATGTATTTTTCTCCCATTCAATCAGGAGTCCATGCGACACTGCTGTATCTGAGAAAGCTTTAATAAGTGCAGGAATTAACTTCTCATTGTTTCATCTCTTGTGTAAGTCAGTGTGTTGGTATTAAGACAACTAAATCCGACTTCCCCCGAAATAATTCAATAACGTGAGTCGTATTACCAGTTCAAGTAAATAGTCTTATGTCTACATACTGGATCGGATATAAATGCGCTGACGAACATTCTGATATTTGATCATTTTTTAGGTAATTAACATCTGCGGATTTAGAATAATCAAAACATTTCCTGTTTTATTCTCCATGATCCCCACAGTGCATCAGCGTTTGTAAAATGAGACACTGCTTCTATATACTTGCTATTGATGTAAAATGAATCAGTAGCAACTCTAACGGGAGTTGTTTATAGAAACATAAGCGAGCATAGATGATCTTGGATGACTTGCCAGCGATATAACCAACAATTGTACCAAACCGTGTTCCACTAGACAAGTATTTTCTCGCCAGACAAACATATTTCTCGCTGTTGCATCTGTGATTATATAATCATATTCAGCATCATATAAAATTAACTTGTGCATAATGCCGTTTGTGATCATATGCTCTGCCTCGACTAAATTTACCAATTATTCTTCTACCGAGATCTTTTGCGTTTTTATCACTGATTTCAAATATGCGCTCAAAGATCTTCTTAGATTGTTTAATGATATAGTCTTTGGAATGATCAGGAAAATTGTCCTTGTAATTGTTAATTTTATCTAACATCATCAGGTTTTGGTAACTAAACCTCAGTCTGCATTTTATATGATATAATTGCCTCGCCGATAATCAGCGATATCAATATTTTACAATCATATATTGTATTAACACTATTGGTGCAGAGTACTTTTCAGAGAAATGTCTACCAAACCAAACATAACAGATATGATGGAGTCCTTTAGAAGACTTGAATGAGCAAATCCGGTTAGATCAAAATCGGGTAGTTGTTGGTCCATTTATCGCAACTCTGTGTTATTTTGTGGCGAGGGTGTCCAAAATCGTTTAAATTATTCAGCACACTCTCCATACCCGAGTAAAATATCCGGATGACACACAACCATATCAACCGAGATAACGTTTTTAGAATCATATTTAGTATTCTATAATCCACAGTGTCCATATTCAACACAACTTTCGCATACTACCTCGAGAAATTCAAATCGTGTTGGCTTCCACAGATTCTTATGTCTGATAAAGTGAACAGCAACTGACGGAATTGTAAAACAATTTGTTAGTAATTACTCGGTATTCTCTTTTGAAACTTTTTGCATGAGTTTTCTTATCACGTCATCAAGAGATTCCATGCAATATATTTCGCCGTTAGGTTTTACAAATTGATAAAATTTTTCATCATCGGAACTCTTAAATAACGATACTGACAATAAACAACATATTCTTTAACCAGCAGTGTGGATATTTGTTGACGAAGTGTTGGGGTTGGCCATGATTGACACAATTAACCACAACTGTATTCTTCATCAACAGAAACACTTTTAAGCTGATTCCAATGATACAGTGCATATCTCATTCCAGATAATAATCTTAGGGATATATTTCTTGCCCATCCGTTCTGTGTTCCATGATTCTCCCTTCCATCAAAATAAACTGTCATAGGTTTGTCACTTAACACCTCATTGTTTCAACTCTCTGGCGAGACGGTGAATCTGAGTCTGCACCACCATATCATTGTTTAATAACAGATTTATTGCACATGTCATTTAACTGAAGCTTCTGGCCCATTAAGATAAACAGTTTTATGCCTCAAGACAGGATCATGTACAGTTGGCACTGATGACGGTTGTGGCAGCTGAGAGTTCCTATAATATTCAGGTAGCGGCTTATAATCTGCAGATTCCGAATAATAAAGTACATGTATCATCTTATTGAATGACTTGCCAACTACCCCATGGAGCATTACAGATTCCTAATTCCTATTCATCTAACAATCTAAAATTTGTTTTATCAATATAAAATGAATCTGTGGTGACTCTGACCACTGTATCTGAAATATGTTTATCATTGACATCAGATTTATGGAAACATAAAATTTAAGCATTGACGATCTTATACAAGAATATTGTGATGAATTCCCATAAACAACGCACAATAGTACCCAACTTAGTTCCACCGTTGAAGAATGCACTCTCTGCATACACATCTGTGCCTTTGTTGTGTCTTTTATTACAAAATCAAGTTCATTCTTATTGATAATTAATCCCGTAAAAAATTATCTATGATGCAATGGGGTTCATTGTCTAAATTTACCAATGATTTTTCTCCCCTAATCCTTTGCAAATTATTTGACGTCTCATGGTTGTTGCCGGGTTCTGGCATCTAAACTTGTTTTTGTGGCAGATATGAAATTATTGCCTCACTCACTGGCAACAATAACAGTATCATTGCATCAAGCAAGTACTGTAATAATACTCATGGTGCCCAGCCACATTCATTTTTCACACAGTAATCATTGCGATTAATTTAAATGTAGGTAAACCAAACCACAATGACAGTATGAATCCCTTAGCAAATTCAAATGACTCAATGAAAGAAAATCCTATCAAGTCAAAATTGGGGTCCATTTATCAAAACCCTGGTGATGTCATTGAATACAGATGCCCACATAATTTAAAATACAGTGCATGCTCACCCATCCTAAGAAAACTGCCAGGGTAACATGCAACCATATCAACGGATATAACTTCGTTGAAATCATGTTTGCTATTCCACATAAGTTCATGTACATACTTGACCAATGATCCCTGAATGTCCTTGAGAAATTCTTCTGATGTTGGTCTCCATGATTTTTTCTTTAGGGCAAAATGAGCAACTCATGACAGACGAAACAGTAAAACAATTACTCAGTAATCATTCTACCTCTTTATGAGCATCAGTATATTTTTTGTGCGACTTCTGTCATCATTGTATGAAATGATTATTAGCAAAATTTAATAATATGTCCTCTGAGGGTTCTTCATGCCTGTTTATCCTTAATGAAAATTCAGTAACATCAAAGCTGTCAAATATCATCTGAGTGTGTATTGTGAGTTTACTTATGCAGCATTTTGGAAAAAAATTAATTTATATCAATGGGCAGAGACACCTTGCTGTGATCCTAGCTGCCATGTACATAACTCAGCAATGTCACTTTAAAAAATGTTGGTGGTCATTGACAACCACTACAATGTTGACATACCACTTAGTCGATCCATAAACAATAACAACCATTGCTCTTCAGTCAGTGATGGTGTCATGGTGGGAATCCACAGTGAAAATTTTGTCAGTCTCACTTTACCAGCATCAACCATAGCTGTGCATCATATTGCATTGTTGTTGTAACGGGGGTTTTCGGTATCAAGCGTTATTGGTACAATATTGCACAAGCCCCTGGTCATAGATAGTGCGCAACTTTGATAACAACACTCGAAACCGCCTCCCGCTAATACTCGTTATCTAAAGGATGACCTCCACGGTGTGATTTGCCCGGTTATAGAATGGATATGGTAATCTGAGTCGGTATCTTGAACAAAGACAACACACGAGCCCCCGTAAAGATAAATAAAGAATTTAATCAATTTGAATAAAATCAAGAGAAGAAAGACACAGTAAATTACAATTTTCTTTCCTTCTGAATACTCTTAGTTCAGAAGCACTTTAAAACTGAAGTTTTAAAATAATGGATACATTAATTAAAATTCAAACACTAATAAAATAGACGAATTTAACCGTTAATAGCTGATAGCAAATTTCATCACGAAATCGAGTGTTCATTAACATTGGACCGCTTGGTAAATTATCAATGACCTGTTCATCGACTGGTTTTTCCTTCTGCTTGCATCTCGACTTTAACTTGCCCTCTGGGTGAACGTGGGATTCCACAACTCTGACTTCTAACTTCTTTTCCCTCCTTTGAATCTCGACCTCCTCGCTATTTCTCTCTCCCCAAACAAACTATTTTCCTTTGGAAAGAAAAGGTAAAACGCCCTAAGTATTTCGTTAGGTTTTAAGAGTTGAGATTGTCTGTCCGTCTTTCTGGTTCGAACAATCAGATCTTACTATCAGTGATACCTTTTATACGGCTAGCAAATACTACACAAGTCTTTAGATCAATACAGCTATACTGCTGATTATCGACATCAGAATTTGGGGAAGTCATATATTCCCGTAAATCATTACGTAAAGTGAGGCAATATATCATAGCCCACAATCAATATTCACTAATATGATAAATTCAAATTAATGTAACACTTTCCAATCATAAATGTACACAGCGGGTTTTCTACACCACCCATTAACCTACCTAAGTATATATTGTGAAAATGCTAATTCAGAATTCAAAAATACATTATTAAATCAATGTAATACCGAACTATTCATTCAAAATCAACAGATTATGCATCTGTAACGACAAAACATCATATAAATTACATTATGATAAATGTGAACGATTCCTACAAAATCAACAGATCATGCATCTGTAACGAAGAAAACATCATATAAATTACATCATGATACATGTGAATTTGAGTTAAATACCTTGTATTTTTGGCGTCTTACAATCGTTCCAAATTCAGTTTTCCCTGGAACCCGATTTTTTATGGACGTCTTTCTTAAAGTACGACTGGAGTCTTGACTATGTATTTTTCTACTTCCTCTCTTGCAGAGGTCCTTCCCAGACGGATTAAAATTAATTCGTTCGGAGACTATATTCCCCCCACGACTCAGGGATCGACCCACCCTGATTCCACATTTGACCAATTGGAATAAACGCTATTCCTACAGACATTTGGAAAACTGCTTAACAAAGTGCCAAAAATGCCACCTGGGTTTGAAATAACACCCTAACATTTGTTTCAATCACTTTTTGACAGTTCTACGTGCAAATTTCGCTCTTTCTAGCCTGTCATACAGCGAGTCCATTTTTAATATAAACACACTACCAGTGTGACCTGAGGTAAGAAAACATTCCGTGCAAACTCTACCACAAGATAACAGTTAATTGTTGGCTATACTAAGAATTAATTAATGGATTTCACTGACGAAAAATTTGGCACTTGCCAGTTGTCATTTTAATTTCTTAGAAGTACAACTGTAAGGTCTGAAAATAACCATTCCGACTTTCCTGCAAAATTCAAATGTGGAATTGCACATGAAAATATTTTACGTCAACCAGTCATCACTGTTCATCATGTACTAAATCCTAAGTTGAAGTTTGGAGTAATACTATGAGCCACCTGAGCGATGTCAGCATCAATGGTTTTATTGAAGTTCTTGGTCATCTATTATCATGCTGTGTATCATTAAGATCATCAGGGATATCTTTGGCAAGCATCAATGATGGACCAGCTGACCTTGAATAATCATCCTGCATGGCAATAAGAATAGGGTTTGTTTAAAAATCAGTAAAGAATACAAAAAAGTCCGCCCTCCCTGCTGTTAAATGTCAAAGAGTATAACTCGTTAATGACTCATTTAAATATATGATCCCAGAAAAGTGAATATGCATCAAAGTATATCATTACATAATCTGAACATCTGCAATCATTATCATCCTTCTCTGTTACTGAGATTTTAAGTCTTCATGTTCAAGTAATCCAACCTCTCTGAAATTTATTTTGAACTTTGGGTTTTAAAAAAATGATTCCTATAAACTACTACGGAAAAAATATAGCATTGATTTTATTGAAGATTTCATCTTTTATTTTTTACATTTTGTAATAATGATGTTTAACCATGTGGATTGATTGGTGACCAAGCAAATCAAAATTAGTAAAACATTTCTTTCAGGTCAATTAAACTGATATCCTATACTACCTTAGCAATTAATATTCAATGTAGTCTAGTGAATAAACACGAGATGCATGTTATTCAGTTAGTTTATAATCTACCATTATAATGTTTGATCTGTACATTCTTTGGTTTTATTATGCATGCAACAAGTGCCAAAAGAGTTACTTTCTTGTGCAAATGATGATAATCAAGTATTATTCATACAAAGAAACAGTCCAAATATAAAATGAACCCAGCAGGAGCAGCTGAATTAACTAACTTCTGGTCTAGGAAGGAAACATCATTCGAAGGTTCAAGTTTAGACATACATGGCAAAATAACATACTCTACTTCAGCCTCAGAATTAACAAATGCAAGACTGGTCTTTGAAGGTCAAAACTACCTTATTAGTTTTGTTGGGTCTGATTCTGAAGTGAAGTCCATAGAAATCATAAAGAGTGTTTGCAAATGCAGTAAAACAAAAAGATGTGTGTATGTGTGCATGTCATTTGGATTTTTAATGTAGCTTGTATAATTATTCCATCATATCACTAAGATGTCTACAGTGTGACAGTTTATAGATTTGTCTAGCACTGGAGCATCATGTCGCAGATATGTAGCATAATGCCCCACCCAGTCACATTATCCTGCCACCAGGTCAACAAGTCCTCAAACCAACATTTAAATACTGAGCATCTAGTCAGGCAGCTGTTAGTACCATTTGTAAGAGTCTTTGGTATGACTTGGCTGTGGCTCAAACCTGTTACTAACTGCATCCAAGGTGGATACTCTAACCATTAGGCCACTAGAGCGGAGTGTGTGGGGCATAGATATAATCATAAAGTGCAAGATCGTAAAAGGGTAGACAATACTTACCCTAGCAGTGAAACAAGGAAACAATATACAAATGGATAAATGGAACACATTCAAGTTGGGTGGGGGGACAGACTGGATTACAAAATACAAGACCAAAAATTTATAGAAAATACTTACCCTAGCACTGGAACAAATTAATAAGATACAAATGGATAAATGGAAAACATTCCAGCCCAGTTGATCTATAATTAGGTGCTCCACAAGGCTCTGTTATTGGCCCATTCTCTTCATTCTATTATGACATTCAATTGCTCTCAAGTGTCATTCAATGGCTAGTGTTTTACCAATTGTACGCTTAATGACACCCAAATGAAGTTGATGCTACCATCCAAGGTGTAGAGAGGTGCATTTCTGATGTGAAGCCATACATTAAACTTAACAAGCTACAGATAAATGATGACAAAACTGAAGCCATCAGGAACACCTCAAAAAGATTTTCCCATTCAAATCCTTTACTTCAAGTAATAAGTATCAGCAAACCTAGGTGTCGTTCTAGACAGTTCTCTCTCAGAATACTAAAATGTCAAGAACATATGCAAGGCTTCATTTATGGAGCACAGATACATCACTACCATTCACAATTTCCTTTCAACTGATGCCATTAAAACAGTGTTTTTTAGTAATTTCAAGACTAGACAACTATAATTCACTTCTCTAGTTTATCTCAGTATCTACTATGTAAATGTCTAACAATTCAAAACAATTGCTCAGATTATGCTTAGAGTATGAAGAATGCAGCACACCTACTCCAGCTCTATAACCTCCGCTGGCTACACATTTGATTCAGAATCGAACAAAAATCGTTTTCACTAGGATACATTTTGTTGACCAGCTCCAGTCAAATATACCTATCTGACCTCACATATCTGTGTATCCTTCTCGACAATTATGCTCCTCTTTCAATACTTACATTCTCATTGTTTTCAAAATGAGGTCAATATAAGATGTATGTGACACAGGAGATAGATTGGAATCTATCTTTATGATTCTCAGACCTTCCAGTACTAATGCAAAGAAAGAATCTTGCAGCTCAGATAAATAGATAAATGTCAGAAAGGAAATAATGCACTGGTTGCAGTTAATGTATTAGCATTATTAAAATGCCCATCTTTCTCTCAAATTAGAACATCTACTACAATACTTATTTATGAAGTTACTAAAACATTTTGCAATTAGAATTTCTGAAAATTCCAGTATCAGCTTTATCAGTCGATGATCACTTAAAATTATGGTCTTTGATATCTTTAATATCTTTTTTCTGTTACTGACTGATCTAAACTGATGGCTGAAAATGTGAGCAAGCTTTTCATTTATCTGACAAACATGAGCAGAATATTGCACCTTAAATAAAGTTTAATGATTTCAACACTATTTCATTCATGCTACAAGTACTCAGTGACAGATTCCATCTTTTTCTGGAATTTACATTACAAGACAATTGTGTCTTAGGGTTATAATAAAGTAGTATTACCTCTAGGCTTCAATTCTATGGTCCTCCATAATGGTTCAGTAAAACCGTTGTTGATTTCCACTTTTCAGGAAGAAAACTGTTCCTTATATTAATACTAAAAAAATGCATCGATTTCACCCAAATAAGGTCACGTGTTTAAAATCAAAATCACTTAAATTATGATTATGACTGTATACATTAACACATGAAAAGCTAGAAAAACACTTTGATATGCCTAAATCAGATCAACATTACATTTTTTCTTAAAATTTAGCATGATCACAAAAAGCAAATGAGAACGATGGTCCATGATGGATAAAGTGATATAAATAAAAGGACAAAATAAGATTTTCATAATAGAAAATAGATTTGACTGAGATGAAATGTGTCTGAAACTAACAATCTATGCCTGAGCATTTGTCTTTCGTCTTTCTTAAGTAGTAGTGGATATTGTGCCATAATGTCTAGTTCGCTTCTATCATAACTAACTTCAGCTTAAGAATTGTTTATTCACTCTACAATGATATATTTACCTCTGGGCTTCAACTGTAGGGTTACAAATACTGATTCTGCAAAACTGTTGCTGATTTCCACTTTGTAGGAAGAAAACTGTGCCTTATCAACATCATAAACTTCAAGACTTGCATTGTAACCTGGAAGTTGTATTGTCTTTTGGTAATACTTAAGTCCCACTGTCACAGCTGATAAATAAATCCTGAAGTTACTGGAATTCTGCAGCAGTTCCATTGTACCATTCTTGTTAATATACCATGTAACAAGAGGTTGAAAAAGGCCAGAGTAGAACTCAATGTACAAGTGACCAGTTTTTCCTTTCTCTGCATCAAATTGTTGGGCATCAGATGTAATCACTGGTAGATCTGTAAATATATATTTGTTTCTTTTTAACTTCAATCTACCAACAAAGAGCTAAAGTAAAATGATAGGTTTATTGTGCTTGTTTAACATATCACTGATAATATATTCCGTGTTTAACTCATATTATCTCTAATGATTGCCTAATAATAATTTTATGATAGGTATTAAAATTGTTAAACATATCACTGATAATGTATTCCGTGTTTAACTCATATTATCTCTAATGATTGCCTAATAATAATTTTATGATAGGTATTAAAATTGTTAAACATATCACTGATAATGTATTCCGTGTTTAACTCATATTATCTCTAATGATTGCCTAATAATAATTTTATGATAGGTATTAAAATTGTTTAACATATCACTGATAATGTATTCCGTGTTTAACTCATATTATCTCTAATGATTGCCTAATAATAATTTTATGATAGGTATTAAAATTGTTTAACATATCACTGATAATGTATTCCGTGTTTAACTCATATTATCTCTAATGATTGCCTAATAATAATTTTATGATAGGTATTAAAATTGTTTAACATATCACTGATAATGTATTCCATGTTTAACTCATATTATCTCTAATGATTGCCTAATAATAATTTTATGATAGGTATTAAAATTGTTTAACATATCACTGATAATGTATTCCGTGTTTAACCCATATTATCTCTAATGATTGCCTAATAATAATTTTTGATAGGTTTTATACAATTGTTATTGTATGTTTGATTTACCATAATTATAAGTTCTGATAGAAAAGCCATAAAACACAAAGGAAATCCTCCTGACATTTGTCAAGCCAATGAAACTTGGTATTGTACTCAACAAATTTGGTCCATGGTTCAGCAATTATGGAAAAATTACAGAAAAATTTATGATAACACCCAGCCATACTAAAAAGCACATAACTTGCTTCTTCCCGACATTAAGAATTTAGAAATAGCTTGGTCATAACTTCAAAAGGTTTAATTTGTTCTACAATTTGTCTGGCATACCTGATAAAACCTAGGTTATATATTATAATTTTAGTAACAAACTTTTTAATCACAACTAACAGTTTTTATAGAAATCATTGAGAAGTTTATAAAAGGTTATTCTCCATTTGATAGTAGCTCTTTTAAGAAAATGATTTCTGTAACATGATGGTCAAGTAGTGACCTATATAATCTTGTGACTCGAAAGACTAATCATTCATGCTTTAACATCTGAACAGAATCAGGTTATTGTTGTGTGCAGTATTTAATTTGGAATTATTCACCTTAAAGTCCTAGGTATTATTTAACATTTTATAAGTCTTTAGTGAAACTAACAATCCCTTACAATTACATCTGAAATGGAGATCTTCATTTCATATCCATGCCAGAACAGTTTTAGACTCCTTGAAAAAAATTAAATACTTCAGCTTACTAGAAAATATGATCCGTCCAAGGCAACGGCTTCTTGAATGAAGTAAAAAATTGAAGAAAAAAATGCATCCTTGCCGCAAGCTTGTGGCAAGCTTGCGATAAGCTAATATGATGTTTATAAGCTAACATGGATGCTTGCGCAAGCTTGTACAAGCAAGTGCAGGCTTAAGGCAAACTAGCTGGATATAACAGCAAGCTTGTACAAGGTTTTTTGTTTGCTTCAGAAAGTAAAACTAGCTTGCGCAAACTTATTTCTTTTCTTCAGAAAGTAAAACTAACTTGCACAAGTTTTCTTATATGTGTCAAAAAATAAATTTAAAATAGCTTGCAATAAGTTTCTTCATATATTACCATTCTTGTAAAAGATTGAGACCATGCATGTATCAAACTAGCATGCACACGCTTGCAGCTAGGGTGCACTTTCTGCAACCATGGGTAAGCTTGTTGTGAATGAATCAACTTGAACAACAGAATTTATCATAATGTTTTTGTTGAACAGATTTGTTTTCCACTACATTCCAACTATAAGATTACATTTAATCATTAAATATGCAGGAAGGTCAAGGAATATTTAACCTTCTCAGCATGTAGTAAGTCATAATTTAACTTTGCAATTCCACAAAAAAAGGCATATAAGAAAATCTAACTTGTACCAGAATATGAGGTATACCTGACACAGCATCAGCTGCTGTCGGACCTGAATACAGGTATACATTTTGTGGGCGCAAAAAATATGTTTTTTTTAATTAAAATAAATAATAACAATTTCTTTGGAATTTTCAATTTAGAACATGCATTCGTTTCTATTTTGATAGAATGTATTGCATGTATATAGGAATACATTTATACAATATGATTGGTTCATTTGAAATCGCGGCTACTGTGCATGTTTTTATCTGCCATATTTGATTTCGCAAATAGTTACCGTTGTCGAAGTATCTTGTCTTCGTAATGTTCAGCTTCTAATCATGTTAAATAGGAAAGAGGAATATTTAGAATTTTCTCCAGGAAAAAAAGAAGGAAACAACTGGAAGTACAATTGTGCCGTCTTGTATAGATTTATGAAGCCATATAAAAACGGAGAAAACGATGTTTTGCAAATTGTGTAATGTGATTTTGCTGTTAGACATGAATGATGAAGGTGCACGAAAATGCTAATAAACATCAGGTTCTTGCTTCATCACACACAACTCAACCTGAAATTGCGACATATATAAATACCAGAGAGAACCTTAATAAAATTTGATCGAAATAGATTATTAAATTTCTTTTAAAAATAAACCTTTCTCTTTCAGTTACTAATGTTGCTGGTGAGTTATTTTGCACACGTTTTCCAAAATCACAAAGGATAACTCATATGCTTTTGTTTTGAAACATTTTAAAAAGGAATTAGGAGGAGAGCCCTAGTAGCTGTCTTACTGAAGCTAGCTTCAATGAAGTTGTCAACAATAAATGTGCTATAGCTCGCAGGAGATTGAGTACAATTGATATCATGTACTGCACTTGTTTGTTATTACTTTTATATTGCTCAATGTTATTTTAATTGTGATTTTTCCACAAAGTTTAAATTTATTAGCTTTATATTTGCAAAACATGGCATCTATACTCTAGAGTTACTGACAGACCAGGACACAAAAATTTGAATAAACTTAAAAAAGGTTTTAAAAACGTGTGGAAATAAGAATGGTCTGAGTGCATGGAAAGTTGATGTACCGGTAATTGTAGTTGGTCAGTTCATAAGAAAATTGAACGCTAGAAGACTTGCATTTTGTGATCTTTGCAATAAAGAATTGAACTACGCCATTTGCAGTTGAAAGAGTTGGGAGCATAAAACGATGAACCTGCAACACAGTACAGGGCATCCCCACCCCTTAATATTTTTAGTTTTTTTTTTTGGGGGGGAGCAGGGGACAACAATCATGTCTTATGTTTGAAAACCCACATGCTTGTAGCGAGAAATCTATGCAAGCTTGCCACAAGCTAGTAACAAGCTTGCGCAAGCTTGCAAAAATAAGCTTGCGCAAGCTTGCAAAAATAAGCATGCACAAGCTTGCATAAATAAGCTTGCGGCAATGTTCCAAATACAAGCCTGCTGCAAGCTTGCAAAAATAAGCTTCCAATTTTGGTTTGGGTTGCGCAAGCTTGCCGCAAGGTTCCAAATACTAGCTTGCATGATATCAGTTTGCGCAGGCTTGCATTAAGAGCTTGTGATTTCGGTTTGGGAGGAGTCTTATTATCAGATTATTTGGGTGGAGTTTGATTTTGTAATAATAATACATTAGGCACGTTAAGTGCAAAGACTGTTTAATAGCAGATGCACTGTCATGTGTATATAAATATTGCATTGTTTTATGCATACTTTGAGCCATACACAAGATGTCATTTTCCTTAAGTTGAGACTTTAGCCTGACTTTTAACACAACAAAATGCCTTGGAAATTCCCAGCAAATTTGTAAACAAGGTGAGGTCTATTTACTTAAATTTTAAATCAACAACTTGATAAAAATTAGTTAAAGCATAATATTCCTAACAGAAAAAAAACAATGTCCTAAGCTCAAATCAAAGTAAACATTTAGAAAAGAGATTAATCAGGTAGGCCCAAACTCCGATCTTCAATTACCAATAAATGTCAATCACAAAATACAAATGAAACATACCGGTATATAACAAGTAGTATTATATTTTCTGTGTGTTTTATGAACTGATTCAACATATTTTTCTATTTTAAGTAATGGTAGTCATACATGATTACAGATATTTCTATAAAGAGCCATGCATTTTAGGATATGTCATATTTTGTTGAATCAATTTTTACAAAGATTTGTATCAAAGGTTTTACTAGTTTTAGTATTGCTAGCCATATCTGATAGTACATCGGCATCATTAGTATAAAGCTTCATGCCAGAATGCTGTTATGTCATGCAAATAGTTGAATTCTATTCTGATGTTATTTTCTTTAGAAGACATAAACAGCATTTTGTGAATGGACATCACTCTACTGGTGAAGATTTAGAAAAATTGACACTTTACTTGGCAGTATAATCATTACATTTGTGCATTGAGAGTGTTGTCTTTCAAGACAGGTGGTCTCACATAGCAGTGGTCTTTCAAACAGGTTTTACTGTACATTGCATTAGTTATATAAAATTGTTAGTTTGTAATGTGTATATTCTGTGACATTAGAGTGTAGAAATATGAAGATGAAAGTGAAAGTTATTGAGGATCTCAAAAGGGTAATGATTTAATATTAAATTAATGAAACTCTTTATACAATGTCCAGCTTTTGCGAACCGAGACAAGCAAAACTGGACATTATTCAACTCGTTTAAAAAATTAAATATTAAGTTGTTGCCCACCTGAGATCCTCAATAACTCTCAGATGTCTTGCTAGGATTTTAAAACTAGGAGTTCAGGACTCTCATTTTGGTAAAAATAGGAGTACCACCAGGAAACGTTGCAGTACCCACCCAGAAAATGTTGAACTTTGCAGATCAGAAGAACTGTTGGTTGTCATTGAATTTAATTTCCACATTCTTTATAACACTGACATGTACAACCATGTCAAACTATTCGGCATGTCTGGTAATTCTTCACAACAAAATTTTATTTCTGTAAACATTTTTTTTTGAAAATTCAATTTTGGCTGAAATGCTGACAGAAATATACCAAAGTAATGTATTTCATTTCCATAGCCTGATGAATAAACATTACATCTTTTCAAAGCCATGTGCAGAATAGTCTGCCATATATGGAGTCGTGAAAACACAGCAGTGTGGTATCCAGTTTGTCCAAAATTAATATTATTCTGAATAGAATATTCTGGTAACAATTGATGCTTTTCAATTGGTAGGCATTGCAGATTTTTATTTTCGTCAATTGGATTTAGTATGTGGTATGCACCAAAATTTTTGTCATTCCAAGGAATGGTATTATTCCTTTTTACTAAGCCAGGCAACACACTTTCTTATACTTGGCTATTATCCCATCCAAACTATCAGTTCCAAAAACTTTAGCACTCTTCTGAATCTCATTAAAATCATTGCCATTTAATCCCAAAACACCTATTCAAATTTGCAAATATCATTTTGTCCAAATCTTGTTGACTCTTGATTTCAAGGTCCCATGCAGTATTTTTTTTGGCTACAATCAGAAATGAACACAATAATGGAAGCTAGATGAACTCTTATAATAGCCACACGTAAATATATGGGTCGTTCTGCCCTTGAATTCAGTCACTGTAGTTATCAACACATTTTCCCACCCAAGCTGCTAGTCAAAATCTGTTTACTTGCCGCCCAGCTATTGCATCATGTTCTTTTGATGTACTCTTATAAATACAGCAGGCACATATGGGGGTATTTTAACCACTGAATTATGTCATTGTAAATATCAGCACAGCTAAGTTGATCAATTAATGAACACATTCTCCAACTCAGTTGCTTGCTGAAGTAGGACTGGCAAGCCTTTGAATTTGCTGCCCAGCTATTTGCATGGGTAATTTTCTGCATCCCAGATATAAAAAAAACATTGTGTCCGAATATGCGTAATAAGGCGATTCCAAGATCTATGTTTCTAATCACTTTCTGCTTCATATTTCTACACTCTAATGCAAATGCAAATAGGGATTTATTTTTAAAAAAAGTCCAAAGCTGAAACCTGCTTTTTACAGAAAGGTTTAGTGTTTTCTAAATCTTCAGTGCAGACAAATGTACATGCTTATGTAAAATGCTTTTTGAATCAAATATATTTAATCCTTTAACAGTTATCACCATTTTTATTTTTCTGGACTGAAAAACTTTTCAGGGACAGCTGTTCCATTTATTTAGGATATTATTAAAACTTGTATTCGTTTTCTTGTTGAATCAAGTTCATTTGTTAATCTTTCATGTGATCTGCTTAATGAATATATTTAAAAGATAATGCATGAATTTGCGGTACATATATCTTATAATTGTTATACCAATTACATCATATGTAAATCTGTAACTTATGAAATTAATGGTCAATGCTTCATTATTATACAGTGAGTGGGAGAGGAGGAAAGTCAAAAGTATTGCACTGATGTGCAAATAGTTTGGAAGAGTTTGATGTGTTAACAGTCTTGATGTGTCACAATGACATAATCCAACAGATCTTTGAATACAGTAATTCCAAACAGCCACTTACTTAAGTCCATGAGGATATGATAATTTTAATGAATAGTTTAAAAACAACTGAAAATACCTAAAGCTTATTCTGCTAAGACTCATGTTTAAGATAGGAATAATTTATTCTCAAGTAAGCATATTATATTTACAGTGGAATTCAGCTATAACGCGATAATTGGGCTTCAAGAAATTGGATCCCATTAATAGCGGGATCGCATTAATGCGGGGTCTTACAGTATTTTAATTTTTTTCAGCAAACACCGCATTGGCATATATACGTGTACTCGTGTCTTATGTAAAAAAAACAGAGTATTATCAGACGAATATTAAATGGAATGCAGTAATAAGACATATTCAAAATAATGGATGGATAATATATTTATAGGTTATTATTTATGCGTTAAATAGTTTTACCAAATTGTGTTGTTCTTTTCCCGAAAATACACGCTGATCAATAATACCGACTGATGTTATATAATGAATAGGGTATAAACATGGTTACTATCGTGCCGTCATGGCATGCAGTTCATCCATAATACATGTTAATTCCATTGGAAAATTGCAGATTTAAAATATTGAAGATTGTTGTCTCAATTCAATGTTCGATATATAGCATGAACAGAGCATCAACACCGTTTACTTACCGTCTGATATAGTACCATCGCTGCTAATCCATAATACCTGTAATTCCATTGCGAAAATTGCAAACGTATTTAAACTATTCAATATATTTTTGTCACTAATCATTGTGTCTAAATTTGATGGGAAAAATTAACAGAAAATTAGGTTACGAAAGATAAAGCAAGTGTATGTTTCATTACGTTCCAGGGTCTATGAACGGTGTCAATCAAAATTGTAAACTCGATATTCCATAACGGTGAAATATTTTTGTTATGTACCAAAAAAATATAGGAAATTAATGATGAGTTCATAAACACCATACACATAAAAATCCGAAAATTAAATGTAGTCAGTCTGTAATGGTCATGTGCCACTAATGTTTTTTTTTCAAAAAGTTGTTCGCATGTACAATTTTGCACGCTTTCATTTTCCAGCTAACAAAGCTGACATTGTTTACTAGTCAAATGATTCCCTCAAAAATCACCGCCAAGCCCAGAAAACATGTTGGCAGCTTTCGTTTTTGATGTTTATTAAATTGTGAGAATCTTGTATCAACCACCGCATTGTCTGCTGCTTGATTGTGTATGCAGTTAAGGAACATGTGTCTTTACTCTTGGATTAATAATAAGTAATATTTTTGATAATGTTTATTTAGGCATAACAATTCAATAACCTGTTGAAATTAATACATTTCAGAAGCCGCATATTTGTCGTACTTTATCGTATTATATATAGTATTATATTAGATTTAATACATGATCTCTTCCCCAAAATATTTTTTTTTTTAGCAAAATACATGAACGACTTCCGTTTATGAACTTGCTTTCCATAACGGTAAAATATTCTGTTAAATTTAAAACAAAGGGAAATAATTAAGGATTTCATAAGCAAACCCGATACACATGTAAAATCTGAAAATTAAGTGTAGAAGGCCTGCAATGGTCACAAGTCACTTTTATAATTCTTTTTAAGCTGGATGCATGTTAAATTTCATACCCTCTCAATTTCCAGCTAGTAAAGCGGACATTATTTACTGGTCAACTGATTGCATCTAATAACACCGTGAACCCCAGAAAACATGTTGGCTGCTTTCATTGTTTGATGTTTATTAAACTGTGAGAAGCTTTTATCAACTACTATTGTTTGCTGCTTGGTTGTGTGTGCAGTTAATGAAGAAACACATCAGCTATTGCTTGAGCAATGATTGTATTAAGAATTAACTGAAGACAACCACAAAGACCACATCATGTTTATTTTGGCATAACACTTCAAGAACTTGATGAAATTGTTAAATTTAAGAAACTATGCCACGATCGTGTTATATTAAAATTCATTTGCAAACTCTTCCCCAAAAATCTTTACGCAATATTTCTCGTATTTATATTTAAAATTTCAGGAACCATGACACTATCGTATTTTTTTTAAATTCATATGTGATCTCTTCTCCATACACGATCTCTTCCCCAAAATGATAATAAATTCTTAATACATTATTTCACGTACTTTGAAGAAGAAAAAAATCATGTGCGAATAAACAAACAAAATTTTGGGAGCTACGCTGTGACCGCGTTATATCCAAATTCGCGTTAATGTGGGGCACAGTATAGTGGGATTCCACTGTATATATAAACTAAGACATAATAACAAAAACAGGATCATTGTCAACAATGTCAGGTCCACTGTATATATAAACTAAGACATAATAACAAAAACGGGATCATTGTCAACAATGTCAGGTCCACTGTATATATAAACTAAGACATAATAACAAAAACGGGATCATTGTCAACAATGTCAGGTCCACTGTATATATAAACTAAGACATAATAACAAAAACGGGATCATTGTCAACAATGTCAGGTCCACTGTATATATAAACTAAGACATAATAACAAAAACGGGATCATTGTCAACAATGTCAGGTCCACTGTATATATAAACTAAGACATAATAACAAAAACGGGATCATTGTCAACAATGTCAGGTCCACTGTATATATAAACTAAGACATAATAACAAAAACAGGATCATTGTCAACAATGTCAGGTCATTTAGCAGCTAACCAATCAGAAATTAGATCAACCGTTTTTCCTAAGAGAGAATTAAATGTTTTATGCAAATAAGAATACAGCATTAAGACTCTGAGAAGTAATATAATGCAAAACATAAAAATGAATATTAGTTGCTAAAAAGTAAAAAGTTGCAAAACGATTTAATTTTAAGTTTTGATACAATTGAAAAACAGCGTATAATTAAGCTCTAGATTCTTAAGTGTTGTTTAAATATAAAATATTATGACTATGATATAACAACAAAGTCGGGCTAAAAAATATGAATGCAAATAGCACGTACCTGTAATCAATACAGACACCATGTCTTACATGACACAACTACAACATTTCTTGAGGTCTGTCAGGCTTCAAAATATGAATACTTGTAACATGTACCTGTAATCCATACAGACAACATGTCTAACATCATACCACAATGTCTCATGAGGCCCGTCAGGCTTCAAGATATGAATGCATGTAAAACTCACCTGTAATCCAAACAGACACCATGTCCTCCATGACTAATTGCCCTGTGCTGTAGTGTGCGATTCCATTACTGGCTTTACATGCATAAAATCCAGTATCCTGGTAAGTCGCATTTTCTATAGTAAATGATACATCGCTGTTTGAAACTCTTGTTAGCTCCAGTTCCCTGACAATAGTTCTGCTTACATCAGGTGTCATGTGAGTTAATTTGTAAAATGTGTAGTTATCAGGTACACCACTAGCTGTACAGTTAATAACCACTCTGCCTCCTTTTGAAGTATTTGTTGCCTTCATTGTCAAAACAGGAGGGTCTGTAAGATAGAAAAAAATTATCTACAAAATATTTAAAATCCAAACTAGATCTACACTTTGTAAACTAATACATAGTGAACTGCTCAGCGCATGTAAAACGAATCTCTCCAAGGCAACACCTTTGGCCACAATATTCTTCGATTCCATAAACTTTGGGTAACCCATGTGGTCTCAAAATAAAATTATTATGCAAAACCATTTCTTAATTATTTCCATTCCAGTGACCTTTATCTTTTGATAGGAGGCTAAAAATGCACCTAGATGACTGGCATGGACAAGGGCGGGGAGGAGAAATGCAAACAATGAAATATTTTTTTGCAGTTGAGGTGTCTTTTATTTTCCAGTGCATGCATCTTTAATAGTTGTCCTTCTCTTTCATTTACCGGTCTGTGCTTCTCTTTATGGTTACACATATCTGCCATTTTCCAGTTCATGAATTTTCCAGTGCTGATCTATAGGGAGATGTATATTATTTTTAAATGTATGCAATATCCAGTAATGTATTGGTCTATTATTTTCCTGTGCATGCAATCTCACCTGTGTCATTTTCACACATTTTCCATGTCAATAATTTTAATTTTCATAGCATGCAATTTCTTAATTCAAAATGTAACAAGTGGAGAAAACTGGTGAAGGTATATCATCAAGACTGACAGTGATATACCAAAACTATTTTTAAAGTTTCATTTAGTGAGTATGATATATGATCTTTGACACCAATTGCAATCCATCTAAAATGTTCAGTCACCAATTGTGATATAGACAAGTTAATGTTCAGAAGAAACTTATTATTTTTATTTATGTCACTGTGAACTTTTGACACTATAATGTTTAGTCCAGGTCTGCGAAGTTGATCTAATGTTCATTTGTGGAAAACAATTTTATGTTTCCTTCAGCTTCAGTACCCTGATATCTGACCTTTTAACCCACAACATGATAAGGGGCATTCCTAGTTCAAATGCATGCCATTTATAAAGTTTGGCAATTGTAGATGATGCTGAACATTAATTGTATTCCAAAGAAATAAACTAAGAAACAGATACATATATGAATAGTCAACAGACAGATGGACATCATATTAGATGAAACTCAATCTCCTTGCCTACACCACCCAGAGTTGAGATATCATGGGTTCTTTAGGATAGGTTTTTGTATTTGAAGTGATATCCTGCAGTATCTATCTGAGGACTGTTACTACAGATTGTGATATATTTCTATACCAGCAGAATCATCTTATTCTTTGCTTTGTCGCTGACTGGGTCATTGAGCGAATCACTAAGTCGTCGACTGGATCGTCCTTCTAGGTCACTAGCAGGGTCATCTTCTGGGTTACTGTGTTGTCAACCAGGTTAAAATTGCAGGTTGTTGTTCACTCAAGATCAGCAAGGAGATGAACAGGCAAAACGATGAGAGGATAAAGATCTTCAGTTCAAAAGTGCCTTGCTGAAAGATTGGACAAGCCTTGTAGCATCTTTATTCTAGTCTACAAAAGACGTCCATACACTTTTTCAATTCCTTGACCTGGCTCTTTTCTGTTTGGCAAACTACAACCAAATGTGCTTGCTCCAGATGGGTGGTTATACTGCTTCACTTGCAAGAGGATATCTTCACAAAATACCACTTCATAACACACATCCTTGCAACCTCAGTTGGCATGTATGTGTTCCCAACTGGCATTACCCAAACGCTGAGACACTGGATTACAATACAAAGCAATTTTGATAATATAAAAAATGAGAACATCCATTTCAACAAACATTATTGTTATACAGAATGAAAATATTTTTTCTCTTATTACAATAAAAACATCAGCCAGACCAAATTCACTTTTGCCACCTAAATATGACATTTGGTTTCGATGTTACTAATTGATGAGTACTATCGATGAGCGGTATGGGCATGCATATTGGATATCTGCAGTTTCCAAACTATTTGTGAATTAGTGTTGCATTGGCAAAGTGTTAAGTAATCTATAATGTATGCAACATTAAAGTAAATCAGCTGAAGCGTTCTGCCAAGTTTACAAATAAAACAGTTAAATTATGAATTGTAACTTTTTCTCTTGAACTGAAGGTTGCTTCTGCAGTGCATCCTGGTCAATAACATATTCTCACTTAATGCTAATTTCCCTACTAATGTATACTTTGGTTACATTTGTTTTGTTGTCTCAAAATATATCTGAGCCAATGCAACTTCCTATGTTTCAGGAGTATTTTGAAGCTATCAGTTTATGTTCTTTCATGAAACTTGGCAATTTGTTCTCTTTGGAGTCAGAAGTTTAATAACACAAGTTTTTTACATGATTTGTCAAAGCAATAAACTATCTTCAAACCATTGTCAGTATCTAGTATTCTGAGGCATATAGCTACACATAGAGCATGCAGTTCTGATATGGTTTGGTGGTATGAATATAATCTGACTACTTCAACTTTGAGTCTAATAATAATGATAATAAAAACAATAATAATAATACAGTGCTTAAGTTAATTACATTCAAGTCTAAGAAGTACTAAGGAACAAAAGTTGCAAATGGAGCTGATGTATTAAGAATGACATGTAGGTTTCCTACTGATTGTGTGAATTTAATGTTAGTGTTGTTGATACTTATTGTTACTGTTAAAGGACAGGAATGAGAAAGTCTGTGTGGTGACAAAAATGGCTTTTGTTTTATCATCATTTATCTGTAGCCGTTACATGTCATCCATGACTCCATTTTGGATATGCCATTCTCTTTTCACTCATTGGTAGCTTCAACTTCATTTGAGTGACTCAATTTGTATAAAATGTGGATGTCATCAGCATACAAACACCTGATTATAATGTAGGAAACTTGGGAAGTGATGAATGCAGTGAATGATGAGAACTGGTTCAAGAACATAACCCTGTGGAATGCACAAACAGAACTGCAAGTACCTTATAATAATTATATTAAGGTTCAATACCTCCACTAAACAATAACATGAAAAAATGAAGATCAAACTAATGAACAGCCTCATTAATTTACAGTAGTCACATGGCAAATTTTCTTGTAGTCTAAACAACTGTTTGTAATTCTTCTGAAACCAAAGTTAAAAGGATTGGTAATCAAATTACTCTAAATAATGAAACAGCATCCTGAAGATCATTTTCAGAGGGCTCATTAATGCAAAGCTGCATAATAATTTTGATTAACGTTTCCCTTAAAGTTATCTAACTGAAACCAAAATGGTGATGTACTGAGCTATGCAATGAAAATCAGACAGACAGTATGATTACTATTGAGCTTTTCCATTAAGTGATATCCTAATTACATGTAACATTATAACCATGATGCAATTAAACTAATTGATATGAGGAGCAAAAATTAATACCAACACTGCACAATGAGTTTGATAGAGATATTTCCTGTGGCTCTACTTTCAGTGTTATTAAACCAGCAAGTGTAGTCCCCAGCCTTTTCCCTTGTCACCTGTCGGAGTGATAAGGTTTTTCTATTGCTCTCCTGTACTGCTAAACTCCCTTTCATCCATACTTGTGTACAGCCAGGAAAACAATCAGCTGAACAATTTATATCAGGTACAGATTCCCACTCCAGTTTTGTGTATACAGTTGTGCTTGGTAACAAATATGGAATATCAGGGCCATCTGAAATAGTAAATGTGCCAGTTACGACAAATGCATGGTATTAGAGACCAAAAGAAAAATATGTTGTATGAAAACCATTGGGTATTAGAGTATGAACAGATCAAATTTATGATATGATGATCTGATTTTTTTTCCTATATTTCTTACATTAAGTCTTTAAGAAATTTCAAAGCAGCATTACACAACTGTTTTTGACATTCTAATGTTATTGAGTCTGCTCAACAATGATACTAATTATAATAATAACACTAATAAACAACAAGAATTAAAGAGTTCACTGACAATCTACTAGGCAAAATAATTTCCATGAATTCAAACTAAGACCATGTCTTCTTTTTAACTGTCAATTTGTTGAAACCATCTCAGCAATAACAACATCATGAAATTAGCTGGTGTCACACATATATTGTATGTCATTAGGGCAAAGTAAACATCATAAGAAGTGTTTTGTCCAAATTCCCATGTCATAGCAATCATTAATTAAAGGGGAGCAGTTACAAGAGTTTTTGACATTCATTATGGCAACCAATGTGGATGCATGACTGGCACCATTTTCATTTTGGATTTAGTCAATAAGAATTTAATGAGCAACCATTTGTAAGGGACAAGACTATAAAGACTGCTGCCAAGGCAAGCCATATTATATGTATAACTGACACCATTTTACAAAAGAAGTCTATTGTGAAAACCGCATGTTGATATTAATCAATCTTTTTTGATAGGATTAGAGATACAAATATTCCATTATGGATAGGTAGCAGTAACAAAATGGGTGGTTAGGCAGAAATAGTGGATGTCAGATTAACATCGTTTTCATGCAAGATCATCTGAACATCATAAGAAGACATCAAAATAAGTTTTCTGCATAGTAGACTGTCAATACCAATTTAATAGTTTTAAAATGACCATCATGGTAGAATCTATACAGTAACAGATGCAACTTTACAGCCACATGAGGTGATTCTCTTTCAGCATTGAACTAAACCATATTTCTTTCAGAGAATGGAATGTCACATAACCAAAGAAGCACAATGAAATGGTAATATTAAAAGTGATGCATTACTCAAATGAAAATTGTAGATACCAAACAAAGATAACGTTCAGCCGTGTTGTTGTTATTGTTGTAGGGTTTAACACCATTTTTAAGCACACGATAGGCTATACATGGCAGCCAGTATTATTGATGGAGGAAGAACCCAGGAAAACCCCAGGAAAGAACCACCGACCCACAAGAAGCTACTGGCAAGCTTTCTCACATAACTAGCCGAATCTTAAACTCGAACCCACGCAGACAGAGGTAAGATGGCAGTGATCCGTAACGGAGAGCGCTTTAGACCACTCAGCCAGTCAGGACATCTTGTTCAGCCTTGTGATTGTTTCAGTACTGCTTTTGTAAAGGTGGGTAAATATCAAAAGGATATATTGGAACTGTGTACTAGGTTTTATTAAATTCTGAGCACAGGATAAAAAAAACGCTCATCAGAATGTACAAAAGTGCACAGTTTATGTGAAAATATTGTTGTTGAATGATAACATGCTATCAACGAGCAATCTCTCTCTGATCCCAACAGAGATAACAACTGATCACCAGCTGTCCATGTTTAACACTTTTTATATCATTAACTTGTTTACTTTACCTTCCCTTTGCATTTAAATCTTTGGATGTGTTCAGAATTTTTTTATTTAATTTGAATGATAGATATTTGTTTTATGGGTTGAGAACCACATCTACTAATTCTCTCAATTATACAGGATTATATTGTCAGTATATGATGGCCATAAAATGATTTGCTCATCATTCCACATTATAATAATAATAATAGTAATAATGAAGACTTTATTTTCAGATGGTGGCTCAATTAGTTACTAAAAAGAATGCCATTGTAAGATATTCCATAACTGTTTCAAAATTGTGCAAGGTTAAGAGAAAGACTTTTCAAGGTGATTGGAATTTATGATTTCAATCCAAAACATTTCCAGGATTTGAGGACTAATTACCAGAACCCTGTGTAATGGAAAGAAGGCCTTGATTTTCTTTAGTAGCCAAATATAATAGTTTAGTTTCTTTAAAATACAATTTTTACGACAAAGCCTTTTAAGTTACTGTCACAATTCCAAGAATTGTAGTTAAACACATTACTTTCAAATCAGTGTTATGAAAGAAAGCATGTATTTGCAGTGTTATCAAAGAAAGCATGTATTTCAGATTGCAGTGTTGCTCATTTCTGCCAACAAAAAAAACAGACGACTCATACCATTTTCCTTGTATCATGCTTGAAGTTTCTTGAGAACAGTATGTTTGTTTTTCAACTTCAACTTAGTTGCTTTGAGTATCCAAGTAAATGTCAAAACATACATGTCAGTTCATGAGACTGCATCTCCTATTTTTAGTGGTAAATCATTCATGAACAAAGCAAATAACAAGGGCCCCAAGTTAGAATCTTGTGGCACTCCATAACTTATCATTGTAGTTTTAGATAGGTGTTCATTTAATGTTACCTGTTGAGACATATTGCCCTAGCATGATGTGAATCATTTAAGAGTATCTTCACTACATTGATAGACTTTTAATTTCTTAAGAATAACGTCATGTTCTACTACGTCTAAAACCTTTCAAAAATCAATCACTACTGTACTAATTTTCCTTCATCAAAGACTTTCAGCCACCTGCCTGTCACTGAGAAAAGTGCAGTTTTACAAGCATGATCTTTCCAAAACTCATATTGATTTTCATGGAGTCGACTGTGATCATTGAGATAGTTAAGAAACAAACTGTGCATGCTTTTGTGGTAATTTAGAAAGGGTGGAAGCATTGATATTGGTCTATAGTTGTTGACAACCTTATTTGATCCAGATTATGCAGTGGTGTTACCTAGGCAGTTTTCCAATTTGACTTTTCCTTGAAAGGTAATACAATCAGCAATTGCAGAAGCAGCTCAGCCTGAAGAAGTCATGGACCAATCATGCCAAGTCTTGTAGATTTAGAAACATCAATGTGTCTTGAAAGGTGCATGTTTATGAACAACTTCCAAGAACAGGTCAAACCAACTGCTCAAATTATCTACAGTATCATCAACAATTATAGTATTTTCTTTAAAAATCAAGATAGTTTTACTATAGAGATAACCTTGACCTTAGCATCTATAGGACTGGTATAACTTGTCCATGTCCCATAATATGTCCTAGAAATGTTACATATGCATGGCTGCAGTGAGAACTCAACATTCATTAGACATTCAAAAGTACATAGCAAACCTTTCATCCCAAATGGCATCACCTTATATTGATCAAGTCCATCTGGAGTCGAAAATATCAAAATTTCCATTGTTCTTTCTGTAAGTGGAATTTGCAAACAAAAATTTCAGAAGGTCAACTTTGGTGACATACTTGGCATTTCCAATTTTATCAATGCAGTTATGAATCCCAGGGGTATTTATGATGTAATTTAAATCATTTGCTTTCTTTTCAATTGTGTAGGGCCATAAAACTTGGCCTGAAGAGGATTTTGTTGTATGGGCAAGAGACTCAGAACTTTTATCACCTTTTAGTTTATACCATACCATAATTTCATGTGTAGATATTTTCTTGCAATCTCACAAGCCTTTGACAACTTGTACTTAAATTTGGAAACATAATCAAGAAGATAATTTCAGTATCTTCAATACAGAGGTTTTTTTTCAACAAATTTGGAATTCACGTGGCGGCGACAATCATCTCACCCACCTTGGGAAATGTTCAAGTCAACACGAAATAACATGCAATAAATGTAATGGACTCCTTTTTCACTTTTTTCTAAGCATGAACAGGTATCAGAGTAATCTGTTTTATACTTTTGCAACCACTGTTTCAGCTTTTTATGAGAGTTGTTGTCCTCTCCACCTTTGGCACATTTTCATTTGCCATGGAAAACATTTTCAGACAACTGGATGACAAAAGGAAAACTGAAGTCTAGATCAGATGCATGCTTCCTACGAACAAAATAGGCTGGTTTAAAGAATCTGCGGTACCACTGTATAGTTAGTCTACTTCCCAACCAAGATCCACTCAGTCTAAGATAAAACTCTGAACTCTGAATCTGAACATGGAGTCGAATACAAAAATCCGGATCCAGAATGAACCAGTACAAAAAATATCCGGAACAGAAAAAAACGTTCATATTTCCGTACATTTTGCTATCGTTCCGTAAGTTTGTAATTTTAGTGTTTTTTTCGTAAGACTTACGGAAAAATCGTAAGAGTTGGCAGGTCTGTAGATATCAATAGCCAAACAGTCACACATGCCAACAATATAAGATCAGTAGAATGAGGTCTATGATGTATCAATGCTAACCTTGAACTGTACTCATTATTTTTTTTTCGCTCACTCCTGACATTGCCAGATATGATCTCTGAGCTGAATTTACAAAAATGTTCTTCTGTTATGTTTTTTTAATGAAGTAAATGGGTACCCTGTAGCCAGTTGTATTACGTGGGTAATTATCAACAGGAAGGTACCCAAATACCCATTGACACCTTTATTTGATGCTCATTAAGCACACTTCCTTGTTCTTGTAATGTGTACCTCATTTGCTATCACAAATCATCCATAAATATTACTCATTGTTCTGGACTTTTACAACTTCAAATTCACACCATAAACTTGGTAAGGGAAATTATATGTCAGGCCATTTGTTGTAGTTCGTTGTAGGGTTTAATGCTATTTTGCAGCACACAATAGGCTATACATGGCAGCCAGAATTACTGGTGGATGAATAACCCAGGAAAACCCCGGGAAAGAGCCACTGACCCACAATAAGCTACTGGCAACCTTTCTCACATACCTACATTGGCCAATTCTGTATCTCGAACCCACACAGACAAAGGTGAGATGGCAGTGATCTGCAACTGAGAGTGCTTTAGACTCCTTGGCCACTCAGGGCCCCTAATCTCAAAGTAAAATGGTAGATATTTGCATATGTCAGGTCAGAGGATCAGTCTTTCATGTTATCTGCAAGGTATTAATATAGATGTAACACAGCATGAGGAATAAACTTAAATCCTTACCAAAGTCCGTGAAAAAATACGTAGGTCACAGTGACCTAGGTTTGTGATGAGGGTGTAGTAATAATAATGTAATAATAATGATACAAATACTAATAATAATGCTAATAATAATACTAATAATAATAATGGAACAGTGAATCCAATAAGATTGTAAATTATAATGTATTCAGTTTAAGATGAAGTAATGAGAAAATTTAGAAAGAAATATGGAATAATGAGATAAAAACATATGGACTACTACATATTCCTGCCTAATTGTGGAAGGACAATAGATGATGCATACTCACAGTAAACTATTACAGAGAAGTTGGCTGTAGCAGCTTTTCCAGAAATATTGGGGTTTGTCACTGAGCAGGAGAAGGTCCCAGTTTGATTCCTTGAGATGTGGGATATGGACAACAAACCAGTGGTATCATTCTGGATGACGAGTGGTCCAGACCATTGGTAGTTACACTGAGGAAAACAGGTGGCAGAGCATTTGACGTCAAGGCGTGACATTTCTATCAGCTGATATGATGTATTGATGGGAGATAGAGACACATTTCTGTCATCTGTTCCATCTAAAATTCATTAATTGGATGGTTAAAGTATGACACTTCTGAAAAGGTTTATTTGATCTTATGATCTCAACTATCGTACAAAATGTTTCACCCAAAATCTATAATAATGTCTATTCAACAAATATAATTGGAAACTCTACCAGTTTTGCTAAAGATTTCTCTCCTACCCTAAGAGATAACTGTGAACAATCTGAAATTATTTTGTCATAATGACACAAAAATGACTCTGTAATCAGATCATATGCATTTTGAAAACAATGGCTCCAAACTAGGTGCAATATTAATGCTTAAGGCCTTAAAAACTCTTCCACACAGCCTTATCATTAATACAGTCAAAGCTTGGAACAGTCACTAGGTCTAATCTCAATCATACTAATTGAAAACTATTTTTAAAATTGAATACAATGTGTTTAACTGGGATCTTCATATAGAAAATGTGACAGTCTCTACAGCATCACCACATGGCTCAACATTAAGGCCCTTTATATTGAAACGTTTTATAAACTACTTTCTTTACGTTGCAAGCAATAACTATTCTGAGGACAACACCATCACTTATATCCATATAGCTCCAAAAATATATGATCTACAAACAAAATCTTATTCTACCTATTAGCAGATTATCATATATGGCAACTGAAGTATACAACAAAGTAAGTCTATATGAGGTGTGAATGGCGCAACATCAGAAGCTTTCCCAGTAATCAGCTGAGTCAAACAAGGCTGTATACTTGCACTGACACTCGTCGCCATATTCTTCTCCAGTACGCCTTCAAGAGCTGCAGCGATGGAGTGTACATTCATACCAGGGCTGATGGAAAGCTGCTCAACATTAGCCATCTCCGTGCTAAGACTAAAATCAAAAAGGTACTCATCCATGAATTGCTTTTTGCCGATGATGCAGCCTTGATATCCCACACAGAAGATAGACTGCAGCAGCTGGTATGCGGCCTCTCCAACACTAGCAAGTAATTCGGACAGACCATCCGCTTGAAGAAAACAAACGTCATGGCGCAAGATGCAGAGCAGCAGGGAGGGCAAATCCGACCTTTTATAGAGGCGTCCATTTAGCAAACCAAGGCTTCCTCATAAATCATAAAAAAGCGTCTATTTAACAAACCAAGGCTTCCTCCAAAATCGTAAAAAAAAGTTTCCTTTGAAGATGCAAAGGCGTTGTCGCACCCTCCCTGCTGCTATGAGGTTAAAATTCCTTTTTACGATGAAAATCCTTTTAGGATTTCACAAACAGACCTCACCTCGTAAATCAATCAGATTATTGGATTGGTCAGTGAGTTTGAAATTAATTCTCGTTAATGAATCATTATGACATCGCATATAGACTGGATTAGTTGGATCCTCAATTATTAGAAACTCTCGAGGAGCTGTTGGTGCAAATGAATATAAAATATATCCTTGTTGAGCTTGATTTGATCTTTCAAGATTTATTTGATAACTTCCTTCGATAACATTACATACTAAATTCAATGCAATCACCGAGGATATATTGATGTTTTGAAGAGCGATATGTTGCCCACCACCGTCTGGGTCATTATTATGTTTGAGGATAATTGTTTGTGTTTGTGGCATTTTTAACCATGCTTTATGAATTTGTTTGAATTTTCTATCGATGATATCATTGAGTGTTTTCCTTAGAGTTGCTACATCGATGTATCCAGGAAATCTAAATTGAGATATATTATCTTCTCTTAATGAAAAATCAGTTAAAATTCGTTGTTGTTGTTCTCCTGTGCTATTAATCACCATTTGTAATGTTCGGTTATGAATATATTCTACAGTGAATATAATCTGATTTAATATTTCTACGTATTTGATAATTTCATCATGAACTTCTTTTCTCCCTGCAATATAATCATTAAATCTACGATCTAGAAGAATTATATGTCTGTCAAATGTACGATAAAAATTATCAAACCATCCTTCAAAATCGACAACTTTTATTGAACCAGAATATTGATAATCTTCATTTTTCTTTAAAAAAAGTCCAAAGAAGATCATTTCTTTCACCTTTGTTATAAATTTCAATTTTTTCTCCCTCCACTTTTTTTTATTTTATCTATATGAGTCTTAATTATATAGTTATATCCGCTATCAGTTACATCTGATTCATCGGTATATGATTGTTTATCAGAAGTAAAATCAGATATTTTAGATTCAGGTAAATTTTGATAAGATGGTGCCTAAGGTGGGTTTTCAGGCCATCCTAGCACGGATCTTATTGAGCTGTTATAGATATCTACGACATACCCGGGCGAGTTTATCTCAATGGCAGATGATAACGTCGGCTCATGAACTGTTATAGCGATTTTTTATTCTTTTCCAGTAATTGATTTTATTCTGCGTTGTAATTCATCACTGATTTGTTCGATTTGGTAAGACCCTGATGGTAGCGAAACAACGTTCCAGTCTGGAGTTCTGTCTTGTTTATTTTTAGTCGCAAACACTAAGGAATTATTCGGTTGTTTACCACCAAATGCTACCGACCTAATATTAGACCAACTGTGATACACTCATAACTTTGCTAACGCTATTTCTTTCACGGGAATCGCAGAAGGGAAATTCACACTGAATTCAGGATTGGGTGAGGTTATTGATATCATACTTGTTTTCACCGGGTTGGTATTTTCCGCTATTCGTTGAAGTAGTTCTTGTGATGTTGCCATTGTTATTATACTCGTGTTATTTTTCTTTTTTTTATTTTGATATCGTGGAATCATAAACACGTACCATCACTGAGAACTCACTATCTAATATTAATGTGTCATCGAGTGACGACGATATCATCGAGGATAATTGCGAGTATGCGGTTGACACAACATGGAATTTAACTACGTAGTCTTGTAGTTTACGCTGGCTGCATGATGATATTTTTTTTGTTATTATAGAGATTATTCCCGCAATTGTTGTCGCCGCTAATATACAAAATTGGAACAGATATCGGAGCAACCATTGTCACTGAGGAGAGTATAATACCAACTCCGGTGTTTATTACAACATAATTCAATTTAGTTGTTTACTTAAATCCGCTGAGAATTCCACATACCATGTTACTGAAACCCTATCCAAATTATTATCAGTGGATGTTATTGTGAATTGTTCAATTGTTCCCTTGTCGATGATCGTTGACGTCATATTGTTGACCCCAGATGAATTCGTTGATGAAATATTAAATTGAGTTGGTGTCACTACTGTTAATCGATAAATACCTTTGACGGTCACGGTGATATTTAATGCTATTTTGTGGTGTCCACGTAAATTATCCATATTGAATCACACACACGTTATTTATGATATTTTTGGGTTCATGAGGGATTTTTATTTTTTCAAGTTTTTCTATCATCCTTGGTAGATCATCAGTGGTGACATCGTTGGTCATTTTAATATCCTCACGAATAACTCCTAATCGCTGATTAATTGCTGTTATTTCATTGAGTTTTGTGATAATATCAGCGAGATCTGTTCTGATTTCTTCCCAAAAATTTATTGACGGCATCATCATTTTTTTTAAAGTTTCTACGTAACATAGTAAATTGTTCGATATGAGCATCATAGTCTGATCGCAATTTTATTAAATTATCAATGGCTGCTTTTATCTCCCTGAGTTGTGGTGTGGTAACTGGTGGATATCCAAAGAAATCGTTTAAAGGGACCTGAAAAGTGTTAATAGCTTTTTGTAACGCCGTAAACGCATTTACGTGAGTGTTGTATTTATCATATACTTTTTTTAATAATTCTATCGTTGATGAATAATTATCACCAAGTGTTGCTAATTTATCTGTGAGCGTCGAAACAGGTACACCCGGTTTGAGATTACCCTGATTGGAAAACAACGCGATAGTATTTTCTACTGCGTCGCGTCGTTTAACTAAAATATCATCAAGGGAAACATTACTCGTTTTCAATTTACCCTGACGATCTTGAAATACAACTATTTCATTGGGATCAACACTTGCTAAGTTCAACATCTCAGCTATTTCATCTTCGATTATTTTTTTTACATCACCGGTTGCAGATATTTCTGCGGTGGTTTCAGGCTTGATAAAGATCTCCCCCAAATTTCAATCATTATACTCTAAGATCTCTCTAAAATGCGATTACTCGTATATTCGTGTACGGTTTTATGGGGTGGTTTTCCCGATGATGAAATAACGTTGAGGACATTCAATACTTCTATGCCACATATTGGTGGGTCATTCATTTTCTGTGTTGGTAGCGTAGAATACCAGATAGGAGTTTTTAAGTGGTTTATACAACGCGTAAATTCTTTAGGCGGCACTAATCCATATGACTCGAAATAAACAATCACATGTGGATCAATCGTGTATGCAACCCAGTGAGTTCCAGGTCCACTGCTGTTATCAAGATTAATAATACTGGTTTCAACGCTGTTTAGTTGTTGTGGTAATTGATCTTTCATAAAGACACCTCTAAAGTTTTTTATCGCTAGTTTTTTAGCAGCAATGAGTAAATCAAAATTTGACATGGGAACTATTGTTGTTAATAAACTGTTCCTAGTATCAGGCCATTTCCGCTGTACCATGAATACAGAGTTCCTGGTAGTCTTAGACCCTTTCCCTTTTTTTTTTATCCCCGCCCCTTTTTTGGTTCATATGATTGAGCAATAATATGTACTGATTTTGCACCAATAGCTCCAGCAGCTCCTAACATGGCAGCTTTACCAGCTGCAATCAACGCTGGAATCGCAGCGAGAAGTGGGAATACACCACCTGATTTTATCATGTTCTTAATCACAGCCGCAGAGAGAGTGATCTGAACACCTTTTTTATCTTTGATGGCATCATTGAAGTGTTTTATCTGACGAGTTGTCAATGATAGTTTATTCTGACCACCAGACATCTGATTGTGCTTCAGTGATATTGTGGTTCCACATTTTTTAGCTGATTACGATTGCAATTTTTTAATTTGACCAGGAGTTAATGTAACACTAACAACACTGTATGACATTTTATTAACAACAGATTGATCTAATTGTCTACATATTTTCCACTGGTGAATCAATTACTTTCATTCGTCCACCAACACCTTCGAGTAGCATTGATTTATCACTGAGAATAACAGCAACTGCTCTGTATTGGGGGATAGCAGCAGGACGAGTTACACGAGCTCGAAAGTATATATCAATGACGGATTGTCTAGTTAAGTCAAGACGTTCCAATGAAAAGTAGTAGATGGGATATAGGTTTTTAAAATCCCATTGTGATATTTGCAGACTGGTATCTACATTATTATCTCGTCCCATAAATGATAGCAAAGATGATACACGCATGGTATTTGGTTTTGGTCGTAAATAAGTTGTATATACTCGGTTGGTTCCTGTTGACCATTTACACTCAACGAGACTTCATTAACACCGAGTGTTACGTGCTTAGGCTCGAATAAGCAGCAACACAGAAAGAGTGAAAACTAACAAGCTTGTAAAACTTTAACAATGAATTTATTAAGTACAAACATAAATAAACTTACGGTTTTAGAGAATCAAATCCAACATTAATCCAATATAGAATTCACAAAAATAATCCACTATTGGAATTATAAGAGTCCTAATTTATAAATGTTCTAATAGTTCCAGGTTCGAATCTTGACGATGTAATCCAAAATGGCTGACGATGTCACGTGATGCAGTTCTTATTTTATAATCATCCAAATGAATATCATAAACACATGTCCTTTTCCAATTTATTCCTCTTTCTACGACGAAATGACACAATGTCCAGAACAAGGTAATTAAAATTAATACTCAAACATAAAAACACAACTATTAACTTTAAAAGCCCAGATTCTACTAAAAAATTAGCTTCCAAAACACAGCTATATATATGTAATTCCCTCGTAAACAAAATGGAATCATGTGATTCTGGAAGGTCATAGAAAGAAGCTACCTTCACCAAGTCACATATTAAAAGAATGATCTAGAAGGAAATCATTCACTTCCCACCCCCAAGAACTAAAAATAAAAGTTGTCCTTGAAATTAACCAATAGTTTTAGAAGCTTGTTGACAATGTCTAAAGCAGGGTCAGGAATTAGGTCAACAAGCCAAGGTCAACCTGTGTTTACAGCTAGAGTCTAGGTCAGCCTGAATTTTCCAGAAGAATCTCCCAATTAATGAATATTAAACCCTAAATGACAAATTTGGATCTGACAATTAAAAATAAATAAATTAAATCCAATAGCCGTAACACCGAGCTGATCAAATATCATATGGTTGCGTGTTTGTGAACCCAATCGCGCCTTATCCTGTAACGCAACAAATATATGCCGCGGCGCAGAAATACCTCGTTTTGATGCCAGTTGCCAAGTAAATGTACCATTAATAGTACTCTCCACGATATCCGTGGTAGTTGTTAGCCAACTTAGTAATGATTTTCCGCCTGTATTCATAAATGACAGTAATTTTTGTTCTATGGTGATTGATGGAGTCATTACTGGCATCCACAGTGCTAGTTTTGTTATATTCACCTTGCCACGGTCATTATCCAGATTTGCAGGATCTGCTGGAATCCTCCAGATTGCATCATTATCATCAACTTTTCGCACTAAGGCTACTGTATGCTTTGCTCCATAGATAACTTTTCTAACCATGGTATATATCCCGATTGTTATTTTCGACAAATCTGTTGTAGTTTTTCTTCCCATGTTAGGAAGGAATTTGGGCATATGTAGGGCAATCAAGGTTGTGTTGTTTCCACTCCTGTAGTGTATGGGGAATCGTGTCGGTTTCTTAGTTTGAGGCAGAGTGCCGTTTTGTTACATCTTATCAGTTTGACCCCAAACTAATATAATGATGACAAGAGATTGCCTTATACAGAAAATAAACCAACACAAAAAAACATTATCCCATTGAGATACACATGACTACAACAAGAGAGTTATCGTTGTTTCAAAACTACACACACAAGCCTACACAAGTCATTCCCTGTCAGACGTATGTAAATTGAATTCTTTGTCCAGTCCTTTTGGAAATCACTGACCGATAAATTCCTTCTGCAACATATCGTACTGAGGCTCTACAAATATCAAAATACCTACCGGCTTCATTTATTGATTGAAATACACTTTGCTCGTTATTTTCTATATTAAATGATTTTATACATTTTGCATTTTTCATGTGTTTCCCAGTCCCACCTTGTTTAGTGTTTTCACTTTGTGAAATAGCTTGTAGATTTGATAAAGAATTATCGGTTTTAATACCATTTATGTGATCAATAACAAAACCATCCTTGATCAATCCATTAAACATCTCGTGGTCGAATCGATGACAATAATAATTTTTCCTTCCAGGGACAAACTTTAAATATCCTTGATTACTCACATAACCGACTGATTTCTTAAGCCTGTGGTGTCTGACAATACCGTCACGAGACACTTCATAATTGGTAATCACGGGATGTGGTTGAAATTCTTGGTTCATTTATATACTATAATATTATTTGTCTAATTAATTATTTGGTTTAATTATTACTTGGGAATCTTTCAATATAGTCTTGAGGTGTTCTTATGATTTTGTCAGGGACAGAGTCATTGATGGAGTATTTTATTCTCTTATCATAATAGCGCTTTAGCTCTCTGTATCATTTACCACCACAATTGAGACACAATTGCGATTTTCCTCTCACACCTACCCCACATCGTATGCAAGATAGCAGACCTAAACTCCCACGACATACGCTTTGCAAATGATATCCACATAATTCATTTCTGCATCCTTTGTTACAAGCAGTTACTGATCCTATTATAAGCCATTTGCAATGATTCATTATATAATAAATTCTTTTTTTAAATACTTGTTTTAATTATAATATGGAGATGATTGAGAGATTATCAAAAATTACGCCTTGTACACTGGTGTATCAAAGAGTCTAATAAGTGATAGAAGCATGTTGGGTAAAATCCGTGATGGTTGTAATGAATTCATGCGCGATGGAGCATCTCATTGTTGGTCGACATTTTGAATTGATGGTAGTGTTGATGCTACCATGAACGATGAAAGAGCAGCAGTGATAATCTCACATCTTGACAAGAAAAAGTATTTTTTTAGAGTGAAATTCATTATCCGTTCAGAAACGGGGAATTGGATTATACGCGACAAATTTGAACCCATCCTGAAAAATAAGAGAACTGTCAGGATTCCAAACCAGGAATTCAGACTGGAATTGACAAACTGTATTACGAGAGATCCTATCCTGTAACAGCAGTTGTTTATGGGATCTATCCGATAAATGATAAACTGAGTATTGAAAAACTAAAACCAATGAAATATTTGTCGTTGAATTGTATAGCAGAACGAATAATAGAACACTTCACAAATGCGTTGCGTGGAAACAAACTGATGGATCTAAGACGTAAAAAAATAAACGAATGGGAATTAACAGTCAGGAAGAACAGAGCAACGATTCAAGATATAACCAAATTAGAAACATCATTAAGATTCCCAATAACCGTAATGACAATAACAGGCATTATATTACAAGAATCAAAATATAAATCAAATGGAGCTCCAATTAAAATTATTGACCATAATGAACACGCGTGGACACCTGTGGTAACAATATTTCCACAGGATAGAACAATAAACTATCTACCCCCTGAGAACTCTGGGGGAAATTTATTTTATTTTATTTACGAGTTAAGTAAAAAAGATCCTGTGTCAGTGTGGTTACTTCACAGTTTTGAAGACGAAGAGTGTTAATTCGATCAATTTTTAAGACCCAATGGCGAATTATACCGTACTGAAGCCCTCCACAACAACATGAAAAAACTTGCTAGTGGTTTTTTACCACATTACAATGAACAATTATTAACAAACTGTTTTACAATTCCGTCAGTTGCAGCTCATTTCACGAGAATGAGAAATCTATAGAATCCAACACGCGCAATATTTCTCTCAGATATCTAGTCAAGCTACATCGAGTACAACCATGGTGGATTATGGAATACAAAATACGACCCCAAAAGTATTATTTTGGTTGATATGGTTGCGTGTTATCCAGGGAGTTTTCTTGGGTATGGAGAGTGTTCTGAGTACTTCAAAAGATTTGGACATCCCACACGAGATGACCCGTGTTGCAATTAATGGACCACTGCCTGATTTTGACCTCACCGGATTTGCTTCTGTGGTATCATTTGAGTTAGCTGAAGGACTTCATCCGTGTTGTTATGTTTGGTTTGGTAGACACATCTCTGAAAAACACTAGATGCCAATAGTGTTATTACGGTATATGATCGATTCTAAACTGCTGATATCGCTGATTGTCAGTGAAGCAATTATATCATATCGAGCACAGACTGAAGTCTGGTTACCACAACCCGATATTCTAGATAGTATAATCAGCAAAAACAAAAAACAATTCCCTGACTCGACAAAGAATATATCCTGAAATGGTCCAAAGAAATCTTTCAAGTTAGAAATAAAGACACAAAAGATTTTGGTAGAAGAATAATTGGTAAGTTCACACAAGGTGGAAAATACAACCACAAACGATATTCTTCGCGGTTGATTATACATGATGCTGAATACGACTTTATAATCGCAGATGTAACGTCAATCGCAAAGACGCTTTCTTATCCGATGGAACAAATTGGGTACAATTATTATTTGCACAGATGGAGAAAATCCTCAATACACGTACTTAAGGTCGTCTATGCTGACTTACGCTTCTATTAATTTACTTTTGATGATAAATAGATTTCCTGAATCAGCAGTTAGAGTAGCCACTGATTCATTTTATATAGACGTAAAATATAGCGAAGCAGTAGATAAATTCACTAATTCAGACTAGAGTTGGGGATCATGGAGAATTAAAAAGGAAATACTGCGTGATTATTCTAAATCAGCAGACGTTACAATTGAAAACAATTACTTGAAAAATAATCAGATATCAGAACTATCTAATGCACTGCCGTGTTCTAATCCAATATGTAGACATAAAACCAGTTATTTAAACGGCTGTGGTAGGTCAGGGAAGATGACTCGTGCGATTGAATTATTTCGAGGGAAATCAAACATGATTGTTCTAACACCAACACACAGACTTGCAAGAGAGATGAAACAGTGAGGAATTAATGCTTGCACTTATCACAGTTTCTTTCGATGGAAAGGTGTCAAATGGACTCCTGATCCAATGGGTGAGAAATATATTCCTGAAATCATTATTTGGGATGAGATATGCACGCTGTCATTAGATGTATTACAAAGGTTTCTCGAGTGGTTATTGCTAGCGAATACAAAAGTGATAATGTGTGGCGATCATGGTCAACCACCACCATTTTGTCGGTTTGTCTCCACATCATTGGTTGAAGAATTTTGTAGACTATTATGAAGAAATTAATAGCGATCATAGAGCACTTGATGATCAATTACGCGAGTTCAAGAAACTAATCAGATTACAATCGGATAGAATCCAATGTGAAATAGCGCGTGAAATAATTTTGGAAACCCCATTAAATGATTTTTGGGAAGCGTGGAGACCAAACAATTTAATAGTGGCAAGTAGAAAGATAGTCAGAGATACACTTCAGATGAAGTTATTTAACACGCATAAAGAAAAATTTGCAACACTTCCAGTGCCGCTGTGTTATAGACCCAAGGATACACGAAGACAAAATATCGAAGTTTATATTCCTGGCTTCACAGAGTCAAGAAGACAGAATTTAGTGTTAAATGATATTGTGTTAGTTGATATCAATGTTGTCGAAGATGCACTGCACGCTGATAAATCCCCATGGAATTTAGGATACGCAGCGACAATACATTCTTCGCAAGGGTTGACTTTAACGGCTCTGCTTGGTTATATCGACTCGCAAGATCAACTACGGTTAGTGCATACTTGTAAACACCATCATGCGGCAGAAATAATATATCAGCCTGATGAACTTCATTAGGTGTGCTGATATCAAAATGCGAGTAGTTAATTTGCTTAGGCGGTGGTAGATAAATTTGCCATATCACCTGTTTAGATAACCAATCCGCTGCAATGGTATTTTTCACCTTTTCAGCGCTAGCAAGTTTATTGATTACTCATTTACCCCTCCAGTATCCTCTTGGAGAATAATAAATAGATTCCATGTTTTTATTAATTACCAGCACCCAACATCCGTTTACTTTTCATCGCAGATTTTATCAACGATGAAGTCAATTTTTCCTTGAAGGATTTATCAGTGATATAATTCAACGCATGAATTAAGTTTACATCTGTGATATGTCTGTTTTGCAGATTACTGATTTTATAAGCACCATCATGAGCATGACACGCCTTATCAATCACGTTTATTGGTCTTTCACCGGGTCGAGGTTGGTTTTGATCATCGAGTCAGATATGGAGTCTGGTTCCGGGTCCACAATAACTATATCCTGGAAGGTGTTTTTCTCCTGGATACTTCGCCCATGGTGTTCCTGGTAATTTTATTAACTTGGCTGCAATATCACCTCCTCGTTTTTTTTTAAATCCTTGATTTTATCAAGGGAAACAAATCTAAATCTTGTTGTACTACACTGTATACACTTACCAGCAAGTGCTGATCTGTTATTTTTAGTTGTAATCGTCAAGTCATCTGTGCCAGTACGCTTCTTACATTTCACACAATATAGATCCATAATTTATTTATAATAGCATGAATGTAATTGATTTATCAGGGACAAAAACACGAGAACCAGTTAAGCATCATGCAGCGCTACCAAATTATATTCACATGATTATAATCGGAACATCTGGAAGTGGCAAGATACAACTGCTACTTAATTTGATAACGAGATGGATGAAATGGGACAAGCTGTATTTAGTAGCCCCGAGTGTAGACGATCAGCGATGTTACGAGGTGTTAAAGGATTTTAACAAGAAAGCAAAATCAGAAATCGATGAGGATATTACTGAGTTTATAACCGATATCGAGGAAGCACCGAGCATTGATGATATTGATGGAAGTATTAACAATTTAGTTAGTCGTATATGATGTCATGTTAGACAATCAAAAGAATCCTGCTAGGATATTTTCCAGAGGCAGGCATAAAAATACTGATGTGATATATGTCACTCAACGATACACTTAAATACCAAAAGTGATCAGAGATAACTGCAATATTCTTGCTGTATTCAACGGAGTTAACACACTTACGCTACGAAATATTTGGCAAACTTGGTACAACGGTGATATAGATTATAATCTCTTTAGAAATTTCTTTAGTCATGCTCAGTCAATTCCACGTGGATTTGTAACGATAAATTTGCATGATCCTAGATCAAGATATCGTATCAGACTTGATCAAATATTCGGTTGCAATCCTAAAAGGATTTTTAACCCCATAGCAGCAGGGAGGGTGCAACAACGACTTTGCGTCTCCAAAGGGAACTTTTTTTAAACGATTTTGGAGGAAGCCTTGGTTTGCTAAATAGAAACTTTTTATGATTTATGAGAAAGCCTTGGTTTGCTAAATGGACGGATTGGACGCCTCTATAAAAGGTCGGATTTGCCCTCCCTGCTGCTCTGCATCTTGTGCCACGATGTTTGTTTTCTTCAAGCGGATGGTCTGTCCGAATTACTTGCTAGCGTTGGAGAGGTGGCATACGATTTTGGAGGAAGCCTTGGTTTGCTAAACAGATGCTTTTTTAATGATTTACGAGGAAGCCTTGATTTGCTAAATGGACGCCTCTATAAGAGGTTGTCAGATTCGCCCTCCCTGCTGCTTGCAGACTCCCCTCCCTCTGTCACCATCGATGGATACAACTTGGAAGCTGCGTGTCTACCAAGTCAGCGTGCTCAGCTCACTCCTCTACAGCAGCAAAACATGGACCACATATGCAAGTCACAAGAGACAACTCAACAGCTTCTACCTGAGATGTCTGCAGCACATTATCAACATCAAGTAGCAGGACAAAATTCCCCCAACACAGAGGTTCTAGAACGCGCCAACATCAACAGCATCTTAGCCAGTCTTGGCTTGGCAATGTCAAGAGAATGGACAAAGTCCGCATTCCTAAGGACCTGTTATATGGGGAACTAGCAGAAGGTACACGACGGACTGGTTATCCATGCCTGCGCTACAAAGATGTTTGCAAGAGGGACATAAAGACGGCCAACATAGAGGTCAACAACTGGGAGAGCTTTGCTAATGACCGTTCCACCTGGTGCCTAGCTGTCAGGCAGGTAGTTAGCAATGCTGAGGAAGACAGGAATAGAAAGCATGCTCAAAAGAGAGCCAGAAAGAAGGAACAGCTGACTCTGGAGCTACGCCATTGTCTCACGTAGACAGACGGATGCCAAGATAATTATCAAGTAAAAATTATAAAGTGAATTTTGATATTAATGTTTATATTTGTTATTGTATATAATTTTACTGTTAATAGTTGCATAGACAGATATAGAGCCATGATAAGTTCAAAAAGCTGATAATCATTGTCATTATAACTATTCGATTATGATATCATTAGTTATGTTCATACAAAAACACTGATGTATTGATTGTAAAGGAAAACACATGCCTTCATCAACTGAAACAATACTCATAGTTATTAAGGAACATGCAATCCAGATGTTTGATGTTTTAACTATTTTATCAGTTTGAAGTATATTTATACATGCATAATGGAGAAATATGTGTTTCATTCCAATTCAAAATTAACTAGGCTTCTAGATGATTTTTATTCTCAAGATATAATGGAGTTATTATGTGGATCTTCATCTGGTAGGCAGCATAAACAAATAGTTACATTATAAAAGACTATATTTACACCAATTAGAAGCACTAAACAGATATTTGTGAACAGATAGATTACTTTCATTGATACAGTAGATGAGACTTGAAACTTCCCATTTTGTTTTCCATTCCTTATAAAAGCAATGTATATTTTTCAATTGTACAACCGCTTTAATTGAAACTTGTAGGTCACAAACTCTTACAGAAACCTCACATGACCACATAAACGGATATGTCATCTTTGTCCAGTGGAAGGGTTATGAGCAATGTGTTTATAATTTAAATATCTACGATAAACAAAAATGGCAGACGCATGAGTGAGTAAACAATCCCAGGCACTTGATTCTGGGGAAATTAATGTGTACACTCAACATATAACACATACATACACATACATACAATGTAAACCATGTTATCAAAATGATGCTGTTTGACATCAAAATCACATGTGACAATAATAGCATAAATCTGGATAAATTCACTGAAATTCACAAAAATAATTTCTATGTGTGATATCTTTAAAACTGGCTATAATGGTAATCACCTACTGTTTTGATGGTCTAGGTACAATCTGTTTCCAGAAGATCATAAGTGTAGGAGATCACAGATAAGTATTAAAATGTAATACACCACAGATGGGCATTATGTTTCTGGACTATTTCTGGAACAAAGATATCAATGTTGATACTACTACAACTACTACTACTCCAACTACTACCAATAATAATAACAATAATAATTATATAATAATAATTATAAAAATAATATTAATAATAATAATATATGTTACTATTATTATTATTATTATTATTATTATTATTGTTACATATGGGAGAGGAGACAAAGACAAAAAGACACAGGTAATAAACATACAATTGTAAAGGTATTAACTTACAGAAGACAACTACATTTATAGTTGAAGTAGCTGTCTTATTGGGAATTCTGGAGTTTGCAGCTGTACATGTGTAATTCCCAGTCTGGTTTCTTCCTATAGAAATTATGGACAACATCCTTATGTCGCTTTTGGCCAGTCCATCAGGACCAGTCCAGTTGTACTTACAGTCAGGGAAGCAGTCTGTAGAACAGTTGACAGAAAGAGATGATGATTCAGCAACTTCATGGGAAGTTCTATTTGGTGACAATTGGATATTTTCAGGGTCCGGGCCATCTGCAAAAATAAATGAGATTTCCAAATGGGTCTGAGATCAGTCACCTGACTGACATAGACTAAGCACCAAAATGTACTGTGAAAAAATTAATAATTAGTCCAGGTCAGCAGATGCTTCCTATAAAATTTTGTTTACTTATGTTGAGTAGGTGTCATAAAGTAAGCCTTATATATAACTGCAGGCACAAAAATCAGATAAACCTAAGATTTCAGATCTATATGTTTTGTCACAGAATTAGGCGAAAATTAAATTTTTTCTTTTCTTGAATTACAAACTAATCTCACCATTTTTTTGGTTTCGTCATACATGCGTTACCTGGGGTGAATAAGTGGTTTTCTCCAAGGTAAGCGGCGTGTAACGATTTGCATGTGCCTGACTTCGAATCACATGAAGTCCGGAACAATAGATTCACGGGGTGCATGGTAATTTTGCCGTGAATTCTGCTCACCTATTTGAGGATATATAAGGCAGAATATTTCTGATAAATATTACGGGACCAAAAGTATCTTATCACAGGAAAGCTAGATCATCATACTATCTCCAGCCGAAGGGGTGAGTGTTAAATTTATATTTCGTTTTATTGTGAATTTTATTCAGTTTATCATTTCATATAATGATGCCTTTATTACAATGGAGATTTTAAACGTGGAATATTTGGAATTACTAGTCACTATTAGACTTTAAATGCAATAACGTAATCTAAGGTTTAGATTATTCTTTGAGACAACTATTATTAGTCTGGTTTCTTTATTGTAGCTGATAATGTCTCTGAAACTGTTGCTGATTTGTTGCGGAACATCTCTGATAACATCTCTGAGATCGTAGCTGAAATTCTAGATGATTTGTTGCGGAACATCTCTGAATTGTAGCTGAATGTCTCTGAACATCTCTGAACATCTCTGAATTGTAGCTGATAACGTCTTTGATATCGTAGCTGATTTGTAGCGGAACATCTCCGAAATGTAGCTGAATGTCTCTGAACGTCTCTGAACATCTCTGAATTGTAGCTGATAACATCTTTGATATCGTAGCTGATTTGTAGCGGAACATCTCTGAATTGTAGCTGAATGTCTCTGAACGTCTCTGAACATCTCTGAATTGTAGCTGATAACGTCTTTGATATCGCAGCTGATTTGTAGCGGAACATCTCTGAATTGTAGCTGAATGTCTCTGAACGTCTCTGAACATCTCTGAATTGTAGCTGATAACGTCTTTGATATCATAGCTGATTTGTAGCGGAAAATCTCTGAATTGTAGCTGAATGTCTCTGAACATCTCTGAATTGTAGCTGATAACGTCTTTGATATCGCAGCTGATTTGTAGCCGAACATCTCTGAATTGTAGCTGAATGTCTCTGAACGTCTCTGAACATGTCTGAATTGTAGCTGATAACGTCTTTGATATCGTAGCTGATTTGTAGCGGAAAATCTCTGAATTGTAGCTGAATGTCTCTGAACGTCTCTGAAATCTCTGAATTTTAGCTGAATGTGATTGATTGTGCCGTAATTGTGCTGTTTAATTGTACGATCGAATTGAGGTATCTGACTGTCTGTTTGTCTGATTGTCTGTCCGTCTACATCTGTCGTGACGTGTAAATATCCGGAAATCTAGAAGTCCGAGTGTTGGAGCTGTCTAGAAGTGTAAACATCCGGGGTGGCATCTTAAATATTTGGGAACGTTGGTTCTAGTAGATGCTGTGTGCTGTCTGTACGTATAACAGTGGTGGATCCGTGAAGGGCAAATGGCCGATAAAAGTATTGGTCAACCCTAGGTTTTCGGAGAAGCTGGGCGGCGATTCAATAGTTGGTGAATCGTACGGTTATACAGGGTCGAGACACATGTGTGTGTTGCAATTGTAGTACAATTGAATACATTGTTATATTTACATAGTTACTTCAAATCACAGTAGTATTTCAAGGGATTACATGAATCTCAATAAAAGTTAGCAACTTGATTAAATACATGTATATGTTCGTGCTAGTTGTCGCAATCCATACGTGCGATAGTATAGTTTGATGTTTTGTATTTGTTATCGTAATTTATACTTGCAGTAATATAACTTTTGTAAAGGTTCCTTGGATCTGTGTATAGTCCAAGAGATTCCTTTGTATCTGTGTTTTATTTTGTATTAATATTTAATTTATTCATGTATTGTGAAGGGTTGTGAGTGTAATTGTGGGTTGAACGCATGAGTTATTGTGTTGATACATCATTATTTTTAATTAATAATTTATTTCATACATTTATATTTTCTTTCACATATTGTGTTTGTGTTGTTTTCATTTAATCCACCATCCTCTCTGTAACAATTCTGTTACATGTTTATCACAATCATCCTGTTATCCCCACCTTCAACATTTGTTGCATAGACAGATATAGAGCATTGAGAAGTTCAAAAAGCCGATAATCATTGTCACTACAACTATTCGATTATGATAACATTAGTTATGTTCATAAAATAACACTGATGTATTGATTGTAAAGGAGAACACAGGCCTTCATCAATGAAGTCATACTGAGCCTCATAATTATTAAAGTACTAGCATCCAGATCTTTGATGTTTTAAATGTGTTAACAGTTTGAAGTATTTATACGTCAAGCATAATGGAGAAATATGTGTTTCATTTCAATTTAAAATTGACTAGGCTTCTAGATGATTTTTATTCTCAAGATATAATGGAGTTATTATGTGGATCTTCATCTGGTAGGCAGCATAAACAAATAGTTACATTATAAAAGACTATATTTACACCAATTAGAAGCACCAAACAGATATTTGTGAACAGATTAGATTGATACAGTAGATGAGACTTGAAACTTCCCATTTTGTTTTCCATTCCTTATAAAAACAATGTATATTTTTCAATTGTACAACCGCTTTAGTTGAAACTTGTAGGTCACGAACTGTTACAGAAACCTCACATGACCACATAAACGGATATGTCATCTTTGTCCAGTGGAAGGGTTATGAGTAACGTGTTTATAATTTAAATATCTACAAGAAATAAAAATGGCAGACGCATGAGTGAGTAAACAATCCCAGGCACTTGATTCTAGGGAAATTAATGTGTACACTCACCATATAACACATACATACACATACATACAATGTAAACCATGTTATCAAAATGATGCTGTTTGACATCAAAATCACATGTGACAATAATAGCATAAATCTGGATAAATTCACTGAAATTCACAAATATAATTTCTATGTGTGATATCTTTAAAACTTGGCTATAATGGTAATCACCTACTGTTTTGATGGTCTAGGTACAATCTGTTTCCAGAAGATCATAAGTGTAGGAGATCACAGATAAGTATTAAAATGTAATACACCACAGATGGGCATTACGTTTCTGGACTATTTCTGGAACAAAGATATCAATGTTGATACTACTACAACTACTTCTACTCCAACTACTACCAATAATAACAATAATAATAATAATAATAATAATAATAATTATAATAATAATATTAATAATAATAATATATGTTACTATTATTATTATTATTATTATTATTGTTACATATGGGAGAGGAGACAAAGACAAAAAGACACAGGTAATAAACATACAATTGTAAAGGTATTAACTTACAGAAGACAACTACATTTATAGTTGAAGTAGCTGTCTTATTGGGAATTCTGGAGTTTGAAGCTGTACATGTGTAATTCCCAGTCTGGTTTCTTCCTATAGAAATTATGGACAACATCCTTGTGTTGCTTTTGGCCAGTCCATCAGGACCAGTCCAGTTGTACTTACAGTCAGGGAAGCAGTCTGTAGAACAGTTGACAGAAAGAGATGATGATTCAGCAACTTCATGGGAAGTTCTATTTGGTGACAATTGGATATTTCCAGGGTCCGGGCCATCTGCAAAAATAAATGAGATTTCCAAATGGGTCTGATATCAGTCACCTGACTGACATAGACTAAGCACCAAAATGTACTGTGAAAAAATTAATAATTAGTCCAGGTCAGCAGACGCTTCCTATAAAGTTTTGTTTACTTATGTTGAGTAGGTGTCATAAAGTAAGCCTTATATATAACTGCAGGCACAAAAATCAGATAAACCTAAGATTTCAGATCTATATGTTTTGTCACAGAATTAGGCGAAAATTAAATTTTTTCTTTTCTTGAATTACAAACTAATCTCACCATTTTTTGGGTTTCGTCGTACATGCGTTACCTGGGGTGAGTAAGTGGTTTTCTCCAAGGTAAGCGGCGTGTAACGATTTGCATGTGCCTGACTTCGAATCACATGAAGTCCGGAACATTAGATTCACGGGGTGCATGGTAATTTTGCCGTGAATTCTGCTCACCTATTTGAGGATATATAAGGCAGAATATTTCTGATAAATATTACGGGACCAAAAGTATCTTATCACAGGAAAGCTAGATCATCATACTCTCTCCAGCCAAAGGGGTGAGTGTTAAATTTATATTTCGTTTTATTGTAAATTTTATTCAGTTTATCATTTCATATAATGATGCCTTTATTACAATGCAGATTTTAAATGTGGAATATTTGGAATTACTAGTCACAATTAGACTTTAAATGCAATAGCGTAATCTATGGTTTAGATTATTTTTTGAGACAACTATTATTAGTCTGGTTTCTTTATTGTAGCTGATAATGTCTCTGAAATAGTTGCTGATTTGTTGCGGAACATCTCTGATAACATCTCTGAGATCGTAGCTGAAATTGTAGATGATTTGTTGCGGAACATCTCTGAATTGTAGCTGAATGTCTCTGAACATCTCTGAACATCTCTAAATTGTAGCTGATAACGTCTTTGATATCGTAGCTGATTTGTAGCGGAACATCTCTGAATTGTAGCTGAATGTCTCTGAACATCTCTGAATTGTAGCTGATAACGTCTATGATATCGTAGCTGATTTGTAGCGGAACATCTCTGAATTGTAGCTGAATGTCTCTGAACGTCTCTGAACATCTCTGAATTGTAGCTGATAACATCTTTGATATCGTAGCTGATTTGTAGCGGAACATCTCTCAATTGTAGCTGAATGTCTCTGAACGTCTCTGAACATCTCTGAATTGTAGCTGATAACGTCTTTGATATCGTAGCTGATTTGTAGCGGAACATCTCTGAATTGTAGCTGAATGTCTCTGAACGTCTCTGAACATCTCTGAATTGTAGCTGATAACGTCTTTGATATCGCAGCTGATTTGTAGCGGAAAATCTCTGAATTGTAGCTGAATGTCTCTGAACGTCTCTGAACATCTCTGAATTGTAGCTGATAACGTCTTTGATATCGTAGCTGATTTGTAGCGGAAAATCTCAGAATTGTAGCTGAATGTCTCTGAACGTCTCTGAAATCTCTGAATTGTAGCTGAATGTGATTGATTGTGCCGTAATTGTGCTGTTTAATTGTACGATCGAATTGAGGTGTCTGACTGTCTGTTTGTCGGATTGTCTGTCCGTCTACATCTGTCGTGACGTGTAAATATCTGGAAATCTAGAAGTCCGAGTGTCGGAGCTATCTAGAAGTGTAAACATCCGGGGTGGCATCTTAAATATTTGGGAACGTTGGTTCTAGTAGATGCTGTATGCTGTCTGTACGTATAACAGTGGAGGATCCATGAAGGGCAAATGGCCGATAAAAGTATTGGTCAACCCTAGGTTTTCGGAGAAGCTGGGCGGCGATTCAATAGTTGGTGAATCGTAAGGTTATACAGGGTCGAGACACATGTGTGTGTTGCAATTGTAGTACAATTGAATACATTGTTATATTTGCATAGTTACTTCAAATCACAGTAGTATTTTAAGGGATTACATGAATCTCAATAAAAGTTAGCAACTTGATTAAATACATGTATATGTTCGTGCTAGTTGTCGCAATCCATACGTGCGATAGTATAGTTTGATGTTTTGTATTTGTTATCGTAATTTATACTTGCAGTAATATAACTTTTGTAAAGGTTCCTTAGATCTGTGTATAGTCCAAGAGATTCCTTTGTATCTGTGTTTTATTTTGTATTAATATTTAATTTATTCATGTATTGTGAATGGTTGTGAGTGTAATTGTGGGTTGAACGCATGAGTTATTGTGTTGATACGTCATTATTTTTAATTAATAATTTATTTCATAAATTTATATTTTCTTTCACATATTGTGTTTGTGTTGTTCATTTAATCCACCATCCTCTCTGTAACAATTCTGTTACATGTTTATCACAATCATCCTGTTATCCCCACCATCAACATTTGTTGCATAGACAGATATAGAGCCATGAGAAGTTCAAAAAGCCGATAATCATTGTCACTATAACTATTCAATTATGATAACAGTAGTTATGTTCATACAAAAACACTGATGTATTGATTGTAAAGGAGAACACAGGCCTTCATCAACTGAAGTCATTCTCATAATTATTAAAGTACTAACAATCCAGATCTTTGATGTTTTAACTATTTTAACAGTTTGAAGTATATTTATACATGCATAATGGAGAAATATATGTTTCATTTCAATTCAAAATTGACAAGGCTTCTAGATGATTTTTATTCTCAAGATATAAATGGAGTTATTATGTGGATCTTCATCTGGTAGGCAGCATAAACAAATAGTTACATTATAAAAGACTATATTTACACCAATTAGAAGCACCAAACAGATATTTGTGAACAGATAGATTACTTTCATTGATACAGTAGATGAGACTTGAAACTTCACATTTTGTTTTCCATTCCTTATAAAAGCCATGTATGTTTTTCACTTGTACAACTGCTTTAATTAAAACTTGTAGGTCACGAACTGTTACAGAAACCTCACATGACCACATAAACGGATAAATCATCTTCATCCAGTGGATGGGTTATGAGTAATGTGTTTATAATTTAAATATCTCTGATAAACAAAAATGGCAGATGCATGAGTGAGTAAACAATCCCAAGCACATGATTCCGGGGAAATGAATGTGTACACTCACCATATAACACATACATACACATACATACAATGTAAACCATGTTATCAAAATGATGCTGTTTGACATCAAAATCACATGTGATAATAATAGCATCAATCTGGATAAATTCACTGAAATTCACAAATATAATTTCTATGTGTGATATCTTTAAAACTGGCTATAATGGTAATCACCTACTGTTTTGATGGTCTAGGTACAATCTGTTTCCAGAAGATCATAAGTGTAGGAGATCACAGAGAAGTATTAAAATGTAATACACAGATGGGCATTACATTTCTGGACTATTTCTGGAACAAAGATATCAATGTTGATATACTACTATCACTACTACTACTACAATTACTACTACTAATAATAATATTTATTATTATTATTATTATTGTTGTTGTTGTTACATATGGGAGAGAGGAGACAAAGACAAACTGACACAGGTAATAAATATACAGCTGTAAAGGTATTAACTTACAGAAGACAACTACAGTTATTGCTGATGTAGCTTTGTTATTGGGAATTCTGGAGTTTGAAGCTGTACATGTGTAATTCCCAGTCTGGTTTCTTCCTATAGAAATTATGGACAACATCCTTGTGTCGCTTTTGGTCAGTCCATCAGGACCAGTCCAGCTGTACTGACAGTCAGGGAAGCAGTCTGTAGAACAGTTGACAGAAAGAGATGATGATTCAGCAACTTCATGGGAAGTTCTATTTGGTGACAATTGGATATTTCCAGGGTCCGGGCCATCTGCAAAAATAAATGAGATTTCCAAATGGGTCTGAGATCAGTCACCTGACTGACATAGACTAAGCACCAAAATGTACTGTGAAAAAATTAATAATTAGTCCAGGTCAGCAGAGTCTTCCTATAAAATTTTGTTTACTTACATTGAGTAGATGTCATAAAGTAAGCCTTATATATAACTGCAGGCACAAAAATCAGATAAACGTAATCTTTCAGATCTATATGTTTATCACAATCATCCTGTTATCCCCACCTTCAACATTTGTTGCATAGACAGATATAGAGCCATGAGAAGTTCAAAAAGCCGATAATCATTGTCACTATAACTATTCGATTATGATAACAGTAGTCATGTTCATACAATAACACTGATGTATTGATTGTAAAGGAGAACACAGGCCTTCATCAATGAAATCATTCTCATAATTACTAAAGTATTAACAAGCAAGATGTTTGATGTTTTAACTATTTTAACAGGTTGAAGTATATTTATACATGCATAATGGAGAAATATGTGTTTCATTCCAATTCAAAATTGACAAGGCTTCTAGATGATTTTTATTCTCAAGATATAATGGAGTTATTATGTGGATTTTCATCTGGTAGGCAGCAGAAACAAATAGTTACATTATAAAAGACTATATTTACACCAATTAGAAGCACCAAACAGATATTTGTGAACAGATATATTACTTTCATTGATACAGTAGATGAGACTTGAAACTTCCCATTTTGTTTTCCATTCCTTTTAAAAGCAATGTATGTTTTTGAAGACTTTTAAAATATTTTAAAGCATGAAATTTTCCTTTAAGTTGAGCAATAAGAAACCTGATACACTGCAAATTAAAAATACAAGTGACTGTAGCTCTAAAAGTAACACAGAACTTGTACATTGCATAACTGAATCGGTAGTTATTCATTATAGTTAGCCCCAGCATTGGAAATTAACTAATCAATGATTTCACTTCAGTAGCCATTTTTGTTAAATGTTTATACATAAACAGGCCCTTTCTGAAAGAAAAAAGAAATAATACATACTGTTTCCTGTTACTGTTTTAAGTTATATATAAATACTTAATGACTGCACATCTGTAGTGAATGTACTTACAAATGACTTTCAAAGAAAATGGAGCACTCTGTGACACTGCTCCAACATGTTCCCATGCTTCACATACAAAGTTGCCAGCATCTTGTCTCTGTAGTGGGTTGATACTAAGATTTGACTGGTCAGATGAAAAGGAGTATCGGTCACTCACAATGATCATTTGGCCATTCTCACTCTTCCACTGGTAGTGCATAGTTAGTCCCATACCAAGCGGAACACTTGTAGATTGAGCAGAACACTGCATTGTGTACTTTGCATTTTCTAACGGGTCTGACACTTCTATTACTGTAATATTCGCTGGAATTCCTATATAATGAAACAAATTATAAACTAATGAAAAAAGTAAACCAAAGCTAATTCCAAAACTGACAATTACAATTCACCCTCCTGTTGCAACTGTTCTTCTCTCTGTGTTTCAAGATAGAGGGGTTATAACAAAAATTATCATAAAGACTTGTATTTTTCTGCCACACATGCGCGTATAATGTTTGGTTTAAAAACTGAAAATGGCAATTGAATTAAATTTTGCATCTGACCTCTGCCTGTGTCATCAAGAATGACACAGATCCTGATTAACTGGTTATGTTAGGTAACACATTTTGTGAATAACCACCCATAGGTTTTGTAAGACATGCACAGCAAACAGTTGGAAAAATGACAAATTAGATAGCAAGAGCCATTTGCAATATGCCCTATGACTTCTGGGACAAGCATTCTTTTAAAACATCAACTTAACCGTAAAGTTGTAAATGGTATTTGAAAGTTTAACAATATCTATTATACAGTAACTGAAATGACTATGCAGTATAGTATGTAACACAAATTGAACATTATATTATAAAATCAAATGTGACACCAAAAGTCTGGTATGAGTTGATCAATTATCCAATTATCATCCATATTCAGATAGCATTTATTTATCGGAGGATGGGAGAAAACTGCACTGAGCTTTTTCATTTTTCTGAAAGTCCCATGGTGTCAATTCGGTTCAAAAAATGACTTGAGGTAAGGGAGAAGAATATAGATTTTGGTCTTGAGCTTCCTTTTCTGTTGCCCTAGATACACTGGCAGACTTCATCAACCATAATAAAAGAACAACTTTTTGTAATGGTTTATTTACACAGAAAGCTGTATGTTTTGAAAATACTTATATTCATTTAATTATTTATGAAACACTAAGTGTAAGTTTTACATGAACAAAATAAATAATAAACACCATTGTGGTTCACTGCTCAAAGAAATATTTTATTTGGACACATGATACGGACCCGAGGCTGGTGACTTTCTTGTGTGCTTATTTCAAATTGCTCTACTCCAGAGCATGATGTAAACCAATGTGCAGACTGTCCTGTAATTGTCCTCCATACTCATTGGATCAGCATTGTTGATTCTCAACTGAAGCACATATTGTTTTATCTTTATACTTTTGATGTTCTTCATTGATGCTGGTTTACATGTTTAACCAGTGATTGATGATAGCTCAATTATTATTCACTGAACGAGATGACACATAGGTATGTGATGCTCAGTTTGTGGCACTGAAGCGCACATAAATAGTTAATTTTATCAAAGACCAGAATATCAACGTTTTCTTCCTGACAGAAACATAGATAAAAACATCAGGCGATGAGCCCAAGTGCGTGGATTTAACACCCACCGCTAACTCCATGAAATTGTTCCCCCACCACTCTTGTGGAGGTGGAATTGCTGTCAAAGAATTCCATGTCTTAAGTACAATGCAACCTTCAATTTCTCCCACACATCATTTGAACTATTCCAAGCAACACTCACACTGGAACAAAGGTCAGTCCATTTTTTCTGCCTCTACCGCCCTTGTCCTAGTAGAAAGGCAAGCTGACTGAATCTATTTTTGTAGCAGATTCCCAATCTTCTGGAGTATGAAAAGTCAATAGTTGGCTGGCCTCGAAACCCATACACGTCAAAACTCCTAGATTCCATTCATGCTTTCAACCTTAAACAGCTTGTTAACCAACCTACCCATAGACTTGGTCACATTTTAGACCGGTTTCTGCATAGACCTGGTGATAATATTCTGTGATCCATTCTTGTATCCCACGAACTTGCATCAGATAACCTCTGCATTATATGCCATCTCGACATATCAGTCCCAAACCCATCACCTTTATTTGCTACTATGATATCATATAAAAAAGTTATCTCTGTTATAGTTAGATACCAGCTTCGCATTGCTAAAAGACACTGCTGTAAAGCAGTGCTAAGCTTTAGATTCACTATTTAGATTCACTATTCATAAACAAAAATATGAAGACACTAAGAAGAGTGTCCCAAACATAGTCCATTTATCCAAATTATCCCACTACAGTACTAAGATCACTGAGAGTTCCAGCTGCAAAGAGCTCTTCAAGATAATTAACAAACAAATGTCAGGGAAGAAATGAAGCAGCAGGGTGGGTTTGCTAACCACTTTTCATCCAAGCGTTATTTCGTTGACTTAACACCTTCTACATATATTTTTGCCAATTTGTTTTTCACATCCGGGTAAAAAAAATATATCCGGGTGCCTGGTTATAATCTCGGTGCGAATATTCCATTGAGGGGTTGCGATTATTTAAACAAATTGTTATTGATAATGTCAAATATCGGAGAATCACAAATAACCAAATTAACTAAATAATGGTTGACCGCAATTAAAAAGTTAGAGATTCGTTTAGAAATAATTTACAAGCACGTCAAGAAGCTCAGGTTGATTTTGCAACAGATACTGCACAATTATTTAAACTTGTAACTACAGCTACTGAGAAAGCTGCATTATTTACTGAGAAAACTATATTAGGAGATATTGTTGCTGACGAAGATAGAAAAAGAGGTATTCGTCCACTGTTAAAACAGATCGCTGAAGCTAAACCACAAGCTCAAGTTGTTGAAGAACAACAAAGTGTTGTTGGTGGAACTCAAAAAGGTATTTTATGTATGGATAAAGTTACCGATGAAGCTAAAAATTTAATAAAACAATTTTCATTATTGAAATCTAAAGATGATCTCGCTTTTGATAATTTTGCTGCTAATAGCTATCATTCAAGAGCTTTTTTTTTTAAAAAAGAAGAATATTAAGAAAACAGAATGCAACGTGATGAATGGGTTGATTGGTTATATAACATCAATAAGGGAATTTGGTCGTATAAATACAAGATAATTATTTTATAAAGAATTTAAAAAGGGAGTTGATGATTATGATGAAATGCAAGCAAAAGACAAACAGAAGAACGATAAAAACCAACATGGAGACAAATCTGGAGACCAAAACAACAGGAGGATCCTCAACCATCGTATAATATACCATCTGAGCATGAAGAATATGATGATACACAAGGTGCAACTGGTGTTACCGGTAGGGGATTTTCTCAAAATGTAACTCCATCTAGAAATAATTCAAAGGAGATAATTAATGAATCTGCCGATATCTGCCGACGATTATTTCAAGATGGTATCATTTACATTGGTGTATATAATGATTTTATCGACGAATTAGTTGATGATTATCACAGTGGCTAATGTCACCGGTGACTAATTGTCGCCCGATTAGATAAATAGCATTTAAATAAAATGAACATACATCGCAATCACAACAAACAAACCGCCATGCATACAGTACATTCACAGTTGCCAGTATATCAAGCATACTACGGAGATGGTGATATTATCAAGTGTTTAATCACTATAAAATCGCACCTATCGCCAAGGAACTATCAATGAAAGCAATTGGTGTTACTCTTGATAAAGTTATAAGCGCAGTTGGTACTCCATCGTTGACGTAAAATTTAAAGCTCGTGTAGGACAACTACCTGCTAGTGGCCATTATTGAGCAAAAAAATTTAACAATTAGATCAATCTATTATTTAAATTAAAATGTCGTAGAATCACGTTAATGTCACATTGACACCTGGTCAATCAAAGAAATTACAATCGAACAATTATACCACATGTGGTGCAAAAATAACTTAAAACGAAAGCAGATTGCTAAAGGCGAACCAAATAAACTATCATTGACGAAAACTGAACTTGTCCACTTTGACAAGGCATTAAAAGCAAACACTGAAGTTCAGTTTGAATTTTTCCTTCCACGATTAAAAGTATGATAAAGTCAGGAGGTATATTTCCTCTTCTCGCCGCTATTCCAGCATTGATCGACGCTGCTGCTCCCACCGTCGCTAAGGCTGTCGCGCTAGGTGCTGCTGGTGGACTCACGGTAAAGAAATTGCTGGACAAAGATACATAAAAAGGATGATCCGTTCGCGGATTGGGTCTGAGATTACCAGGAAGTCGATTATACCCGGGGAGCAGGATTGAAACTCCCAGATAGCATTCGTTGATAACATCAATGTCAAATTTTGATTTAATCGCCGCAGTAAAACAATCCCCGATAAAGAATTTCAGAGGTGTTTTTATGAACAATCAATTACCAAATCAGCCCTCAAATCCCCAAATAGGTATAATTAATCTCAATGATAACACCGGACCTGGAACTCATTGGGTCGCATACGCAATACATCCAAAATCAATTATTTATTTTGACTTGTACGGGCTAGCACCACCTAAAGAATTTCTCAAATACGTCCACGATTTAAAAATCCTTTTTGGTATTCCATGCTACCCCAACAGACATTAACCGATCCTCCGATATGTGGCAGAGATGTAAAATCTTAAAATCATCCAAACCGCCTCATAAAGCCGTATATGAATATACCAGCAATAACTTTTTAAAGAGATCTTAAACATATACTGGTAGACATTTGGGGAAGATCTCTCTGATGGTGAGAGAAAAAAGATTGAGTTTCACTCGATGTTGTAAAAAACTCATCAATGATGCGCTATCTGATAAATTACATATCACAGACGTATCATCTGATGAGATCGTTATATTCCAAGACCAACAAGGTAAACTGAAAACTAGTAATATTTCCATCAAGGATATTTTAGTTAAAATCGACAACGCAGTTGAGAATTCCATCGCGGTATTTGATTCAACTGGTAACATACGACCAGGAGTTGATTATTCGACCATCGATAACAGATTAACATCGTTGAGCAGCGAATACATGTCATCGACGAATACATACATAAAAAAATTGGATTTGATTATGACGCCCACATAAATCAATTTACTGGGCTACAAAATAAATATTGAAAATATTCAACTTCCTGTTTATAATTTCTTTATAATAGACAGATTTAGCTCTACAATGATACCATATAATCAAAATGTTTTAGTTGCACTACCAAATACAGAGGGAAAAACCTAATTTGGACATTTTTAATAAACGTTCTTTCCATATGAAAATGATGGAAGTTGGTTAACGTGTGAAGGACATGTACATGTAAAATGTAAACAAGAACAGCATCCATGTGCTACTAGCGACAATATTGTAGTGAACCATTTGTGAAAAAAAATTATTAATTCTTCATGTCCCAAAATTTGCAGTCCTTATGGTACTATAGCTTGATTAACTAATTCCACTTCTTGTGCAATAGCCAAATAAAGGTTATCCCTAAGCAATCGTAAAGTTTTTAAATCACTGTTATAAGCTCTAACGTGTTAGAATATGTTGTAGATTCACTCCCAGGTGGCTCAGAGGATATATTCTCATCATATTCATCACTTTCATCATTCGCCTGATTGCTTTTATGAAACCACGACACAAAATCTTTGTAAAGATATAAACTGCATGCACTTTTATTACCACGAGCTTGATCCAGTTTTTCGCAATGATAATTTATTAAAATTGATTTACATGATTCTGAAAACTGAAAATAAGTTAAAAGGGTGATATATTGATATATACATAATCTTAATACGGTCTGCTTGATTCATTGAACTTCATTATTTATATTCACTTTATGTATGTAAAGTTATCTGATTTGCATCCAAAGCTTATCATTCCAGTAATGTTGCTACCTACATAATTTGGCATAAACTTCACTCAAGTTTGTATGTTTGCCTGTTATGCATAGAAGTCAGCTTACTGTAATGATTGACAATGTAAATGCTTTCAGTAACCTGGTCTAAATAAGAAACTGATGAATTTAATAAGATCTTCACAGACTTCCTCACTGTAAATACATCTAACACTAATTGCAACAGCAGGTGTCTACCATGTAAATGCTTCCATGTTTACTCTCTATATGACTTATTTGCCTCCAGTTTGGAATGCAATTGATATTTTTTTATCCATGTTTTGAATTGAAATATGTAACTTTGTTAATTTCTAGTAACTATTTCCCATGTAAGTTTTTGCACACAATATATTTTCAGCAAATTTCTAATCTGTGCAGTCCATGATAATCTTCAAGACTTCATAGTCCAGCTTTTATATTTTTTTTTGTTGTCACCCATTTCACCAATTTTATTTTGCTGTGTCTGGAAACAGTTGTGACCCAATGGTTTGCAGGCTGGTCTCAGAATCAGAGTAGTGCAGATTTGAATCCTGTGAAGACCATCTCTGCTCAGTAGCAGTTATGTTTTTTCTGGACATTTTACTTTGCTGTCTCTACCTTCATACTATATAGTCTTTCATATAATGATGTGCCATTAGACAACAACAACAATAGATTGTGTCTGGTATGAATACTGATCATAAAATTTAATACTGTGATCATTTTAAATATCTGTTCTGCCTGAGATGGACATCAAGTGCTTTAAGATCACAACATTATGAGCAATCATATAGGTTGGGAAATGCTGCTTATAGTTTTATACTTTTTTTCTATTACAGATAAAGGAGAATGTCACGGAATGATGTAGTTTTTATTTAGAAAATACATGTACTCTGGTTTCGTTTATCGTGTGCAACGATACCTGAGGGTGATTTTTATATATATGGGCAGTTGTACTTCGGAATCTTGAGTACAATTCGCTCTATACCGCACGTGCAGAATGTTCTCGATACGGAGAACGGATCCGTATAAATACTTTGCTATATGGGAAGGGTCTTTACATTACTAAGGGTTTTGTCAACAAGCGGCTGGTTTCAAGGACTGTAGCTATAGGGTTATAGATCCGAGGGAGGGAGGATTGCACAACTTTAGCTGTAGTGGTAGGTACATTTTTGGTACTGAGTGATAGCTTTTGTATTACTATATTTACCTTTGCATGCTTGTTATATAGTTTTTACACAGCATAATGCGTGCATTTTTTTTTACTCTTGTTTGCAAGGCATTTAGATTGGTAATGTAAAGCTATATTTTATAAAATAGAATTGTTTACTATTCAGCATTATCGAACAGGAAAGGTTTACTATAGAACCTGTCATTTTGTTATTGTGATAATAATAGTCTTGATAATTTACCATGTATAACGTCATTACGTTATGTCTGTATCAAGGTTAGTACACGGTGTCGGGTATATTTTCAGCTATTGATCCGAGGGTGTTAAACATCCGGGGTGTCCAGAGCTGTCAAACGTTGGGAGCTGTGTTTAAATGCACTGGTGTGTCCAGAGCTGTTAAATGTGCCGGAGTGTCTCATGTCTAGCGTCCGGAGTGTCTAGTGTCAAGAGTGACAAGGGTGACCTAGCTGTGGAGCTGTCTAAATGACCAGAGTGTCTGGAGGGTCTAATGTTTCGTAGTATTCCGAGTGTCTGGAGTCTGTAGAAATTGTGAGGTCTATTGTACCAGCTGTGGAGCTGTATACTAAAAGTTGATTATATATATTTATTCGTAATTTGTTAGCCGTGGGCTAATGTGGGTTTGTGGAACCCAGTATATGGTTTGGGACTGGAAAGATAAGTTGTTATCTGTCCTTTTATTATTATTTTGAAATATAGTTTCGCTACTTGAGCGTATACATTTTTACTATATGAATAATCCTGCATTGTTTACTACGTGAGTAAACTGTATTCATCTTTTTTTTTGTATATTTTTCTCGCTGGGGTTATGTATCATTGTATCATTGATTTGTATCATTGTACAATTTGTTGCATCTTCTAGTCTGTGCGTTATTATGTTTAATTAAATCCAATATTTGGATTACAAAACGCACTCATTTCATCGTTTTGTTTATATATATATCGCCACATTAAACCATAACCTTTATATCTGTATCATAAAACGTGTTCTGTTATCAATCCGAAATATCCGTCCCGGTTATCTTGTTACAGAGAAATTAATGATTTCCTAATAAACAGTAACACAGAAAAAGTTAAAACAACAAGCGTTGTAAAACAATTAACAAATAATTTACTTCCGTGGAAACTGATTGTAAAAATCAAAAAGGAACTTAGTTTTAAGAATCAAATCCCAAAACTAATTCACCAATTAAATAACAAATCTTCTAGTAATGAAACGTTCAAATAGATACAAGTTCGAGTCCAGTTTGAAAATCCAAGATGGAAAACAAAGACATGCTGAAGTCTGTTTTGTTCTTATCAATATTTACTTGTAGAACCACAATATTTAACACTCCAGTGTTAGACATCCAATAACATTTTGATAAACCGTCTTTGTCCAAACTTCTGATTCCTGAGTAATGAAGCCATCGTGTCTACTTTGTGTTTGTCTTGAATGCATTCCGAATACAATCGTTGCTCTAATAATTTCTGATATATGTTCTCTTAATTTCATACACACCTAAGCAACAGCCAATGCGGCGGTTGATAAAAGATTCTCAACAGAATATATAAATCAATTAATTTACGTACATTGTTTATCATCAAAGTGAACTGCCGAGCTAAACTTATTCAAATCAAAGGGGAAACGATCAAAGAAACAAAAGCCGCCAACACATGTACATGACTTGGCGGTGTTGTTTTATGCAATCTGTTGACTAGTAAATTCGAATTCTGCAACTGAGAACTATAATTGACTTTGCCAAGAGCAAACGTGACATTAGCAGAAAGCAGCTAAAAATCAGAGTTTTTCAAAAAAATAATAACTATTGACAGATGAGAAATGTAATGGTATAAAATGTATATGACACAGAGGTCTCGGAAATGCTTAATTACGCGTATTTGAATGCAAATATTTGATCTGGGACACATTAATCACTCCATGAAGGAGATCTCCATACGCATGCAAATAGCTGGGAGACAAAGTTGTGTTCATTACTTTATCATTTTAGCTGTGATGATATTTACAGTGACATAATTCAGTGGTTAAAATGCAGCCAGTTCTGCCTGCTGTATTTATTAGAAGTACATCAAAAGAACATGACGCAATAGCTGGGCGGCAAGTTCAAAGGACTTTGACTAGCAGCTCGGGTGGGAAAATGTGCTGAAATTTACAATGACTGAATTCAGAGACAGAAAGATCCTGAGATGTACATGTAGTTATTATAAGAATACACTTTAGCTTCCATTATTGAATCTACGGACATGTACTATTTCATCATTCATTACGTATACCCGTTACGTAATTTTTGTTATTTTCTTTTCATTGCATTCAGCCACATAATGATCTGTGACAAAATTATTGAATATTTTACATCCGTGTGTGGATATTTTCGATGGAAATATTTGTATTATGGATTCAATGTATGTTACAAGATTTGCTGGTGAGTACACGGTGTTGATACTCTTTTCATGCAATAGATTATACATGTATATATATATATATATATAAATTAGACACGTGTATGTACCAATGCATGGTTCTCTGAATAAAGTAATATATTATATCTGCAATTTCTGTTACCACAGCAAATGGTTTTCTCATTTAATATATATTGATCAAAAATGGTAATTGTGCCATGCATTTTCGCACCCGTCTTTATGTACCCCCCCAACAATTAAATCCAAAAATGTGTTGGTATTGTACATGGTTGCTTATAACACGGTTCGGTTCATAGCCCGGTCGGAATCTATGGCTCCCAACTACCAGGTTATAGCGGGGTCCCACTGTACAAGAATAAACTCTCTAATGTCATATATATTTTAACTGATAAAAATATTAATTTTTTCAAGTGTTATTTTTGTTCTACAACTCTGTTAAATGAAGGGAACTTTTATTGCTGATCATTATCATGTACCGAAATAATGTTACAATCCCCACAATCCTTTCAGGTGATGTGCCTATAATTTAAAGCCTAGACCGACATGGATTTTTTCTTCATCAAAATGTGAACTGAACAATTTAGCAACTCAATTATGTAATCATGACTAGATGTTTTATTTAATGGAATAAAGTATGGTTTTATATTTGTAAGTTGTGAGGGGATTAAATAATTCAGATCAACTTTATTGGATTAAAAGCCCTACTTACCTTACCATTTACACTGGAGTTTTGCTAACGTTTGTCTTTTGCATGCAAATAAAATGTAGTCTCCCTTTACACACAATCGATTATGGAGTTTTACAATAGATTACTTTATTAGTTTGCTGAACCAAACATAAGTGGTTGTCATTGAGCATTTCACTCTCCATGAGGATTGTTTTTCTTTATAGCGATAGAATAAATGTTCGAAAAGGTCAACAGTGCATATGTTTGCTCCTTCAATACATTTTAAAAAATGTAAACTTAGCACTAGAGGTCGCTCAACCATTTGTAGATATATTGGATGAATATAAATTGCTTCTGAAATTATATTTTTCAAAAAAATAACCTAAAAACAGATGACTGACTCAGCAAGTGGCATTCAACTGCAAAATTATGTTTGTTTTTTTTCAGTTTTTTCATGTTAAATATTCAACAACAGGCTGATCAAATATTAATTAGTATTGTCAACCAGCCATTCAGTTGTGATTTGTAGGTATTTTCCCTCCACTGTGAGAGATTATCATGAGTCTGCATTGAGAGGATTAATTTACCCACTGTGAAGAATTTGAGAGTCAAAACATGGTACAACCTGTATTATGTCTAATATATAATTAATGCTTTTGTATAAAGATCAATGTTCTTCTTGGTCCCCAAAACAAAAGACCTTGTCCCAAATGCATGACATAATTAAATGTTGGTAACTACAGGTGGTGGAGTACTTGAGCTTTTATGTAAATACAGTGGGACCCCGCTATAACATGCCCCGTTATAACACGAATTCGGATATAACATGGTCGTGGCATGGCTCCCGAAATATCAGGTAATTTATTACAGGTATTTTTCTCAAAGACCAAAAAATGTATGAAAAATAAAATACGTCAAGAGTTTAATTATCATTCTCATACTCGTCTAAAAAGTGCGAGAAAAAAAAAACGTGTAGAAAATGTATTATCATTTTGGGGAGGAAATCACACACAAAATTGAATATAAATAATCGTTGTATGGCTCCTGAAATTTCAAAAATTAACAAATTTCTTCTAGTTTTGTGCCAGAATAAACATCGAAAATATGAACCAATTGCTGGGCCTACTGAGAACTGTGATCTTTGTTTATTGTTGAAAAATGACAGCTCATAAGTGTCAATACTATTATTAATGATCCCTGAGCAATGAAGCCATCGTGTCTACTTTGTGTTTGTCTTGAATGCATTCCGAATACAATCTTTGCTCTAATAATCTCCGAAATATGTTCCCTTAATTTTATACACAACTAAGCAACAGCCAATGCGAGGGTTGATAAAAGATTCTCACCAGAATGTATAAATCAATTAATTTAAGTACATTGTTTATCATCAAAGTGAACTGCTGCGCTAAACTTGTTCAAATCAGGGGGAAACGATTTATCCAGCATCAAAGCAACAAAAGCCGCCAACATGTGTGCACGGCTTGGCGGTGTTGTTTTATGCAATCTGTTGACTAGTAAATTCAAATTCTGCAACTGAGAACTATAATTGACTTTGCCAAGAGAAAATGTGACATTAGCAGAAAGCAGCTAAAAATCAGAGTTTTTCAAAAAATAATAACTACTGACAGATGAGAAATGAAATGGCATAAAATGTATACGACACAGAGGTCTCGGAAATGCTTAATTACGCATATTTGAATGCGAATATTTGATCTGGGACACATAAATCACTCCATGCAGGAGTCCTCCGTACGCATGCAAATAGCTGGGAGACAAGATAGTGTTGATTACTTTTATCATTTTAGCTGTGATGATATTTACAGTGACATAATTCAGTGGTTAAAATACAGCCAGTTCTGCCTGCTGTATTTATTAGAGTACATCAAAAGAACATGAGGCAATAGCTGGGCAACAAGTTCAAAGGACTTTTGACTAGCAGCTTGGGTGGAAAAATGTGCTGAAATTTACAATGACCGAATTCGGAGACAGAAAGATCCCGAGATGTACATGCAGTTATTATAAGAATACACTTTAGCTTCCATTATTTAATATACGGACATGTACTATTTCATCATTCATTACGTACACCCGTTACGTAATTTTTTTTATTTTCTTTTCATTGAATTCAGTCACATAATGATCTGTTACAAAATTATTGAATAATTTACATCCGTGTGTGGAAATTTTCGATGGAAATATTTGTATTATGGATTCAATGTATGTTACAAGATTCGCTGGTGAGTACAGTGTGTTGATACTCTTTTCATGCAATAGATTATACATGTATATATAAATTAGACACGTGTATGTACCAATGCATGGTTTTCTGAATAAAGTAATATATTATATCTGCAATTTCTGTTACCACAGCAAATGTTTTTCTCATTTAATATATATTGATCAAAAATGGTAATTGTGCCATGCATTTTCGCACCGGTCTTTATGTACACCCACCCCCCAATTAAATCCAAAAATGTGTTGGTATTGTACATGGTTGCTTATAACAGTTACACGGTTCATTCATAACACGGTCGGATTCTATGGCTCCCAACTACCATGTTATAACGGGGTCCCACTGTACCATTTTTAGTTTTACACAGAAACAACAACTTTCAACCTTTTGATTCCAAAACAGAATTCATCTTACCATACATTCAATGTAAACAAATGTTTGGTAACCATTGATGATGCCATAATCATTCTAGTTAGCGTGCATACACAGGATTTCTTCTTTCAGTTACAATAACCTTGGCCTCAAAGCTTCTAACCCACAAATTGTGTCCTTACCCCAAGTACAAGTAATTCTAAAACTTTAGCAATTGTTGACAATGGAGTATTTGATATATTACACAGAAACTGTTTTTCTTCTTTGAGTAAGAGTTACCTCATCCTTTGATCCCAAAACGTATAGTGTTATTTCTTAATCTATGTAGATGGACAACATTGTGAAGAAACAAATTATGTATGATAGCTAGGCAGACAGATGCATGGACAACATTACAATACAATTTTCTCAGCATTATATAAGTTGTCTACAAAGTTATACTATGCTGAAGCAACCGTAGTCAACTGCCATTTTGAGAAACCATGATGCCTAACCCAGCATGTACATTTCATAATGCATTTCAGGCATCTTATGATGCACCTTGTGACTTTCATGGTATCACATACAAGAGATTTATTTGCCAACTTCTATAAAGTATAACACACCATTGCTGCCCCACCACTGTGCTTTATCATGATTCATCTGCTTTTATCAGGAACTGATTAGTTTTTGTGTGGTAAAATCTATCAATTTTGTTTGCTGTCAGCTGTTTCTGAAAATACATAAAATACATTGTAAGTCTCATCACCACAAAAATAATATTAAATAATGTCTTACCTGCTATAACAAGAATTTGTCCCGCATCAGCAGAATCAATTAATGGTGCTTTGTAATAATATCTGCCAGCATCAGCCACTGTGAGACTTAGTAGACGGAATGATACTGTGCCAAGAGAAACATTGCCAATTTCTGTGACTTTGCTACTATAATTGGAAACTGCAGTGCCTGTGACATTATTTTTGGGAAAATGGATGATATTGGTACCATTTGGATTAACAACAAACCGATTTTCTGAAATAACCATCACATTTGTTCTCCAGCTCATCAATACATTTTCTTGAGCTAATCCCACAGCAAAATCTCCTGAAGAGAAAATAATATGATTGATTAGAACAAAATAAATTAGTATAAAAGAAATGGGAAAGGAAAAAGAACAAAGAAATTGTTCATGGAAGCTAAACATTTGGAAAATGTATTAAAACAAATCTCAATAAATTGAGTTCTGGTGTACTTTGAATGTTCTAGTTAAACAAATAAAAGAAATGGGAATATTGTTGATTGTACAATTAAAAATGAAACAGACAGAGGAAGGAGAAAATAAATAACAAAATATTCTGCACCTTTGAAACAAGACAATATATGAACAAAACAATAACAAAATGAGCCAGGGCAAAGTACACTGATTAGTTTGAAAATTGGAATGAGATGAAAATTTTGAAAATACATTTTTTTGTAACAAGATTGTAAAAAAACTATATGATATATTGACAAGATCTGCGGTTCCGGAATTGACACACTATGAAACAAAACTTTGCTCAGATGCTTCAAAATCCCTAAAGAACAGGAGTAATGCTAAATGTCCAGAAAGTGATGGATTTACTATTGAATTTTATAAATTCGTTTGGAATAATGAATGACAGTGTTTGATAAATTCGATAAATCAAGGATCTAAGAAGAGATTTTATCTGTAACACAGAGGGAATGAATTATCACATTACGACCAACACAAACTAAGTGTTGGAGATATTTGAAAAATTGGAGACCTATCACTGTTTTAAATATATCTTATCAAAAGTATCCACATCAGTTACAGCTAGGTAACTAGCAGAGTTTAAAACAAAGGCTTAATGAAACATAGATTTGGGTATTGAAAATACAGATTAAATTTATATGTCGAATGGTATATGTGTGTGTCAGTGTGTACTTGTTTCTGTTTGGTCTACAATATTTAGGAATATTTTCTTATGCAACATTGCGATAACAATAATAACAAATATCCAGCATTCATGCAACTTCCATCTTCAGTATCCAACGAATTTCGATTCCATTTGTTCCACAGTGTTCCTTTTCATATCTAAAGCTTTTGCAACCAACAGTGTTTGACTCACTTTGAGCCAACAACCTGGTTTTTTCTTGTAACATTTACATTACGGTGTAGCTTTAGCAATCACTATATGCCCTGAAAAACGTTTCAGATGTCTCCCATCTCCCAAATATGAAATATAGAACATTAGAACAAGATATGAACTCTAGTGCAAATTTATCATCACAAATGCAAATGATATCTATGGAATTCCCTCTTAAGATTTAAAGAGAGCCGTATATTTAAAACCCTTCCATGAATTGATGTGGTCAAAAAGAATTACATGTTATGTTGTTTCTTTCAGTACAGTATGATGTGAACTAAAAATAATCTCTAATTTTCTTGAGTACCACCAACATACCAAATTTGATAAGAAAACTATTTCCTTACATGTTCATAAGATATATGTAACTATTATATAATTTAATAAAACATGTTTTCTTGCGCTACTTCATATGCCACTTGACCCTGAGAAAGAACCATGAGAATCTGTTCCATTTCCTTTGACATGCTATCTTGCTTGAGTGATTTCTCCACCACTCAGGGTTTTGTGAACTGTTCGTTCCTGAAGATAGCAGTTTAATAACATCAAGATAAGTATGCAGGTACAGCAACTCCAGGCATGGATGAAACACCTGTTGGCATGTTTCCACGAGGAGATGAGGGAATATCTCAACTTTCTGGTGATTATGTTGCTGGAATGATCAGTCCGTTGATCCAAGAGCTCCCATTTGATTGTAACAATACAAATTTTGATTATTTTACTTACTGTATCCCCTTTAGAAGCTGAGTGTTTGGAGAGGAAACATATACACTGGACTCTTCTGATAAATAGAAAAAGCATAGACTGTAGATGCCTTGGAATCCAGGACTGGTTAGGTAAAGATTAGGATATTGGCATTCCAAGTTGGCTCCATAGGTCCACCATAGGGCGGTCCATTCGAGTACCAGCTGAGTAGTATACCTAGTATTCTATTTACTATGTCTCTATAAATAATTGCAGTCCATATTTTATTCATATTTTCTATGGCTCTTCACATTTTTAAATCTGCATGTTTATACTGGTGTGGGGTCAGAGTCAATTTTGCCTTGTTAGAATGTCAGATTATATTCAACCCAAGTTGGCTCTTCAGAGTATTCCAACATCCCAGCTGACCACTAATATTCTTGCTGTATCTAATGCACACCTTATTTTCTCCAATTTTCTTTGCAAATAGCAAGGTTTGCCTATTTTCATTCCCTCTCGAATCAATTTGTATGCAATATACAAATGATATTAGATTAATCACTAACGGGCTGTATTGAATGTATTACATCACTACTTTTGGAGTACAAACTACTTCAAACCTTTTCTACATCACAGACAGCAGCAATGCGTCCCCCTTGAAAGCTTTGTGAAGAACATGTATTCTATAACTTTCAACATAGAACAAGCTTTTCCAAACATTCTGCTAAAGATCATTTTATAACAGTAAAATACTTTCCAATTAGCATTTGGTCCATTTCGCTCTACATCTACAGTAGACCTTAGCAATACAATTGCAAAAAGATGAATTCCAATGGTTCATGAATACATTCTGCAGGAGCATAACCAAGAAACATAGTCATATAAAAAAGTTTGAACATTATCAATGTTCCATATTCTCACATAAACATCCATTTGATTTTCATGCAACTCGTGTCCAAAAGTGAATGAATACAAGAAACAATTCCAAATGTCTCTATCTTTTGATCTAAACATTTATTTGTACGCTGTATATATTTTTTATCTGGAAAGAGAACAGTTTTGATATGTCATGGTTTGAAGTGTAACTATAGTGTAGCAGCAGAGGGGGCGGACAGACCAACTTTATAGGCGTCAATTTGGCTTCCTCTTCGTAAATACTTAATAGAAGGGTTGATTCGACAAACTAAGGCTTCCTCGTAAAAATACTTAATAAAAGGGTCCATTTGGCTAACTAACGCTTCCTCGTAAATGCTTAATAGAAGCGTCCATTTGGCTAACGCTTTCTCGAAATTGCTAGCAATTCATCAAAAAAAAAAGACGCCAATGTCGTTGGCTCCCCCCCCCCATGCTGCTATGGGTTAACAATTGTTTTTTACAATGAAATTGTAAACAATTTTAGGATTTCACAAACAGACTAATTTGTAGGACTTCACCTCGTAGATCAATTAGATTATTGGACTGATCAGTGAGTCTGAAATTAATTCTCGTTAATGATATATTATCACATCGCATATAGACTGGATTAGTTGGATCCTCAATGATTAGAAACCCTGGAGGAGCTGTTAGTGCAAATGAATATAAAATATATCCTTGTTGAGCTTGATTTGATCGCTCGAGATTTATTTGATAGCTTCCTTCGATAACATCACATACTAAATTCAATGCTATCACAGAGGATATATTCACATTTTGATGAGCGATATGCCTGCCACCTCCGTCTGGGTCATTATTATATTTGAGGATTGTTGTTGTTTGTGATTGTGGCAATTTCTTTCATGCGTCGTGGATGTTTTTGAAACCATTATCGATGGCGTATCTAAGAGATTCTTTCAAAAGTGAGACACTATATATCCTGGAATCTTAAAATAAGGAATATATTCTACGTGTATATTATACTTTGTTGCAAATTTTGTTCTTGTTTTAGGATTATCGTCACGTAATACATCTTGAATAATTCGCTAATTATATGTTTCCATGTCATCGATGATTTTATTACATGTTTCTACAACGCTGATAAATTCATCTCGAGTGAGAGTACCAGACTCGAGAGATACTAACAACAGTGAAAAATCATTAGTCATCGCTGTGAAATTTTTAACGATTTCATCTTGTCGAATTTGATAATATCAATTAACGCTATCGTCTATTCCAGTGAAAAATTTCAACTTATTGTATTCGTCATAACTTTTTACTGGATTATCAGATTTTATTCTGTCTGTGACATACCGGTAATCAGATTTTTGTGGTTTGGGTATTTGATAAGATGTCCGAGGTGGGTTTTCAGGCCAACCTAGTATTGTTCTTATCGAACTCTGATTAATATCTACGACATACCCAGGCGAATTTATTTCAATCGCGGATGATAATGTTGGCTCGTGAACCGTTATAACGATTTTTGATTATTTTCTAGTAATAGATTTTATTCTACGCTGTAATTCAGCATCGATTTGTTCAATTTGGTAGGACCCAGATGGTAACGAAACAATGTTCCAGTCTGGAGTTCCATCTTGTTTATTCTTATACGCGAACACCAAAGAATTATTCGGTTGTTTACATTACATTTACGAGGAAGCCTTAGTTAGCCAAATCGACCCTTCTATTAAATATTTTGATGAGGAAGCCTTAGTTTACCCAATCGACCCTTATATCAAGTATTTACGAAAAAGAAGCCAAATTGACGCCTATAAAGCTGGTCTGTCCACCCCCTCTGCTGCTAGTGTCAATGTATTACTCTGAATGCCCACAGTGTTTGGGTATTTCCAGTACTAAACTAAAAATGATGCTTGAAAGCTACAGCCTGTCGCTGTGCTTTCCTGGAACAGGGTTTATTGATTGCAGCCTGGTTTAGTCACAGAAGTGGAATCAGCAGTGCAGGTAGTTTGAAAAAACAGATGGAAAAATAATTAAGAAAGCTTCTGATTCAGAATGAAATGATGGAATTGCAAATTCAAAAGAAAAAACAGAAAAAAGAAATAAAAGTTGAGAGAAAGGTAGACAAAGAGTGAGAGAGAGAGAAAAAAAGAAATGTATGCAAATTCAAATAGAGGTGTTGGAGAGGCAGATTCAAATGCACAGAGAGAGAAACAAAAGAGAAATGTAATTGAAATTAAAAGACTTAGAACTGGCAGGCAGATCAAACTTCACTCCTTTATACATAAGTTCAGGTGTTTGTGGTACCTACAATATTAGGTTAATATCCCCTTTTCAAGACAAATATCTTGATCAAAACTTTCTCCACTGTGAAAAACCGGCTGAGAACTTTAAATGAAAAAGGGAACATTGAACTATATTATCATAAGGTGTAAGCAGTGTTTAAGCAATTGATTCATTATCATCATCGGTCTCTTGACCTAGTGTGGTCATGGAAGCACTGGGCTGCTGAACATCTGACCAGTTCCCTCCACTTGTCTTGATCATGTGTCAATCCCTATGCCTCAGCAACGCTTTTCCTAGTCCATTCCATGATGTTGTCAGTCCACTGTTTCCTCTGTTTACCTCTCCTACCACCTTGGACACTACCCTGCAGTACTGTTGTGGATAGACTGTTGGCTCTTGTGACATGGCCATACCATTTCAGCTTTCTCTTTCTGACAGTGGTGAGGAGGTCTTCATAATGGCCTACTCTGTACCTGATGGTGTTACTCACTTCTTCATTTGTGATGTGGTCCATGTAAAAAATGCCATGAATGGTTCCGTAGCATCACATTTCAGTTGCCTGGATTCTTCGTTGTAACTCTACTGTCAGGGTCCAGGCCTCATTTGAATACAGAAAGATTGAGATGACTAAAGCTCTCAATAGTCTGATTTAGTTTTCAGACAGATATTCTTGTCTTTCCAGATGGGTCTAAGCCTTGACATAGCTACCATTGTTTGTGCTGCTCGTGACAAATTTTGGATCCCTCTTCGGTGATTATGGAACCAAGATATTTGAATTGGCCCACTGCATGCATCCGACCAAACCAAAATGCATCCTTACTGGAAGCTTGTGGCAAGCTTGCAGTAAGCTTGCGATAAGGTAATTTGATGTTTATAAATTAACATGGATGCTTGCACAAGCTTGTACAAGCAAGCACAGCCTTAAGGCAAAATAGCTGGATATATAATCGCAAGCTTTTACAAGGTTTCATATTTGCTTCAGAATGTAAAAGTAGCTTGTGCAAGCTTTCTTGTATGTTTCAGAAAGCAAATTAAACTAGCTTGCAATAAGTTTATTCAGATAATTCCATTCTGGTAAAAGATTGAGATCATGAATGTATCTAACTAGAATGCACACGCTTGCAGCTTGTGTGCACATTCTGCAACCATGGGTAAGCTTGCAGTGAATGAATAAACTTGAACAATAAAATTTAACATAATGTTTTTGCTGAACACATGTTTTCCACTACATTGCAACTAACTATAAGATTAAATTTTTTAATCTTTAAATATGCAGGTAGATCAAGGAACATTTAACATTATCAGCATTTAGTAGGTCATAAGGTCAAATCTAGCATAGTTTGTTTTATTAATGAAAAAAATATTCTGGTTGTTTTTATAGAACCAACTTTTCTGCATCTGTCAGGTTTCTTGCTTAATATAGATTTTGTCAGCAATAATAATAAAGTAAATGAAAGTATATGAATCATATTTTTGTTCCTGATTTCCAAGCAGTAGTTAACTTATATAGCATTTGGCAAGCTTTCGCTACTGGTTGCTCGGATCCAGCCAAATGATTGAAATTCAACACAAAACACACATTCCCATGGTGATCATCACGTGGTGGGTACCATTTTGCACTTTCCCGGGGATAATTTTGGGGTGAGTGTGTACAAAATGTATTGAACGTAGTGAAGGCCAGTTTGTAACTGTAAATATATATATCTATGTCCTGCTAAGATGTTCTAAGGCAACTTAGGGGGAATGGAGATTTTGCTGTCTCGTATAACTGTATATACACACACACACACAATCACACACACACAAACATATATATATATATATATATATATATATATATATATATATATATATATATATATATATATATATATTGTTACCTCAACACGGGTCTCGAAAATTATCCCGGATTTGAGCGTTCTTTCTCAGACCTTGAAGCTGCAAGAAATCGCCTGACTCTAGCATTACAGACAATGCAACAATATAGAAAGTTTAAAAATTCAGGACAGATCTATTCAATCAGTTCTCATTTGTTAAACAAATTACATGTACATCCTTTTTACCAGAGTACATATTCAAATTTTACGTAGTGAAATATATCAGTAGATAGAACCATAGTGGACATATCTCGATCATCTAAAATCGCATCTTAAATTACTAAACCCAAACCTGAGTGTTAAACATTATTTAGTGGGCATATTGTGCTCTTTTAAATTTATAAGTTTTGAATTTCTGAATTGTCTGCTTATGAGAACTTGTACATTAAGATCTAAGTTCCAAATTACTATTCTAACCTTCATATATTAAATCTTTCCTCTTTCAACAATTACCTCTCTCATTTTCTCTTGATTTCATAATCTTTATTCTAGCTATCAAGCGTCACCAATCCTTATTCTACCTGACTTCTGCCTTTTATTTCTACCACTATCCCTACTATCTTTATATGTCCTATTCCTATCTTTTTTATTTGGACCACCGACGCTCCTTATATACAAGTTCGGCACGCACAAACACTCTGGAAAACAAAGCATGGATTGGTGGGCATTGCAATCGATCGGCCAATCCAAATTGACCATGTGAACGAAACATGACCCCACAACAGCAACACACACAACTCCGTATATGAACTCCTCCAATTTAACATAATGTTAGACAATATAATCAGTTATGACAAATCTATCCGAATATATTATTCTCATCTTCGAATGTATGTGCAGGTACTTTAATATTAAAATCTTGTATTGTTGTACAAAATACTTGAATCATCAACGAGCATATTGATGTAGGAGGGGAAAACTCGAAATGGCTACGTTCCACTACAACAACGTGTAGTCACTAAAATCAGCTGAATGGAAGATACATGAAGCAGCGGCAAAGCAATATATACGTGTGTGTGATCAAATCCTGTTAAGATGCCCTAAGGAAGCCTAGTGTAGCTGGAGATTGTGTCGTCCTGTCTATATGGCCTTTAGACCTGCTAAGATGTCATAGGGCAACTTAGGGATTTACATGGATCCATAAACACACACACACACACATATCTATATCTATATCTATCTCTCTATCTATCTATAAATATATATATATATATATATTGTTACAGCTATTGGATTTAATTTATTTATTTTTTAAATGTTAAATCCAAATTTGTCATTTTGCCTTTAAAATGAATTGATTGGGAAATTTTTTTCTAGAAAGTTCAGGCTGACCATTCTCTAATTGTAAACAAGTTTTTTGACCTTGGCTTGTTTGACCTAATTCCTGACCTTGCTTTAGACATTGTCAACAAGCTTCTAAAACTATTGGTTAATTTCAAGGACAACTTTTTTTTTTAGTGATTCGTGGCTTATTTTCTTCTGGATCATTTTATTATTATGTGATTTAGTGAAGGTAACTCGTCTTTCTTTGACTGTCTCGAAAATCACGTGATCACTTGTTTACATTAGAAAAGGGTATTTTAATCAGTGTACTGGAAGAGAGGTTCAGTAGAATCTCTGGGCTGTAAAGTTAATAGTTGTGTTTGAGTTATAATTATCTTGTTCTGGACTTTGTGTCAATTCATTGAAGAAAGAAGAATTATCTGGAAAAGGACATGTGTTTATGATTTTCACTTGGATGATATTAAAACAAGAACTGCATCACGTGACATTGTCAGCCATTTTGGATTACATCGTCAAGATTCAAACCTGGAACTATTAGAACATTTATTTATCAGGACTTGCAATTCCATTAGTGGATTATTATGTGAATTCTATATTTGTTGGATTTGATTCTCTAAAACCGTAAGTTTATTTATTTTATGAAAATAATTGTACTTAATAAAAATCATTGTTCAAGTTATACAAGATAGTTAGTTTTCACTCTTTCTGTGTTGCTGCTTATTCGAGCCTAAGCACGTAACACAGAATTGGGATCTCGTCTTGGGATTTAAATAAATTTGAATTTAAATTTGAATTTCCCCTGGTTTTTGACAAATTTAAATCTTTAGTGAGACTAACACGCTTGTATCAGAATGACATCTAAGGTAGAAATATTTCTTTCTAATCCTACCCAGGAGCAATTAGATCTTTTCAAAAAAGATGAGTTGGTTCAACTTGCCAAAAAATACGATCTTTCCGAAGTGAAGGCTTCTTTAACGAAACAAGATATCAAAAAGATTTTGGTCCAGTATTTGGTAGAACAGGATCTTTTGGAACAAAGTGCTTTGATTCCGGTCATTAAGTCTGCATCAGACTCTGACGTAAAATTAAAGGAATTAGAATTAAAATTCCAGATGGAATTGGAGTTAAAGAAGCTGGAATTTCAAGAAAGACAATTACAATATGAGAGAGAGAGAGAGAAAGGATAAAGAAAGACAATTACAATATGAAAAAGAGAGAGAGGAGAGAGAAAGACGATTTGAGTTACAAAAAGAGCAGATGCGAATTGAGAAAGAAATTAAAATGAAAGAATTAGAGCTGGCAAGTGAAAAACTCAATCATACTTCAAATCAAAATTTTGATATAACAAGGAATATTAGATTAGTGCCCCCTTTCAGAGAAGAAGAGGTAGACAAATACTTCATTCGTTTTGAGAAAGTTGCTGAAAATTTAAAGTGGCCAAGAGAATATTGGACCATGTTATTACAATATGTACTTACTGGTAGGGCTAGTGATATTTACTGTTCACTGTCCGTACAGCAAAGTGGTAATTATGATGCAGTTAAAGAATGCATTTTAAGAGGTTATGAGTTGGTCCCTGAAGCTTATCGGCAGAAATTCAGAAATTACAGAAAAGAAGCTGGATAAACTCATGTCAAATTTGCTAGGGAAAAAGCAGATGGTGTTTGATAGATGGTGTTTAGCCAAGAAAGTCGAACAAGATTATCAAAATCTCAAGCAAATTATATTAATTGAAGAGTTCAAAAACTGTGTCCATAGTGATATTAGGACTTATCTCGATGAACATAAGATTGAAACCTTGGAAAATGCTGCTTGAGCTGCTGACGAATATTCTTTGACACATAAAGTTTCTTTTGTTACCAAGACTTCTACTCAACAATCTTTTGGCAGAAAAGTATTTCCGCCTAATTCAAGCCCTTCTAAAACTCAAACTAACACAACTTTCAAAAATCAGACTTCAGAGAAGTTTGATTCTAGATCCTTGTCTCTTCCGACGTGTAACTTTTGCAAGAAAAAAGGACTCGTTATTTCTGATTGCTACAAATTGAAAAATAGGCATCAGAATCAAGATAGACCTGTTCCAAATGCTCTTATTTCCAAGAGGTCAGGGTCACAGTCATGTATTGAAAGCAATACATTTGCTGGGTCTAATAAACCCCGGTCTGATTTTATTATGGAGAATTATGAACCATTCATATCGAAGGGTTCTATATCACTCTTGGGTGATTCGGCCAATCCCACCCCTATTCAAATTTTAAGGGACACAGGAGCTTCTCAGAGTCTTTTATTGTCAGGTACTTTGCCTTTTTCTGAGAAATCTTCTTTTAATGAAAGTGTTCTTATTCAGGGAGTAGAGTGCGGCTTTGTTAATGTTCCTCTCCATTGTGTAAATTTGTCATCAGACTTAGTGTCAGGACCTGTGACAATCGGAACAGTCTCGGTTTTACCCGTAGAGGGCATCGATTTATTGCTAGGCAATGACTTAGATAGGGACAAGGTTGTGGTTAATCGACTTGTAACTGACAAGCCTAATTTGGATCAGAAAGTTGATCCAATTGAAAAAGAAATCCCTGATATATTTCAAGCTTGTACAGTTACCAGAGCTATAGCAAAGAAAGCTCTTGAGAATGAAGTTGAAAAGGGCAGTATTCCCTTCGCTGACACATGCATGGGTCAGGCTTATGTTATTGAGGACAGTATTCCCTTATCTGACACCTGCATGGGTTAGGCTTATGTTATTGAGGGCAGTATTCCCTTATCTGACACCTGCGTGGGTCAGGTTTATGTTGTTGAGGGCAGTATTCCCTTATCTGACACTAGTATAGGTCAGGTTTTTGATGAGGTCACTTTTACTCTTGGTTTAGATCAATCAGAAAGCATTTATCATAGTGATCCTCTATTAACAACTGATTCTCTTTATACTAATCAGGGTTATGATCTTGAGAATGATGTTACAGAAGGCAGCATTCCTTCAACTGACGCTTGTATAGGTCAGGTTTTTGATGAGGTTACTTTTACTCTTGGTTTAGATCAATCAGAAGCTATTGATCATAGTGATCCTCTTTTAACAACTCATTCTCTTTATTCTAATCAGGGTGATAAACGACAGTCACTTGTCGTTGAACAGGAAAAAGATCCTGAGATCTCCTGTTTGTTTCAAAGGGTCATAAATGAGACTGAAGTCACTGAAATTCCTGTCTGTTATTTCATTAAAAATGGAATTCTTATGAGAAAATGGAGACCTCCCGAGGTACCTGCTGGTGATGAATGGTCAGTGGACTATCAAATAGTAGTTCCAAAACGATACAGACAGGAAATACTTGATCTGGCCCATGAAATTCCTTTGGCTGGTCATTTAGGGATTAATAAAACGTATCACAGGGTCTTGACTCACTTCTATTGGCCAAAAATTTAAAGTGATGTTGCCAAATACTGTAGATCTTGTCATACTTGTCAAATGGTAGGAAAAAACAATCAGAAGATATCTAAGACTCATCTGCAACCTATTCCTGCCTTTGATGAATCATTTAGTAGAATTATGGTAGATTGTGTAGATCCCTTACCCAAGACCAAGTCAAGTAAACAATTAAAGTTAAAAATGAAACTATGGTTTGAAAGAAATACAAGGGAGAGAACTTTTGAGTCTGATAATGGAGTTGTGTTGCTCTTGTTCATTCTTCTTACTTTACTTCAGATTAGATATTACGGCCCTTACAAAGTTAAGAAGAAAATGAATTAGTTAAATTATAGTATTAGTGCTCCTGGGATCTAAATAAATTATAGGAGTACCAGTATATTGAAAGAGACAGCCATGTTAAATATGTAATTAATTTAGTTGTACCAACCCCACTTAGTGAAGGAATATCATCAGGATTCGACTGATATTGGAGCGACGAATTGTTGGAATTCAGAAATTATGAGAAAATCTAGACCAGAAACTTGCACATTTGCAAGTGCAAAAAAGAAATGAACTGAAAGTTATTATTATTATATGAGCACTTATGTCCAGATATTTTTACAAGGACAAACAAAAATTTTCATGACGTTGAAATTGAAAATTCCAAACAGCATCCATGCTGGACGAGTCCACTCAAACAGAAATACTTGAAAAAGGAAATTCAGTATTTGCTGGAGAATGATTTTATCAAGCCCAGTAAAAGTGATTGGAGTTCACCATGCATACTTGTTTCAAAACCAGATAAAACTTTCCGTATGTACACTGATTATAGGAAGGTGAACAGAATGACAAAAACAGATTCATTCCCATTACCAAGAATTGATGATTGTATTGATAAAATTGGGAATGCCAAGTATGTCACCAAAATTTGACCTTCTGAAAGGATTTTGGCAGATTCCACTATGGAAAGAGCAAAGGAAAACTCGACATCATGACTCCAGAAGGACTCTACCAATATAAAGAAAGTCCATTTCAACGTCTCATAAAAATGATCATCACTGGTCTAGAAAATTGTGACATCATCATCTACAGTGACACCTAGAGAGAACATCTAGCAACACTTCGAAAATTCTTTGACAGACTCACTAATGTTATGTTTGACAATTAATTTATCTAAAAGTGAGTTCTGTTGTGCTCGTGTGGACATTTTGTGGGACATGGACAAGTTAAAAGGTTGAGGCTATTTCTAGATAATATAATTTGCAGGCGCTCTTTCCCGTGTATAATAATAATTAATTTATTATATTGTGTAGTTTATACTATTTCTTTTAATTTCAGATGTAAATTGGTTTGTGATAAAAAGAAAGTTTTATCATATAAACCTTTCTTTTTATTTTATGGGGGAAGGTGTTACGGCTATTGGATTTAATTAATTCATTTTCTAAATGTTAAATCCAAATTTGTCATTTTGCCTTTAAAATGAATTGATTGGGAAATTTTTTCTAGAAAGTTCAGGCTGACCATTCTCTAATTGTAAACAAGATTTTTGACCTTGGCTTGTTTGACCTAATTCCTGACCTTGCTTTAGACATTGTCAACAAGCTTCTAAAACTATTGGTTAATTTCAAGGACAACTTTTATTTTTAGTAATTCGTGGCTTATTTTCTTCTGGATCATTTTATTATTATGTGATTTAGTGAAGGTAACTCGTCTTTCTTTGACTGTCTAGAAAATCACGTGATCACTTGTTTACATTAGAAAAGGGTATTTTAATCAGTGTACTGGAAGAGAGGTTCAGTAGAATGTCTGGGCTGTAAAGTTAATAGTTGTGTTTGAGTTATAATTATCTTGTTCTGGACTTTGTGTCAATTCATTGAAGAAAGAAGAATTATCTGGAAAAGGACATGTGTTTATGATTTTCATTTGGATGATATTAAAACAAGAACTGCATCACGTGACATTGTCAGCCATTTTGGATTACATCGTCAAGATTCGAACCTGGAACTATTAGAACATTTATTTATCAGGACTTGCAATTCCATTAGTGGATTATTTTGTGAATTCTATATATGTTGGATTTGATTCTCTAAAACCGTAAGTTTATTTATTTTATGAAAATAATTGTACTTAATAAAAATCATTGTTCAAGTTATACAAGCTTGTTAGTTTTCACTCTTTCTGTGTTGCTGCTTATTCGAGCCTAAGCACGTAACAATATATATATATATATATATATATATATATATATATTCATTCTTCAATTTAAAGATATATTTATTATATAATGAACTGTGAAAATATTAATACTATTTCTTACAAATTTGTAAAAAAGGAAGACAATTATCTGACAAACTAAATGCTGAGAAAATTCTGTCTGATCTAAAATACTTCAAGGATAGATATACTCTGCCATCAGAATATAAATCTATTAAGGAAGTACAACAATACAACAAACTCATTGCTTCATTAGGGGATGATATTGAATTAAAGATACTGTTGCACCTCTTTAACGCAGAAGAAAATGTCAGACTAGAACAATCAAACGAATATGAAACAAAGAAAAACTATCAATACACGTGTAAGACAGCTAAAAACGTTATAGAAAGTGAAAGTAGTAATAGCTTCGAAGCATAGAAAGTGAATGTAGGAGATGAGCTCAACTGTTGCTATAATATGTATCAGAGTTTGTAAAGTGAGGGTCTTTTTCACGATAAAATTTCACACCCGATGGTCTTGAATGATGAGGAAAGTATTATATTATAATGAGTATGATAGTTTTCTCATCAATTAAACAGATATTGTGATTTATAAGGTCAGTGACTTTTACAACTGTCATTAAGATTTTATGTAAAGGTTCAGTAGTATAATATCGTCAGATAAATAAATTGCTCTACCGAGCTGGTCCGTAAGTTTCAAATGTATTCTTGTCAGTAGTGAATGAGAAAGTCTTTGTGTTGTGATCAGAATAGTCTCAGTTTTATCATCATTCATCTGCAGCTTGTTACATGTCATCCATGATTTCACATCAGAAATGCACTTCTCTACTCCATGGATGGTAGCATCAACTTCAGTTGGGTGGCTAGACTTGTATATTTGGGTGTCATCAGCATACAATTGGTGAGACACTGGGTGATGATCTATGACACTTGAGAGCGGCTGAGTGTAGAGAATGAAGAGAACACGTCCAAGAACAGATCCCTGTGGATAACCACAACATACGTCAACTGGGCTGGAGTGTATTCCATTTGCAGATATAATTTGTGTCCTGTTGACTATCCAAAGCAGAGAGAATGTCACTAAATACTTTCAAAAGAGCAGTTTCCGTACTGTGGCAAGGGCGATATGCAGACTGTACATTGCTAAAAAGACTGCTTGAATTCAAATGAGATTAGAAACTGGGCGGTAGTTTTTTAAATCGTTATGGTCCAGTGTTGGTTTCTTCAGCAGTGGCTTTACGATGGCAGTTTTGAAAAATGATGGGAATTCCCCTGATGAGACAGAGATATTAATAACATCAATTAGTGAAGACAATATTGGGTCTAAGCACTCAAGCAGCAGTGATATCGGAATTGGATCAAGTTCACAAGACTTTGGTGCACTTTTCATCACGATTGCATATTGTACATACTGGGTCTGCCCAGGTGTCTGGATTCAGGCTACCAGTATACTTTTGATGCTGAATCGTAGAATGGTTCATGGAATGATAGCCTACTTTGTATTCATTCCGCAAAAATTAAAGGTCAACGGCACTGATACACCAGATGCTCTCTAATTGTTCTCTTTTAATTATGGTCTTGTGGAAAAGAAAATAGGTGCATTTGGCAATATACATATTCACAGCATTGCTAGGGAACATTGTGATTAATTTGAGCCATAAAACATTTATTACTCACAATTAGTTTTGATCACTGTGGAGAGACAAAAGTGTTTCAGAAAGTATAAACAATATTAATAGAATTTGTGACTTTAGACTGAAACACATGCTAGGTACAGAAATGCTTCCTGAAAAAAAATGCTAGCAGGAATAAAGAAATAAAAAAAAATCAACTGCACATATTGTAAATCTATCTGCATCCTCAGATGCAATCAAAATTGTTCAAGTTATCAAAACAAAAACTAGCAACAAAATTCATTAATCTCTAAAATCAACAAAAATAAAGGACAACTGAAACTGACATAATATACACTGTATGTACAAAATAGACTCTGTTTTCAATCAATCAATATCATGTGCAACAATGACACATCAAGGTTATAAACACAGTACACTAATAGAAAGAAACATCAATACCACACAACTATTACGGTACACTCTGATGCCATCGGAACAAAAGCTTTCTTACTTGAAAATAACATATATATATAAGAAAAATATGCTGAAAATTTGTTAAAATAATAACACAAAATAAATGAAACCACAAAGAAATACAGTTAATTTTTTTTGAAATAATTTCTTGCAATATATTTAAATAAGGATAAAAAATCAAACTTTGTACACTGCTAGAGTTTCAAAACAGGCAATGTTTAGTGGACATAATCAAATATGGCTGCACTTTCAGTGATAATTTGTGAGTAAATTTTCGAATATGTCAATTTAATTCTGTTTTTAAGAATTTAAAAGAGTGGGGTTGGGTGACCTCAGACCATCAGGATGGAAAAAAAAAACATTCTAACCAATGTTGGCTGGTCAGCTAATGTTGCCTGTTATGTGCTTTTACAACATACATCAACTTTCTCTTCCCATTTATGTACTGTCTGCTTGAAACCATTGGCAAATCTATCTTACTATCTCCGTGTATGTTTGGTATCTGTCCAGGTTTATTTATGATTATGTGTGTGCCTATAATTACTGAATTATCACTTAAAAGCCAATCAAACATCAGCAATTGGGTTTAAAACTTTTAGAAAGATGTGTAATGCTGACTTCAATAAGAACATGGGTGTCTGAATTAACACGATAAGAAATTTGCAAATACTGCATGAATTTTACAAATTCATCATCATTGCTGGAAAGAAAAACAACAGATGTTTAGAACAGAACAACAATAACAATAAGATACAATAAAAATGATAACAAGGTACAAGACATGAAGACACAACAACATACAAGACATGAATACAACAAAGTATAATGCCTGAACACACAAGATACAACACATGAACATACAAGATACAACACATGAACACACAACATGATAAATACATTAACACACATGAACATACAACACATGCACACACAACAAGATGCAACTCATGTTCACATGAGGTACAACAAATACACACAAGATAAACACAGGAACACACAAGGGACAACACATGAATACAAAAACAACAACATACAAACAAAGCAGCTGCAGCAACAACAATTCATTATTTAAAGAAAATTCTTTGAATTAGCTGTAATACTTTTCATTTATGGTGTTTTTATTATCATTATTATTGATATTATTGATAATGACAATAATAAGGAGAATAATTCATTTTTGTACCACACTGGACAAAAACTGTATAACATTAGCAGAACAACTAAATATAAAACACACAATAAGGGAAGCAGGTGTTATTAATAGATTTCCCTGTTTTAGCTGACAGAAAAAAAAGTGTATGTGTCTATAATGTAAGCTGAAGATTGATAATCAGGGATACAACCAAACATACTAATTACCTAATGGTGTCACTGTCATTTCTATTGTAAAACTTTTTATAAAAATATTAAAACTCCAGTGAGACTTGACAGCATCTCCAGATTTACCTGAAACTCTCCAATCCAGCATACTCAATTTTTTTTCGGAACACTTCCTTCAATCATGCTGGTGAACAGAATTTATCAAATACAGAACTTAAAACGTGGAAGTAGACCAAAAGCAACTCAACGTAGTTGTCACGTGCAACATCTACCAAATGCATGTTGATGTGACTGTCGTTATTGTCATAGACAAGAAGAACTTGTCTTTCATTGCCACAGTTTGAAAGAAATAGATAATTGAACCAGACCAGAAACAGTTCCGAATCCATGTATCCAGACTCACTATAAGGAAAGTGTCAATTGTTGGGTACAGCATCCTGTAGTTGGTGTGAGGAAATGATTTTTCAAAAATCATACAAATTTGGCAGAATCCTACCATCAACACAAATACATAAATGGGTTGTTATATGACCAGATGATGACACAATATTGGCCTCTTAAGCCTATAACTCATCGATTTGCCTTTTCTTTTGTATATGCAATGTGGTTTCTCGTTCAAGAATAGTTTGTCCTCAATATTCCTTAGCAGTGTAAAGTACTGATCCATCACGTTCTGATTTGCCATTCTGTATCTGGAACGATCTTGTCTTTCTGGCTCTTTCTCAGTAAGTTCTCTGTCCCTTAAAATAATTTGGAACCACCTATCAGATGTACCTCTGTTTAAATTGAACAAGATCTCGTGTCCACTTTTCCTAACTAATGATTTTACATACTGCCTGACGATCATACGAGATATTGGAAAGCTTTGTTGGGTCATATATTTCAAGTAGTGGACCAATGCAGTATCCTCTTCATCAGATGTCATCCTCTTAGGTCCAAATGTATGTTTATCAAGCACATCTAATTCATAGCTCTGCATTTTTGCATTCTGTTTGTGGATGGAAAGAACAAAAATCATGTGTATGTCTATCCACAGTGTTACTTGGATAAAAATTGTTTGGATGTGAATATATCTGTGAGTTAGTAAAGAAGTATTTTAGTAAAATTTGCTAAAGTTACTGAGTGATTACCATGGTCATTTGGGCATATAATGTGCAAGGGAAAAAACTCAAACCGGAATAAGTTAAATTTTGAAAAGGGACATTACTCCAATATCAAATAATGAAACAGACTTTAGCATTGGAAATGATACAATTAGCTCATGTTACAGAAGTAGAAAAGATGACAGTACGTTACATTGGATTTTTATAAGATACAATAAACCATGACTGAAGCTAAGAAATGTATTTATTATGTTTGTGAAGGTGGACAACTAATATATATTTCGATGTGACAGCTGCAAAACATCATCGATAGATAGGCCGAGTCAAAGGTCATGACCCCCCGATTACAGTAAATAAACACTGCGAATAGGGTTAAATTTTTAATATTTGTTTTCAGCTTACCTGTTGAATTTGAAGCGAGTATTTTTTCATCCACAGCGTCCATTTCTTTACTTCTTCTACAAATTACCAATCGGAGCTGACGTAACGCGCGCGTTCACGTAATAAAATTTATTGGCCGTCACTTGGCTGGCGCACAGGGAGTTAGGAGTATCTGTCCATGAATCAGGGTATAACATGTACAAATATTGTGGTCTAACGCAAGAATGGTGATTTCCTGTTTTCAGAGATTTCGCGGTACTTAGTTGATAAAACGTCAGACTTCTGTGTCTTTACCAATGGTACTGTTCTTATTGTGATGTCTAAGACTGTAGCTGAACTTTTTTAATATAACAAGCAATACATATTTACAAGCGTTCATAAAATTAACAACTTTACCTACCTTTTATTGACATCGGGAATGCAACCCACACCAGGCATACGAAAAACAAACCTCTCGGTCTAAAAATGGTTGCAGTGACGTTCTGAGTTAAACAAATCGGTGTCGTCTTCATTCTTGTGTAAAAAGTAAACCCATCACTTTTGCGTTTTGTTTCTCGGTACAGCTTGGCTTGGCCCATTAAAACCAAATGTAAATTATGTGTAGATAACACTTGATTTCCTGCCATGCAGAGGCAAAAGTATCCTTCAGTGTATATCCGAAAGAACCAGAAATCCACCGCTAATCCGTTATAACGGTACCAATTGCGCAAGTACAGGTGGGTGGAGCTTAAACATTGCCATCAGAATAAACAACATCACTAGATATGATTGGTGGATTATGCAAAAGTTGTACTTTCTGTTAGGCTTAAAAAAAAGTTTAGCCTCTTGGCAACATGTGAATTTAAGCTAATTCCTATATGGATTTTATATATGATTTTTTGAAAATGTGATACACATGACTGAAAATATGTATGTTGATAACTCATACCCCTGTCTAGTTCCAGCAGAGTTATCTCTCTTAAATGCAATGGAGTACCTGGTTTTGTCATCATCAAATTGACAATCTAACATTGTTCTCTATAAGGTATCACGGTACCAATTGTTTTTCCATAGACCTCAATGCTAATGTTTTCTGAAAAAATATACTTTCTATCCTACATCAGCATGCTCGTCACACACTGTCATAGAGAACAATGTTAGATTGTCAATTTGACAATGATAGAACCAGGCATTCCATTGCATTTAAGAGAGATAACTCTGTTGGAACTAGACGGGTATGAGTTATCTAGTCACAACATATCTATTTTCAGTCATGTGTATCACATTTTAAAAAAATCTTAAAAAATACAAAATATGATCTATATAGGAATTAGCCTAAATTCACATGTTGCCAAGAGGCTAAACTTTTTTTTAAGCCTAACAGAAAGTACAACTCTTACATAATCAACCAATCATAGCTTGTGTTGTTGTTTATTTCTGATTGTAATGTTCGCTACACTATAAGCTCCACCCATCTGGACTTGCGCAATTGGTACCCTTATAACTATAGCAAACCTTGATTTTTCCAATAATCTGTGAACTAGCTTGGGACTCTATAAGTAACAAATGTACCTAGTCTCGCTTGTCAAAAACAATTTTATGAGGTACTAAGCTATGTTTTAGGTGATGACGGAACACCTCGACCTGAACAACATTCGACCGTACGAGGGATCGATCAAGTGCAAAGTCTTGCCTTCTACGGACTTGTACCGTCCTGTTTTACCTCACCATTGACAAGGGAAACTGATGTTTCCGTTGTGTTGTACTTGTGCCGTACCGTGCAACCAAGACCGACCTTGTCAGCAGACCCAGAAAAAAACGCGCCTTAATTAGAACGTGGGTTAGCATGGAATTGTTTAAAGCTGTTAAATGTTGGGAGCAAGGAGGTATCACTTTAGACCACATGGAGAAAAACGAAGGAAGCCGATAGTTTGGCAAAGTGATGTTAAATTGCTGGTGGGGTAATATGGCACAACGACCGTCTTTACCCAAGACGGAGTATTTGTCAGAACCTTACAGCTATTTCCAGATGATTCACGACAAGCGGCAGAGAGGGTGAATCGGACAACTTTTAGCCAAAAAACGATTTTAACCGTCAAAACGTCAAATAGAGCCTTCCTACGAATTTTCATGTTTTAACCAAAAAAAAAAATAAAGTCTCCATTTGCCAAACAGAGACTTAGTTATTTTTGTCTGAAAACACGATCTTGCAGGGGTCTTCGAAATGAGTAAAAACTCACCCCGTTGATTTCAACCGAATATTTTATCAAGTCCGATACGATATCGCGTCCGAGGGTCTGCTAAATTTATCGTTACAAATCCATGTGGTATTGACTGAGCGTGACTAAAGAAATTTCTAAATTGATTATGATTCATATCACCGCTGCACCAGGTCTGATGAATATTTCTAAGAGTATGAGTATCAACTCCGTTAAATACACACAATAAATTGCAATTATCGCGAATCACTTTTGGAATTTGTGTGTATCGTTGAGTGACATATATCACGTCAGTGTTTTTGTGCCTGCCTCTAGAAAAGATCCTAGCGGGATTTTTTTGATTATCTAACATGATATCGTCATAGACAACTAAATTGTTAATACTTCCATCAATAGCATCAATGCTCGGTGCATCGTTGATATCAGTAATAAATTCAATGATATCATCATCGATTTGAAATTCTTTTGCTTTCTCGTTAAAATCCTTTAGCACTTCATAGCATCGTTGATCGTCTACACTCGGGGCTATTAAATACAATTTGTTCCATTTCATCCATCTCGTTATCAAATTAAGTAGCAGTTGTGTCTTTCCGCTTCCAGATGGTCCGATTATAATCATTCTAATTGAATTCGGCAACATTTCATGTGTTTGATAGGTTCCCGTCGTCGGGTAGCTGAATAATCAATTATATTCATGCTGTTATATATAAATTATGGATCTATATTGTGTGAAGTGTAAAAAACGTACTGGCACAGATGGCTTGACGACGATTACAACTAAAAATAACCGATCAGCGCTTTCTGGTAAATGCGTACAATGTAGTACAAAGAAATTTAGATTTGTTTCCAAGGATTTAAAAAAAAACGAGGGGGTGATATCGCAGCCAAGCTAACTAAACTCCCTGGAACCCCATGGGCAAATTATCCAGGAGAAAAACACCTTCCAGGGTATAGTTATTGTGGACCGGGAACAAGACTTGATATCAGACTCAATAATCATAACCAACCCAAACCCGGTGAAGAACCAATAAACGCCATTGATAAGGCGTGTCAAGTTCATGATGTTGCTTATAAAAGCAGCAATTTGCAACACAGACATCTCGCGGATGTGAAATTAATTCATGCGTTAAATGCTATTCCTGATAAATCCTTCAAAGAAAAATTGGCTTCCATTTTGATAAAATCGGCTATGAAAAGTAAATTGATGTTAGGTGCTGGTAATTAATAACAACATGGAATCTATTTATTATTCTCCGAAAGGATACTGGAGAGGCAAGGCAGCAATCAATAAACTCGCTAGCGCTGCAAAAGTGAAAAAAAAAACACTGCGGCTCATTGGTTATCCAAACAGGCACTATGGCAAATTTATCTACCACCGCCTAAACAAATTAATTACTCGCATTTTGATGTGACTGTCCCTAATGAAGTTCATCAAGCTGATATATTATTTCTGCCACATGATGGTGGTTACAAATACGCGTTAACTGTAGTTGATGTTGCAAGTCGGTACAAAGAAGCAGAACCGTTAAAAATAAAATCATCACCTGAAGTGGCTTCTGCATTTGAAAGGATTTATCGAAGGGTTCCTCTGCACTGGCCAAATCTGTTACAAGTTGATCCTGGCAAGGAATTTCAGGGTGTGGTTGCATCTACAATGAAACATCATAATGTCACCATCAGACGGGGGCATACTGCGCTAGATCGTGGTCAGGCAATTGTAGAACGATTTAATAAAACCCTTGCTGAGCGGTTATTTGGATATCAATACGCAAAAGAATTCATCCAAGAAAAAAGATCACGTGAATGGGTCAAAAGATTACCAGCTGTGATTACCGCACTGAATAATGAGATTACTAAAACAATCAACATGAAACCTATCAACGCGATTAAAAAGAAGTCTATACCCGTACAACCACAAAAAGATTTCAAAGAACCAATTCTTGGTAGTAATATCACTGTTAGGTATTTATACGAACCAGGAGAGCTTGAAGGTGGCAGAAAAAGGGCTACTGATCCTATTTGGAGTGTTACTGCACACAAGATATCTAGTATAACACGATCTAGCGTTTCTAGACCAGCAATCTATAGACTGGATTCAACTGCCCCTCAACGAGGATTTACTAGACAACAATTACAAGTGATACCCGAGGATACTCAATTACCACCGCGGGGTCTTAACTAGCATCTAAAACAATTCTTCGAAGCTGATTTATTTTTCGTACTCTGGATACTGCAAGATATACTAAATTTGACCATTCGATGCGATTATCTACTATCCAAACAATTGTATCCGATATTGTCAGTCCCTGTGAAGAATGTATTGTTGCTGCGTATCCTAGCGTCCATGAAGATTTATTAGCACGCGATGCATCTTTAACGACGCTGATATCAACCAGCACAATATCATTTAATACGAGAATTTGTTTTCTTGACTCTGTCAAGCCTGGAATATCAACTTCAATGTTCTGCTTTCGTGTATCACAGGGTCTATAACATAACGGTACCGGAAGTGTTGCAAATTTTTTTTTATGCGTTTCAAATAACTTCATCTGAAGTGTGTCTCTGACTATTTTTCTACTTGCAATTATCAAATCATTTGGTCTCCATGTTAACCAGAAATCATTTATTGGAGTTTCTGAAATTATTTCACGTGCTATTTCACATTGGATTCTATCCGGTTGTAATCTAATTAGCGCTTTGAATTCTCGTAATTGTTCATCAAGTGATCTATAATCAGTACTAATTTCTTCAAAATAGTCTACAAAACCCTTTAGCCATTCATGTGGGGATGCACCGACAAATGTTGGGGGTTGGCCGTGATCACCGTACATGACGACTTTTGTAGTTTTCAATAACAACCACTCAAGAAATATTTGTAATACATCTAATGACACTGTGCATATTTCATCCCAAATGATGATTTCAGGAATAAATTTTTCGCCCATACGATCATGAGTCCACTTATCTCCTTTCCATCGAAAAAAACTGTGGTAAGTACAGGCATTTACCCCTCGCTGTATCATTTCTCTTGCAAGTCTGTGAGTTGGTGTTAGCACAATCATGTTTGGGTTTTTCCCACGGAATAACTCAATTGCCCGAGTTGTTTTTCCTGACCCGCCACAGCCGTTTAAATAGACTGTTTTATACCGGCATATTGGATCAGAACACGGTGGTGCATTAGAAAATTCTGATTGAATCTCAAAGAGATTCCGATAATTATTTTCCATCGTAACATCTGCTGATTGAATATAATCATGAAGCATTTCTCGCTTAATTCTCCATGATCCCCAATTCTCGTTAGAATTTATGAATTCAGCCATATCGCTTTTTATGTAAAATGAATCAGTGGCGACTCTAACTGCGGTGTCAGGAAATCTATTTATCATTGAAAATAAATTGATAGAAGCATAACCGAGCATAGAAGCTCTCAAATGTGTATACTGCGGATTGTATCCATCGTTGTAAGTAACAATTGTACCCAATTTGGTTCCATCGGACAGAAATGCGTCTTTACGATTGACATATAGGCCTTTATTCGTTAGATCCGCGATTACAAAATCGTATTCAGCTTTGTCTATAATTAACCGTGAAGAATATATTGTATTGTCATATTTGCCACCCTGGGTGAATTTACCGATTATTCTCCGTCCAAGATCTTTTGCATCGTTGTCTCTGATTTCAAATAACTGTTTGGACCAATCCATGATTTGTTGTTCATTAAAATCAGGAAACAGTTTTCGCTGTTCGCTAATTATTTTTTCTAGATCAGGTTGTGGTAACCAGACTGATTTCTGTGCTCGATAGGATATAATCGCTTCACTGACAATGATTTTAACATCCCAGAATCAATCAAATACCGTAACAACACTATTGGCATCCAGTGTTTTTCAGACATGTGTTTACCAATAAAAACATAACTACAACGATGAAGTCCTGTAGCCAATTCAAATGATACTACACGAGCGAATCCGGTTAAATCAAAATCTGGCAGTGGTCCATTAATAGCAACACGAGCCATTTCGTGTGTGGGGTGTCCAAATCGTTTGAAGTATTCAGCGCATTCTCCATACCCGAGAAAACTCCCTGGATAACACGCAATCATATCAACGGAAATAACGGTTTCAGTGTCATATTTTGTATTCCATAACCCTCCATGGCTGTATTCAAAACAGGACAATCTGACAGCTGATAGAAATTCACTTCGTGTTGGTTTCCACGCGTTTTTCTTCCTAGCAAAATGTGCTACAACTGATGGTAGTGTAAAACAATTTGTTAATAATTGTTCGTTGTCTTCCCCAGACCTCTGGGGACAAAACTCACTAGCTAGTTTTTTTCATTTGATTATGCAGCTTTTCAGTACGGTACAATTCTCCGTTGGGTCTTACAAACTGATCAAATCTACCTTCACCGTCTGCAAAACTATGAAATAGCCACATCGACACAGGATCGTTTTTACTCAAATTGTAAATAGCATCAAATAATTTCTGCTCGGAAAAAAAACTCTTCGGTTTGGGATAGATATTTTACGGTTCTATCCCGTGGGAATATTGTTACTGCGGATGACCACGCGTGTTCGTTATGATCAATAATTTGTATTGGAGTTCCTTTTGATTTTATATTTCGATTCGTATAATACTTCACCGGTTATTGTCGTTACTGATATTGGAAATCTCAATGATTTTTCTAATTTGATTATATCCTGAATTGTTGCCCCATGCTGTTTCACCGTTAATTCCCATTCGGTTATTTTTTTTCGTCTTAGATCAGTCAATTTATTTCCCCGGGACGCATTTGTGAAGTGTTGTATTATTCGTGTTGCTACACATTTAAGTGACAATGACGAATGTTTCATTGGTGCTAGTTTTGCAATATCGGGTTTGTCATTTAATGGATATATCCCGTAAACAACTGCTGTTACAGGATAAGATCTTTCGTAGTATGGTTTGTCAATTCCGTTCAAAATTCCTGGTTTGGAATCTTGATTCACAGTGACAGTTTTCTTGTCCTTGAGAATGGGTTCGTATTTATCCCTAATGATCCAATTTCCAGTATCATCACGGATAAGGAATTTGATTCTAAAATTTGAGATTATCCCTGCTGCTTTTTCATCATTCATGGTAGCGTCAACACGGCCATCAATTCGAAATGTTGACCAACAGTGAGATGCCCCATCATGCTTGATTTCATTAAAACAATCTCTGATTTTACTAATCATGGTTCTATCAGAAATTGTATTCTTTGGTGTATCAGAAACTCTATCGAGATTGAATTTAACATTTTTCCACGGCTTAATTTTCGATAATCTCTTGAACTCCTTCATACTATAATTAAAACAAGCATTTAAATGAAAGATTTATGTATAAGGAATCATTGCAAATGGCTCATGATTGGATCAGTGACTCCTTGTAACAAATCATGCAGAAAGGAGTTCTGTGGGTATCATATGCAAAGTTTTCGACGTGGAAGCAGTGGTCCGTTACCCTGTATTCGTTGTGGGGTTGGGGTCAGGGGAAAATCACAATTGTGTATCGGTTGTGGTGGAAAGCGATACAGGGAGTTGAAGCGTTATTATGATAAAAGAATCAAAAATGGATTTTCAATCAAAAATTCTGACACTGACTGTGTCCCTGACAAGGATAAAGTCATAAGAACTTCTCAAGACTACACTGAAAGATTCTCCAGTGATGTTATTATTAGACCAAACAATGAATTAGACAAACAATAGTTAGTATACAAATGAACCAAGAATTCAGACCACACCCAGTGATTAAAAATTATGACGCATCTAGTGATGGTGTTGTCAGACACTGTAGGCTGAAGAAACCAGTTGGTGTTGTGAGTAATCAAGGGTATTTGATGTTTGGCGCTGGAAAGAAGAAATATCACAATCATCGTTTCGTGTATGAATGTTTCAATGGATTGATCAAAGATGGTTTTGTTATCGATCACATTGATTCTAATCCAAAGAACAATTCTTTTTCAAATCTGCAAGCTATTACACAAAGTGAGAATACCAAATGAGGAAAGACTGGCACTTGCAAAACGGTTGGGAAGAGACCTGTGAAATCTTTTAATACAACAACTAACGCAGAAAAAATATTTCAATCAATGAATGAAGCCGGAAAATATTTCAATATTTGTCGATCTTCTGTTGAAAAAGTTGCAGAAGGGATTTATCGATCTGCCATTTCAAAAAATCGCGGACAAAAAATTAAATTCAGTTATGTATGATGAGTCATATTTTTCATTTAGAAATATGTAATTATTATAGAATATGAATTCTGAAAATATGAATAGCATTATAGCTGAAATTTTAAAATTGAAAAGTCAGGATATCAAACTATCAGATGGGTTAAATCCTGATCAAATCATGTCAGATTTTCAGGATATAGAATACGAAGTTAACAACAACAAGTATATGTTACCAAAGAAGTATGTTACCAAAGAAGTATGCGCTCATCAAAAAAATTCAGAATTCAATTCGGGACTCTCTTGCATTTTCCAGTGAAGTGAGAGTGTTCGTCCCGTTATATACTATCATGGAAGGAATACGAAAATAATTGGGTAACGAATATGAATTGAAAAAGGAAGTTAATTCTAAAATTAGAAACCTACGGGCGTTAATTCAAGAAAATGAACGATTTTGATTGACCGACCCTCAAAGAGATTTTGTCATTTTTTGATTGTGACCGACCCTCAACGAGATTTTCATTTTTTTTAGCACTTTTTGATTGAAAATGACAAAATCAGTGAAAATATTTCACACACACTGAATAAAAAATATTTCACACTGAATAAAAAATCGTAGGACTGTTTCAAAATAGAATGGCGAAAGTGTCAGTATTATTTATTTTATATACAATTATGACACTTTTACCATCGATGAACGAAGGTGTCTCATAATGAAATAACACTTCCACGGTAATGTTAAAATCAGTGAATAAAAAATATTTCACACACACTGCAATAAATAAAAAATAGTTCACAGCAATAAAAAATATTTCACAGCAATAAAAAATATTTAATAGCAATAAAAATTGATGGACGGTTCAGATTGATCAAAATAGAATGTTGAAAGTGCCATTATTATTTATTTTTTATACAATCTTGGCACTTTCAACATCAATGATAGAAACTTTCTCACGATTAAATAACACTTCCACGGCGATGTTAAAATCAGTGAATAAAAAATATTTCACACTGCAATAAAAAATATTTCACACACACTGAATAAAAAATATTTCACACACACTGAATAAAAAATATTTCACACTGAATAAAAAATATTTTACACACACTGCAATAAAAAATATTTCACACTGAATAAAAAATATTTCACACTAAATAAAAATATTTCACACTGAATAAAAAATATTTCACATACTGAATAAAAAATATTTCACACACACTGAATAAAAAATATTTCACACACACTGAATAAAAAATCGATGGACCGTTAATGGATGGTTTTCTCCATATGATATGTCAGATTAGTTCAATGTCAAATGTTGAAAGTGCCAGCATTATTTATTTTATATACAATTATGGCACTTTCAACATCAATGAACGAAGGTGTCTCACGATGAAATAACACTTCCACGGTGGTGTTAAAAATCATCCGACATGTCAAAAAATGGAGCAAGTGTCAGTGTTATATATTTTATAGCAATTATGACACTTACTCCATCAATGAACGGAGGTGTCTCACGAAGAAATAACACTTCTACGGTGGTGTTAAAAATCATCCGACATGTCAAAAAATGGAGCAAGTGTCAGTATTATATATCTTATAGCAATTATGACACTTGCTCCATCAATGATAACGCCCTTAAAATGTCAAAATAACGCTTCCATGATCGTGTTAAAAATCATCCGACATGTCAAAAAGTGAGGAAAGTCACAGTATTATATATTTTATAGCAATTATGTGACTTTCCCCATCAATGATAACGCCCTTAAAATGTCAAAATAACGCTTCTATGATCGTGTTAAAAATCATCCGACATGTCAAAAAGTGGGGAAAGTCACAGTATTATATATTTTATAGCAATTATGTGACTTTCTCCATCAATGATAACGCCGCTAAAACATCAAAATAACACTTCCACGGTGGTGTTAGGTCAGATTGAAAAATTGTTTTGCAATTGAAAAATTGTTTTGCAATTGAAAAATTGTTTACAATTTCAAATAATGGTCATTGAAGCATTAACGACCCGATTGGCTCGTGAACGACTAGATGCAATTAAGAGATTTATACCAATTCGAGACTCTGTAAGGAATAAACTGCAACAACGACAGAGTTTACAAACTGATTTTGCTGCGGGGTCTGAAGAATTGTTTAAACCAGTAACCACAGCAACGAAACAGATAGTGTCAACAATCTCTGAACAAGGAAAAAAACAAGAAGAGACTTTTCTCCCTGTGTTAGAAAAAATAGCAAAAAGAACTAAACAAACAAAAAAAATCATTAAAAACACTTCCTCAGGATATATCAGAACGACAATTTGAAGAACAACAACGACTAGTTAGTGGACTACCTAAATCAAAAAAATTAGCGGATCTATTTACCGATAAAGCTAAACAACTAATTATCAGTGAGAAGGAGGGCAATTTAAGTGAATTTGCTGCTAACAGCTATGATTCACAAGAGAAGTTTTTCACGGACAATTATACGGATTATAGAATGTCACTTAATGAATGGGCTGATATAGTGTATGAAATAAATACCGGGAGTATAGATAGAAGGAAGACAAAATATCGAGGATTCAAGAGAAATTTTGATTATCATTTACAACAAGAAAGAAAACGCCAAACAAAACAAGAAGAACTTGATGATGATGATAAACTGGATGAAGCAACTGGTTATAGCGGGAAGGGATTAAGAGATTCCAGTGAAAACGCTAGCGTTTCATGTCCTGATAGTGTTATCAATGATATATCACGATTAGATGTTCTAATCGGAGGGTTCCGAGCTAGAAATAACTCACCGGAAATAATTAATAAAGCAGCTGATATCTGTAGACGGTTATTTCAAGGTGGTATCATGGATATCAAAAAATATCGAGGTTTCATTAGCGACTTAGTGGAAAATGGGTATCATAGTGACTGAAAACGAATTGAAAAATTGTTTTACAATTGAAATCTACGATTTTTAATAATGATCATACACTACAATCATGATAAACCAGCCAGTGTCTATGTGGTTAATTCACGATTGCCTGTTTATAGAGCATATTACGGAGATGGTTTCGGTGATACGATTGCGGGGTTATTTACAAGAATGGCCCCAAAAGTGATGCCGTTAGCTAAACAATTAGGAATGAAAGCCATTGATGTTATTCGTGATAAGGGTATTAGTACTGTTGGAAATCTTGCCGGGAAAGTGTTATCAGCCGCGAAGAATAACTTAACAGCGCTAGTTAGACGAAAAAAGAAACCGTTACCATCTACAGCAGTTATGTTAAAAATACCGCTGGAGGAAACCAATTTGTTGTAAGACGACCAAAGAATAATGCTGGTGCCGCTGATGTTGATGTTGAAAATATGATTATAAATAACGATCCTAATTTCAATCTAGGAGCTGCGACACGTATATCAATGTTGGAAGGGCGGCGTAAATTATTTTCATGCGCGATTCCACTGCATCATATATTTGGATTCTGCAGAAATGTCCGAAAAGTTATTTATGGAGCGAAGCATACAGTAGCACTCGTGCGAAGGAGTGATGATAATGACACAATTTGGAGGATTTCCGCAGACAATGCAAATCCCAATGCTGATGCCGGTAAAGTCATTTTAACAAAAATATCATTGTGGATGCCAGTACTAACTCCATCAATTACCGCAGAAGAACGATTACTATCATTTATGGACCAAGGAGGAAAATCATTACTAAGTTGGCTAACGGTAAGTACAGATGTTAAACAATCAAATATTAATGGGTTATTCACGTGGAATATAGCTTCAAAACAAGGTGTTGCTGCGCCACGTCATATATTTATTGCGTTACAGGATACCACACGAGTTGGCAATCAACTCTCCAGCCATATGATATTTGATCCATTAGTTGTTAAAGACGTCTCACTGAGAATAAACGGCCAACAGGAACCATCTGAAGATGTACAACTTAATTACACAGAAAATCATATTGCTCGCGTGTATCATCGTCTGTTGTCATTTATGGCACGCGATCAAAATGTCGATACTGGTCTGCAAATATCACAATATGATTTTAAGAATTTATATCCGATCTATTATTTTTCGTTGGAACATCTTGATTTGACAAGACAGTCTGTTGTTGATATACATTTTAGAGCTAATAATGTGACTCGTGGTGCTATTGCTAATTATAGAGCAGTTGCTGTCATTCTCAGCGATAAATCAATGCTACTCGAAGGTGTTGGTGGAAGAATGAGAGTGGTAGATGCGCCAGTAGAAAATATGTAAACGATTTTCTCGATGAAATTGCTTTACAATTTACGATTTAGAATCAATCTATTATGTATAATGTCATACAGTGTTATTAGTGTTGCGTTAACCCCCGGTCAAATCAAGAAATTGCAATCAGAATCAGCTAAAAAATGTGGAACCACTATCACGCTGAAACCTAATCAAATGACTGGCGGGGCGAATAAATTATCGCTGACAACTCGTCAAGTAAAACACTTCAATGATGCACTTGTAGCAAAAAAAGTTGTTCAGATTACTATTTCTGCGGCTGCTATCAAAAATATGATTAAAACAGGCGGTATATTCCCGTTATTTGCTGCGTTACCAGGATTAATTGCAGCGGCTGCACCAGCAGTTGCAAAAGCTGTCGCATTGGGGGCAGCTGGAGGCTTGGGAGCAAAAGCGATACAAGGCATTGCTGAATCATATGAACCGAAGAAAGGACGAGGGTATAAAAAAAGGGAAAGGGTCTAAGCCTACTAGGAACCCCGTATTCATGGTACAGCGGAAAGGGTCTAAGACTAGGACCGGTTTACTAGTTGGAGAGTCTTTGACTCCAATGTCCAATTTTGATTTACTCGATGCCGCTAAAAAACTAGCGATTAAAAATTTCAGAGGTGTATTTATGAAAGATCAGTTACCGGCACAACCCAACAGCGTTGAAACCGGTATTATTAATCTCGATAACAGCACCGGACCTGGAACTCACTGGGTTGCATACGCTATTGATCCACGTTCAATCGTCTATTTTGATTCATATGGATTAGCCCCGCCAAAAGAGTTTATGCGTTATATAAACCGCTTAAGGACTTTTCCAATGAAGACTTGGTATTCTACGCTACCAATACAACAAATGAATGATCCACCAATATGTGTCAGCGAAGTATTAAATGTCCTTGACGCTATTTCGTCATCTGGAAAACCACCTCATGTTGTCGTAAATGAATACACTAGTAATCGCTTTTTAGAGAGAGATGTATAAAATAACATGATTGATATTTGGGGGAGATCTTTATCAGCGCTGAAGAAACCCGAACCCGATGGCACTGCAACCCTTGATAATATCAAGGATATAAAAAAAATAATCGAAGATGAAATAACTGAGACGTTGAACCTAGCAAGTGTTGATCCCGGGGAAATAGTTGTATTTCAAGATCGTCAGGGTAAATTGAAAACTAGTAATGTGTCGTTGGATGATATTTTGGTTAAACAACGAAACGCAATCGAGGATACTATCGTGTTTTTTTCTGATCAGGGTAAACTCAAACATGGTGTACTTTTTTCGACGATTACAGATAGATTAAAAACTCTCAACGATGAGTTGAAAAATTCTGTGTTGGAACTAACAACACTTCAATCTAAAACTGAAGAACACGGAAAACAGTTTTAAAATTTTCGAAGAAATATCGTGGATAAATTTATTGGAACCCCGTTAGATAAAATTGAAATAAAACTCCGATATTAAAAAATCCATCGATAAGACGAAAAACTTCATCGAAGCCATCAAAAATGATTTTTCGAGGATGATAACAATCATTGAAAAAACAAAAATTCCTCATGAAAAAACCAACAACGTAGTATACACGATCCAACACGGATCATTTGCGTGGACACCTACAAACAACAAATTAGACACCACTGCAACCGTCAAGGGTATTTATCGATTAACACTAGTGACAACGACTCAATTTAATATTTCATCGTCGAGTTCATCCGGGGTCAATAATACGATTTAAACGATCATCGACAAGGATACAACTGAAAAGTTCACGATAACATCTACTGATAAAACATTGGTTAGGGTTTCAACAACGTGGTATTTGGAATTCGTAGCGGATTTATGTAAATAACGGTTTCAATTGAAATCGTAAACGTTTTAAAAATAAAATGATTTCATCATCGCAATATCGCTATGATCAGGTCAGAGAATTTCAAAATAGACTCAAAACCCTCACTGAGGAGTATCAAATAAAAATTAAAAAATACCAACGAAGAATCACCGCAATTGATGTTACTGTGTACTCTGTGAGTGGTGTAATAGCCGGAGCTGGTATTATACTGTCTTCAGTGAAAATGATGGCCCCGATAGCTGTTCCAATTTGCATTTCTGTGGCAACAACAATCGCTGAAATAATTTCGATAATAACAAAAAAATATCATCATGCAGCCAACGCAAACTACAAGACTACATAATTCAATTTCATGTTGTATCAACCGCATACTCGCAATTATCCTCGTTGATATCGTCATCGCTCGATGATACAATACTATCAGAGAGTGAGTTTTCAGCGATGGTCAGTATTTATGATTCCGCGATGTCAAAATTAGAGCGACAACAACAGTATAATAACGATGACAGCACCGCAGGAATTACTTCAACGAATAGTGGAGAACACAAACCCAGTACAAACAAGTATGATCTCAATAACCTCAACGAATCCAGAATTCAGTGTGAATTTCCCTACCCCAGTTCCCGTGAAGGAAATCGCGTTCGCAAAATTACGAGTGTATCATAGTTGGCCTAATATCAGATCAAAATCATTTGGTGGTCAACAACCCAATAATTCACTGGTGTTCTCGTATAAGAATAAAGACGACGGTACCCCAGACTGGAACGTTGTTTCCATACCAACCTGATCATACCAAATTGAACAAATCAATGCTGAATTGCAACGTAGAATAAAATCGATTACTGGAAAAGAATCAAAAATAGCTATAACGGTTCATGAACCGACGCTATCATCTGCAATTGAAATAAACTCGCCTGGTTACGTCGTAGATATTTATCAGAGTTCTATTAGAACCGTACTAGGATGGTCTGAATTACCACCCGGGGGGAAAACCGTTAATTTACCAGAACCACAAAAAACTGATTATATCACCGACAGGATAAAATCTGACAATCCAGTAAAAAGTTATAAAGAATACAACGAATTGAAAGTTTTTACGGAAACAAAAGTTTTCAGCGATCATAGTTACAATCAAAATCAACGCGATAGAATCGCTGAAAATTTCACAGCGATGAATAATGATTTTTCATTGTTGTTGCCATCTCTTAAATCCAGTACTCTAACCCGAGATGAATTTATCAGCGTCGTAGAAATAGGTAACAAAATCATCGATGACATGGAAACAGTTCATTCGAAAATTATTCAAGAAACATTAAAGAACAAAGACATTACAAGGTTATTTATGTTTACATACGGAATCGCCGATTTTGCTATTCCAGAATTTAAAATTCCTGGGTATAATGTTCCAGAACTAAAAAAAATCTCTCAATGATGCCATCGATGAAGGTTTCAAAAAAATCCATGACGCGTGGAAAAAAACAGCACAAAAAACAACTATCCTCACACATAATAATGACCCAGATGGTGGCGGCAGGCATATTGCTCCTCAAAATGTGAATATATCCTTGGTGATTGCATTGAATTTAGTATGTGATGTCATCGAAGGAAGCTATCAAATAAATCTCGAGCGATCAAATCAAGCTCAGCAGGGATATATTTTATATTCATTTGCACCAACAGCTCCTCCAGGATTTCTAATTATTGAGTCTCCGGTTAATCCAGTCTATGTGCGATGTCATAATAATTCATTAACCAGAATCAATTTTAAACTCACTGACCAGTCTAATAATCTGATTGATTTACAAGGTGAGGTTTTACAAATTAGTCTGTTTGTAAAGTCCTAAGACCCTCGAACACGATATCGTATCGGACTTGATAAAATATTCGGTTGAAATCATAGGAGTGAGTTTTTACCCATTTTGAAGCCCCCTGCAAGATCGTGTTTCAGACAAAAATCACTAAGTCTCTGTTTGGCAAATGGAGACATTCTTTTTTTGTGGTTAAAACATGAAAATTTGTAGGAAGGCTCTATTTGCTGTTTTGACGGTTAAAATCGTGTTTTGTTTGAAAAGTTGTCCGATTCACCCTCTCTGCTGCTCTACAAAACCAAATACATGAAATACGTGGACGTCGTTTGTGAGGATTTGATCTTAGTCAATTACAAAAAAGAACTAGACTTTGTAGAAGCAGACAAATTTGGAAATGTCATCATTGCGGCTTACGTGACAGCCCACGCTCATTTAAAATTGTCCGAAGTGTTAGAACTGTTAGGAGATCGTGTGTTGTATTTTAACATGGACAGTTGCATCTACATCGATCGACCGAACCAGTTCTACCCTGACATCGAATTATACCTATTAGGAGCCTGGACAGATAAAAATCGCGACGACAAGATTCTAAGTTTTGCAAGTGGCAGTCCTAAACATTACTGCTACGAATACCGAGACCCAAAAGGAGAAATTCACACCTAATGTAAAGTGAAAGGATTGACTCTCAATTATCGCACCAGTCCAGTGGTGAACTTTGATGTGCTACAAGAAGCCTTACATTCTGAACAATATGAAACGTTTAAAGTGACCACCTGCGAACCGCACAAAATTTTCCGCTTACCCACACACCAAATCGTCAGTGGACCTTCGGAAAAAGTCTGTCAAATAGCGTACCAGAAGAGAGTGCGGCTAACGGTAACGCCGATATTGGACAGCATATAAAAAGGGACACCGTCCAAGAACGATTGTTCGTTGTAAATACAACGACCAAGCAAAATAAAGATGAATCCTTTTAAACAGACATCATTTTCAAGTTCGGGAATTGTAAAACAAATGTAATTTCCCCTAGTGTGAATAGTAGTAGATGGATAAGGCACATGCATTGCGACGGACGTTTTGCGGAAGGAAACTGTAAGTGTCCATGCGGATACCATTGCAATTGCGATGCAGAGTGCGATGCTATACCTATTAATCACAGGGATGCCGTAATCTGTGACCTCAGAGATTCAGAAGGACATCGTGTGAACTTTGTTATGACTACTAACACTAAACCTGTCATGGAAAGTGATGATGTGCGTGTCTAACCTGATGGATGCGAAAGCGATACCACACTTTTGTTCGTGGACTCCTGGGAATTTCTTACCTGCATCTTTATGAACTGAATACTGTAACTTTAAAAGTCGATTCCAAACCTTAACAGAAAAATGGCCAAAATATCGACCTGGAGCAACCCCTGAAGAATTAGCTAGAGCTGGATTTTTCTACTTGGGCGAAAGAGATATGGTGAAGAGCTTCAGTTGCTGTGTGTCAATGTACCAGTTGGAATATAGCGATTCCGCATACCTGGAACATGCTCGATGGTCTCCGAATTGTCACAACCTACCCTTAGTGGGATCTTAGTTATTGAAAGTGACAATTCCATGTAGTTTAAGACAACGACTGAAAAGGTATGTATCCTGTGTACCGAGTAGTCGCTCGACAACGAGGACATGGTTTACAGGATATATTTAAATCGGCCTTTTGTTCAGCGGTCCCTGTTTTGAAACCGATAGTGACACGAGGATTGTACGCCTTAAAAGATGCCGCATTCGCTCACGGAAAAGAATTTCTTCAAAATTTCCTCATTGACAAAACTAAACCCAAAGAAGCGCTCTTGAGAGCAGGCAACAATGTTTTGCTTTAAACGGGTAGAGAGTTGTTGGGCCGAAGAAAAACTCCTATAAATGCCCTGAACGGTACCAAGTCTGGACTTTCTGCTTCCCTGCGGACACTGCAAGGACAAGACAGAAAGAGACCACGAAGGCACCCTTCCAGAGGTTTTCATATCCTTAAAGCTAGAAGGAGAAAGAAAAAAAGAACGGTTCGAGACTTAGACTTTTTGATTATTAAAAACAGATCATACAGACAGAAAAAATGATGCACCAAGAATCCTGTGCATGTTCCAAGTCGGAACTCGATCTGTTTGCCATGCTTCCCACTATAATGACCATGCAAGAAGCCCAATGGGTCGAATTTTATCCCGTCTCCTCTTTGTCGGATTCATCTCCCATTGAGTTTGAAATCAATGAGCATCCCGAACATTTCATCGATCTCAACAGCAGTTACTTGTATCTGGAAGTGAAAGTAATCAAAACGGACAACGCCATTCCGGTATCTGACGTTCGAGTAGCTTCCGTCAACAATTTACTGCATTCCTTGTTCAACGATGTGGATTTGTACATGAATAACAAACTGGTTAGCAATAGCACGGATAACTACCCTTACCGAGCGTACCTCGAACATCTCCTGACGTACGGAATGGAAGTCAAGAACACTCATCTAGAGGCTTGCGTGGTATGGAAGTCTGACACAGCAGGCGAGGATACGTTTTACGACACAACCTTGACAGCAGATGACGATCCTTACAATCTGAATTTTAACGAACGTCGAAGGAAAAATCTGCAAGGACGTAGTTTAGAACTGTTCGATAGTTCACATTTGGACATGTGGTTTCAAGAGAAGTATTTGATGAATGTTGTGTATATTCGTTTGAGACTGAATTGGAGCAGTACAGCTTTCAATTTGATGGCTCATGCCAACGAATACAAAACCATTATCCAAAAAGCCAGGTTATATGTGTGTCGTGTGGAAGTGTTACCTAAAATAGGAAATAATATTAGTCATACTTTGAGCAGAACGACAGCCAAGTATCCGATACGAAGCGTGAAAGTAAAAACTTTCACCATTGCCACCAGACTCCGGTTTAAGATCGAAGGTCATCTGTTCCAGGGACAGTTACGTAAGCGTTTATTCATTGGTATCCTTAACTCAACGGTAACCACAATGAAAATCCTTTGCAGTTTAAGCACTGCAGAGTATCCAAAATAGAAGTCTGTCACCAATGCAAAACTTTGTGTACCCGACCTTTCGAACTCAACTTTACCCAGAAGAATTATGTGAGGTCGTACTTGTCGTTGTACGAAGCCACAGGACAGTTAGGAACCAACACCAGTCACGGTATTTCCTACGACGATTATGCAGGACGTTACACTTTGTGGGCTTTTAATTTCACTCCAGACGAAGGCGGCAGCGGCGAGGGACATTTCCACCCTATGAAATCTATAAACGCAGATAATTTTGCCGAAACGGTGAATGTGATTCTGTATGCCAAATTCGATAATATCATTGAAATCAACAGAGAGAAATCATTCTAGACCACTATAAACAATGGTAGACCCTTGTCCATCTTTGAATAGTGGAAAATCAATGGAAATGGAATGAGAGATTACAGAGAAGACTGACCTACAAGACAAAAACAAAGACGCAGTGATAATAAAGTCCAGATGACCAGAACATGAACAACAGTTAGTCATCTGTTTCGCTAAACACTTGGAGGATAAAAAAAAGGAATTGATCAAGAAAGATTGATATGGATGTCAAAACGATCATCCCAGTTAAATTCCACACGATAAATGTATGATGATAAGTCAAGAAGAAACATTGGACGATTATCTGAACGAAGCTTGGAGTCTCATCTCAGAATAATCCGTGTTACATCAGTGGTATTAAGACTTGCGTGATCATTCATCTTCTCCATTGTTTGCTCGAAAGACTGATCACATGGAAACTCTCTTGGCACAGAATGATGAGACGAAGTGTATAAACATTTACTTGACACCTTTTCAAGCAAAAAGTCTGGATTGAATTGATAACTTATCACCACATGTGAATGAAAAAAAACACAAGACCACAAAAATGAATACCTGGGAACTTTATCACTCTTTTAACCGCATTTCATACACTGCTTCTTATCGTGTTTGCTACAGATGAACCACCTCATCGCAAACCCCAGGAGAATCAAGCCTATGTCATCAACAACGACGACAGTCATCTTCCAGGAACTCACTGGGTAGCTGTCTAGTGTCCTCAAAAGGGATTTGTAGAGGGAGTATTTTAATTAGTATGGATTGCCTCCTTTGGAAAACGATATAATTGACTTATGATAAGAAATGCCCAGACAACACGATTCAATGATGTTAAATTACAAGGCACATATTATATGGTGTGTGGACAATATTGTGTCTATTGTCTGCATCATCGCAGTCTTTAGAACATTTAATGACTTATTTCGTGTGGTCTTTAGCTAGGAAACGTAGTGTACATTAATTGCCCATTGACTTCCAACAGTGGAAATTTCAATTTAATTCACAACGTTGTCAACCATGTCAAAAATAATTTATTTGTAAATTGAAGAAAACACAATTGTTTCTTAGTTTATAAAATGTTTGTTACTTGAAAAAAAAATTGTTTTTTGTTAGTTGTTTGTTATTTGAATAAAAATGTTGTCTTTTGAAACAAATGCGTCTGTCTTTTGTTTTGAATTTTTATTAATATAGATGCTCTTTGACTTTTTTCTATCACTCACATCAAACTACCCTAACGTTTCCAACACTAAACCGTAGAGGGATGTTTTCTATAGCGTCGTCGCTTGAACCATATAAAGCAGGGTTAGTCTCCATCATCATTCACATCATCACACATCATTTTCACCCCCGTCACATCAGTCAGGCAGTGAACAAGGACCAAGCAGGACTCGGTGTAACTGGAGCTCATGACCTGGTGACGTCACAATAGGAGTGCAGCTAGAAAAGCAGATTGTCCTCTCTGGCTCTATGCATGATGATATCCTGTTCATATAGCTAGGGACGAAAATGATGTTACCCCGTCATGGAGCTTCGGACAAGAATTATTTCAATTTGCTTTGAAATTGAGAAGACAGAAGTGGCCAAACGATGGAATGCAAGGAGACCACATATCGTGTAGACGAAACCATATTGCAACAGCCATGGAGAACAAAGCAATATGGCGGATCTGTGGCGAATTGACTGGTGATGACAAAATATGAGTGCAACGGCTCTGCAGAGCCAGCATTATGATATCCAGGGCGAAAGCTATGGAATGAGATGTCATTGCCAAGTCAAAGAAATACTACCCCAGGGACTTAGCTAAGCGATGAAATAACCGGTTCCCGCATATACATGTCAGCTAACACCGGACCACTCAGAGAAGACGAACAATGAAGAGACCTTGATAGCCATTATTGCCTATATAACAGGGTTCTCATTTGGTAAGAGAACTCTTTTCGGATAATCTATTTTGACGAAACCTGACTTGGTCATTTTTGAACACCGCTTAAAACTATCAAGCTATTCCTACCAAACAATGACTATACTTTTGTCGCATAGACATTTTTAGCATTCAAACTTGTTAGGGACTTACAATACATACACTTTGTACTAGAAACATTGATTACTTTAGGAAAGATGACAAATTTCAATAGGGACGTGTCATGACGACCAACATTAAATAGCGCAAAATGTGCACATAAACGCCCGTGGGGATGTGGCACCATTCCTTACCCGACGGGATTAATTAAATAGTCAGCTGTGCTAACATTAAAGAGTGCTAAATGATTCTTAGTATTCGACGCACTATAATTCAATTGCTAGTATCCAGTCTGATCATCCATTGTTGACTCAGTCTTCTACAAAGATGTGATCACGACAAGCCAAGCTGAACGAAGCTTAGGTCAATTTGCATCGTATCAGACAAAGTCTCATGACAAAGCCAGAAGAGATAGAAAATGTTAAAATGTTGCAAGTGACGGAAGACTTAATAGAAGAATTCTTCAGAGAGAAAATTAAAAAAGAAAAAGAAAAATGGTTTAAGAAGTACAGACTTCAAAGGCAGCAGAGAGAGAGAGAGAGAGAGAGAGAGAGAGAGAGAGAGAGAGAGAGAGAGAGAGAGAGAGAGAGAGAGAAGAGAGAGAGAGAGAGAGAGAGAGAGAAAAAACAGCAGGAACCAGACAGAAGGTTTGTCGACTGTAGTGTCGACACCAAATAGTTCTCCTTCTCTTTCGGAAGAAGCAGACGAAGACGCAATCTTAGACAATAAAAGATTGCCCTCACTCCTAGTGCACAAAAAAAAACCCTTTCGAGGGCTACCCAACACTCTCGAAAATAAATAATAATAATGGCATTTTAGGAAGTTAGAAAACCACCCAGAGGGCTTACATTCATGTTGATAGTCACTTCTTAGTGATTCAACATGACGCCCAAGTAAAAAAAGTGCACTAGTTTGCATAAAATGCACGGGAAAACAAATGTTCAGTTACATGCTGAATATAAATGGTGGGCCATATGACCCTTCGTGGCCGGTGCCCACTTAAAACTCCAACTTAAGTAAGTAAGTATTCTGGCTGTCACTCGCTGCCGCAACTCCAAGAAGATAAGACGTGCCGCACAGCTCCGCTTAGGACTTCACCTCGTGCTCTAGGAACATATTACCTGATTTCGGAACCCACGCTACTTTAGCCGTCTATATTCTCCCGCTTCCATACCATCTTCAAGACTACCATTACTACATTTTGCGGAATTAAGGATTACTACCTCGCCATTTAAACTTCATTAAGGTCGCCAGCTTCCAGCCTTTCATCTATCAACATTAACTTTGCAGGTATTTTCAGTAGACCTACGGGTATTCCAAACTTTGTGCTGTTATCACTTTTTACCTTTTACTTTTAACGCTATAGCTCTAACTATCTATCCTTTGATACTTTAAACTCTAAATTTTAGGTGTAAATCAGGTTTTAGTCTGTAATAAATACTCCATTTTTTAACTTAATACTCCAAATTCCATTTAACTTGAATTCAAAATACAACAAAAGAACATGGACTCTAAATCACTTAAGAAGGCATTTAAATCAAGAAGCCGCCTTAATTTGAATGGCGACGCATTGAAGAAAAATGTAGAACAACTGTACGCCAAAGTAGACAAAGAAGCCATGTCTGATTTGAAAATAGGTCAAATTGACACCAGCAAAAATGAAAACAAAAGGGAGGTGCAAAAAACAGAACTTCATGTTATTTCTACGCCAGAACTAAATCTAATTAAAAAAGAAGCGGAGAAACTAAACCAGCTATCCCCAATAGAGTTTAATTTATACGATAAGATCATTAATGATGAAACACTGGACGCCACTTTGGAGCAGAGCGACCTCAGTGTAAACGGTACACCAACCCCTAATTTCAAGATCATGGCCGCCTCCCCTATCAAGAAACCGATAGGCTTCAATATAGTCATGTAGAACAAGCCTACGTACGCACAAGCTGCTAGCAATAAAGCGAACCATGTGCGCAGGCCGAACACAAAGGCCCCCCCCTGGGAGTTCCTAACATTCCTAAAGGCCATAAACCTACCGTAGTACACTCTAGTCAGACTCCAGGACCATCCAAACAACTAACGGAGGCTGACTTAATCTATACATCTCAAAACAAAAAAAAAAACACTCCCCCCAATTACTCAACAAAAAGACGACATGGAATGGAAAAGGAAAAGCTAAAAAGCCATTAAACCCTAAGAAAATAGCGTAGGTAAAAACCACAACGGTAACACAGGCTCAGGACAAAACTAAACAACAAAATAATAATCCCACTCAGGCTGAAACTACCCCCTCCCCCCAAAAAACAGTAAATACTCAAAACCAAACTAGGACAACAACAAACAAGAAATCCAATTATCACAGACTGGACTTGACGCTGTATATTAAAAGCAAAACAGTTCAATTCAATAATTTATCTTCAAACATTATTGCTAGGGCCTTCTTAAAAGTTCAATCGGGACAGAGCAAGATAATTAGGCCAAACCAACATTACATTATCATACATTGTAGCACTAGAGCTCAAGTAGCCAAATACTTAGAATTAGAGCAACTCTGTGGTATGCCTGTTATAGTCGAACCACATAAACAAATTCAATGTACTATCAACACTACAAAAAATAAGCAAATTAACCAGAACACTACCAACACCACTACCACAATGCATGTACCGCAAAAGATTACGTACAAAGCGGTACTCAAATTAACTGGCCCACTAAGTGTGCTTAGCAATCAAGAGCTAGCAAATAAACTCATAGAAGGAGGCAACCAAATTACCAAAAATTATCAAATAGGAAACAAAAAGGCAAGTAAAAACATTACTGTTCTGGAAATGCCCCCCCCCCCTTCTGACTCTAATCAAACTAGGAACAATAGGAACAAAGTATAGATTAGAGCCTTACGTAAACAAACCTAGGTTTTGTCCCAAATGTCAACACTGGGGGCACTTCAAGGTCACCTGTAAATTCCAGGCCAACTGTAATAAATGTGGTGGGCAACACCAAGGGGAATGCAACAGGAAAACCCCAAAATGTATTAATTGTAGAGGACCACACCTACCTAATTCACCTAAATGTCCCTCTACAATTAGGGAACAAGCTATAGTAGAGATTATGAACACCAAACACCTAAACTACAAAATGGCTAAAGTTACTTATAGCGACTCTATTTCAACTAAACAAACAACTTAAGTAATGAAAATTCAGGACTCCAAATTAAAACAAAAAAAGGATAAGCTCAATAACAAGAATAGCAACAACAATAATAATCTACCACAACAGGCTGAAATAATTAAAGAAATGGGTGAAGTCATTACTCGACTGGACAAATTGATTGGCAAATTAAATCTAATAGATCAAAATGCACAAAATAATATACAACTGTCTATCAAGAATGTCAAAACCCAACTTGAACACCAAATTACCGTAAACGACCCTAATCAAAATGGCTAATACACCACAAGGGAACGTTTCTATATGGCAGTGGAATGCACGAGGATTGTCAGGAAATATCAATGAACTTAAACTTAAACTAATAAATACTGTCAACAAACTTGACATCCTATGCATTCAAGAAACTAAACTTTCTGATAACTCGAAAACATTGCCATCAATACAAGGCTACTCCCCGGGCTATTTCCAACATCGAAAGGAAGGCCAGGGGGGTGGATTAGCCATATTTATAAATAACACCTTACCATCTGCTACCATAATACCAATAACATCAAAGGAAATTAGCAATTCACTAATAGAAATTCAATCTCTACTAGTCAATACTGAAAAATGTAAATTACAAATCTTCAATGTTTATGACCCAGGAGAGAATAATAAACTTAAACATCAATTAGCATTTAAGGAATTAGCTAAATATATTAAATCTGAACTTGCGATCATTTGCGGAGATTTCAATGCCCATAATAAGCTTTGGGGTGGGGAAGTGAGGGATGGAAGGGGTACGTGGATGGAGAAATGGTTTACAGAATCCATCCTTATTGTCCTCAATGATGGTGCTAAAACCAGACTTAATCCGGTTGACGGCACCCTGTCCGCTATTGACCTCACCCTATGCACACCCAGACTGGCTCAGGTGGCAAAATGGAAGGTGGACCAATCTGACCCCATGGGGAGTGACCACTTCCCAGTAATTACCACCCTGCAAATGGCCGTACAGTACGAATTAAATAATAAAATACCCAGATGGAATTATTCAAAAGCCGATTGGGATACTTTTCAAGTAATAATAAATAATGCCAATCTATCAGATATAGAATCAGATGACATTGACCTTTACTATGACAACTTAATTAAAATCATCACTCAGGCAGCCACCAAAACTAGCTGTCAATCAAGAAAACTTAGTGTGCCATGGTGGAACGATGAAATTAAACAAAGGAGACAGGCCAAATTCAGAGCTTTAAATAAATTTAAAAGAACTAATATTACTACTCACTTCTTATAGTACAAAAATCATGACAATAAGCTCAAATACTTAATCAAGCAGTCGAAAGAAAAAACTTGGCAAAAATACTGCAGCAGTATTAATTTTAGAACAAACTCAAAACAAGTGTGGGATAAAATCAGAACCATCAGGGGGAAGCACACCAATAGCACCCCAAAAATAAATAATACCAGCAATCATAAAGAACAAGCTGACTCACTAGCAATACACTTTAAAAACATGAGCAGCAACAGTAATTATACTACTGAATTTCAAAACCATAGGGCTAAAACTGAAATTAAATTCCACAATTTATTCCAAGACCTTGGACCCAAATCCTCATCACTAAATAAAGAAATAACATTATATGAATGGGACCAGGCACTAAAAACTAAACATGAAACTTCACCTGGGCAAGAACAAATAGGTTATGTTATATATAAAAACTTACCTAAAACTATAGTTAAATCAATCATCAAAATGCTAAATATAATATATGACACAGGAAAGCTACCTAAAAAATGGAAAACAGCGATAGTAATACCCATACTTAAACCAAATAATGATCGGAATGATATCAATTCGTACAGACCCATCTCACTTACCAATAACATCTGTAAAATTATGGAAACAATTGTTACTAACAGACTTAAACACCACCTTGAAAGCAACAATCTGATATCTCCAAATCAATGTGGGTTTAGAAATAAAAGATCCACTACGGACCAATTAATAAGATTAGAATCCGCAATAAAACTTGCATTTAACAACAAAAGAAAAGCGGATATAAACTTAATTGCGGTATTTATTGATCTGGAAAAAGCATTCGATCTTGTATGGACCAAAGGCCTTATAGCCAATTTAAATCATTTTGGCATTACAGGTCAAATGTTCAACTTCATAGAAAATTTCCTGACCAACCGCAAAATTATAACTAGGTTAGGGGCTACTTACTCTGAAGAATACTCCCTTGAAAATGGAACTCCACAAGGGAGTGTTCTCAGCCCCACCCTCTTTAACCTTATGATAAATGACCTTGACTCCAATCTGGCAACATCTAAAATTGAATTATCACAATTTGCTGATGATAGTGGACTTTGGAGAGCAGGCAACCCCTCCAACCACCAACACATGGCTGAAATACAAACCAGCTTAAACAACATAGGAAAATGGGCTGATAAATGGGGATTTGAGCTAACGCACCAAAAAACGGTAGCTGTTCTGTTTACCCCTTGCAAAAAAATCAAAACCTACCACAAACTTACCATTCAAAATAAAGTTATAACATTTGTAAAAGTAGCCAAATTTCTGGGTATGTACTTTGATGAACACTTAACATGGGCTTATCATATAGATGACCTAGTTAAAAGATGCAATCAGGACCTAAATCTATTAAGAAGCCTCAAGGGCTCTCAGTGGGGTGCTAATCAAGAAACTACTCTAATATTATATAGGGCACTAATAAGATCCAAACTAGACTATGGCTGCCAAGTATATACCACGGCATCCACGCGTAATTTAAACAAATTAATTAAAATTCAGAGAAAAGCCCTACTTATTGGTACTGGCGCACTGCCATCGACCTCTACAGCCGAGCTGCAGGTCTTAACTGGGGAACCGCCATTACATCTCAGAAGGCAGGAACTCATTTTAAGATATGCAACCCGACTGTCGACCCATGACAAAATGCACCCCACTCTATTGGCCATCAATAAATGTAACATACCCTTTAGGAAAACCTTGAAAAATAATACATCAATGGGAAAAATAATACATGAGTTAAACAACAAACTTCCAGTAGATATATTCCAAGTAGAAGCTAACATAATATATGATAAAGAACCTTGGAGTAATGTACCAACAAAAGTAAATATCTCCCTTACAGATAACGGAAACAAAGAAAATCAACAACAACATTTAAAAATATTGGCATTGGAAATCATAAATAATCAATATCAAAACTACACAAAAATTTACACGGATGGCTCAAAACTTACAAATCCTTTTAAAACAGCTGCAGCCTGGGTCATACCAGAACATAACATACAAATGGGCAGGCGTCTTCCTGACCACTGTTCCATTTATACAGCGGAATTTTGGGCCATCCTTGAATCATTAAAATGGATAGAAGAAAACAAATCAAATAAGACACTGATTATTAGTGACTCGCTCAGCGTCCTTACTTCTATCCAAAACAACAACACCAAATCTAGAGAAAATTTCCTAAAACAAATTAATCAGATATTAAAAATACTAAATTCTCAAAATCTAGTAGTTGAGTTTTTTATGTGGATTCCATCCTACATAGACATAAAAGGAAATGACTTAGCAGATCAACTGGCTAAAAACAAACTCACCGAACCAAACTATATGCCACTCAAATATAGTCAAACTGAAATATATAATTTAATCTACTCAATGATTAATCAAAAATGGCAGACTGATTGGGACAAAAGCAAACAAAGGAGAATTTTACATATCATTAAGGAAGTCAATAGAAAAATCATACCACCTAGGTGCAATAGTTATGAACAGTCTAAACTAAACAGAATAATCTTGGGAAAAACAAAACTGGCTAACAGCTTTGGTAAATATATAGGACCTTTTCCACACAGCATTAATTGCTTCGGTTGTAACTTACCTGAAGACTTACATCACATATTTAATAACTGTAACAACAACCAGAAGGAAAAGAACATATTTAGATCTAAACAACTAAACATCTCTGCACCAAGTACATACCCGGAAGTAATTCAATTAAATAACACCAACCCCCCCAAAAATATAGTACAAATAATACTATATAATAAATAACAACCATAAGGAATGCCCCCTGTTGGTCACATGGGTTCATTGGCCAATCAGGGGACAGGACCTGCAACCGCGTAAATACGTTAAGCGGAATTTGTACAATAACAAAAAATAAAATAAACAATATCCATAAGGAATGCGAATGCATAGGACCTGAAGGGTTCCGTTACTTGTAAAAGAGCCCACCTACACTATGCTGGGTATAACGCCCCGGATGGTAACTATGCTAAACAAACCTAATAGGATACTTTAAAGATATTGAAATTTATAGACTAAACATATAAACATTGAAATTTGCATTATAACAAAGTAAAGAACAAAACAGAAACAATAAACAAGTGTCTGGGAAACCACCTCTCTTCTGTCTATTCTTACATTTCTTCCGATATACAGCCTCATTGACAGCATTATACAACTAAACTAGGAATGTATTTACAGTTAAAAACCCCAACAAACCGGGATATCCACATGGTCTAAACGTGACCATCTAAAACGTCTCCTGCTTTATGGCCTCAAATAGATTTTATGAGGTAGTCTCAAAGTCCAAAGACTATCAGGCCCAGCGACACAATGTCGCAACATAAAAATATTTACTCTAAGAAAGATCCCTAAATTATTACCATATAAGGTAGTCAATGCCCAGACTATCAGGCCCCGCGGCACAAAGCTGCACTAATAATCTAAGCTATAAGAACTAAGGCCTATAACATGATTTAGATGGTCAATACCAGACCATCTAGCAAGACAGCATTTTTACAAATAGAGGCTTCTATAAATTAATTTCAAGAGGGGAGGGTCGGTAAGGGAATGTAATTTGGTGGGCTCACCCTCTCTGCTGCTCCTCATTCTTAAGAAGTGAGGGTCTGGAAATTAAATAGTGTTTTGCTATTAAAGCAGGATTACATCTACAGTCATCTACAGTCATTGCGAATTCAACAAATACGTTCTCCATCAGCAGCCCGCCAAGCAGTTTCGACCAGCAGAGGAGGCCTAGCAGCCCGCCAAGCAGTTTCGACCTGCAGAAGTGGACTAGCAGCCCGCGGATCAGCCCGCCAAGCAGATCTTTCTACAGAAGTGGCCTGGCAGCCCGCCCAGCTGAAACTCTTCACACCACCAATCATATTATCATTTCGACTTGGAATCTAAAAAGTAAGTACTCATTTTTGGTTAAACCTACGGATATATCATTTCATTTGTGCTGTTTAAAATATCTATTAACTCTACTCTCCTTTATTCTTACTCTGAATCTCACATATTCAATCAACTCAAGTATTCAAATCACAGTGTTTAACGTACTATTGGACTTATCTATTTATAGAATGTCTACTTTAAACAAATCTAAACCCAAAATCACAATGAAAACAATTCGATATGCGCTAAGGAAAACAAACAATGCACTTAAACTGGTCGGAAAAATGAACACCGCTTGCAACCCAAATGTTGACAACTCCCAAAGTTCAATTAGCAATCACTCATCGAGCCCTAGTTGCAACGGAAATACCGAAACTACAAGCACACCCAACCAAAACCAAAACACTGAAAACAACAACATGGCCATGACCCAAACCATTGTGGACAGCCCATTTCAATTAAAAAAACTTTTCGGCACATTCTCATCAAGTCCAACATCTTACCAAATTGTTGAACGGCCACTTGTTGTTGTCTCTCACATACCTGATACTACTAAACAATCAATGGATAATGGGGGAAGGGTAAATACTATTACTCCACAACAACCATTTGGAAATCATATTTGCTCACCAATTACCACACCAACAACGAGTGCCATAGCAAGTATGAGCATCTTGGAAAAAATGAACTCTTCCCTTACATCACAAACTAAACTACCGACAACAATAACAATCAGCGATGTAAACAATTCACAAACTGCCTCTCCAAATCTCAATGCAACTCCAATCAAAATAAACTCAGAACTGGATGACGGCATATTATTCTCTACTCACAATAGTGTAAACAGACTATCAACAACACCCATTAAAACCCCACCACCATGCCTATCACCACTACCATCATCCCCAATTCAGTCACCGATATCAGCAGTAAATGAATACAAATTTCACATGAGTCAGACCCCAGGACCTTCGAAAGAAATTAGATTAGAAGATTTATTACACGAAACCCAACGACAGGAAAATACCATATCTGATGCATGTGACCTTGATGCTCTCAGTGACCTAGATCAATCTACAATAATTCACCTTCTATCACCAGGAAAAAGACAAACCTATAAATCTATAAATAAAGGTAAACAACCAATGAATGGACAACCAAAATCAAAACAATTACACCAGGAAATACCAGTAACACTTAACATCAAAGGAACCAACATCAAGCTAGCAGCAACAAAGAAAGAGCAACAACAACAACAAAGGACGAAGGACCAAACCAGAGACGGGAAACGACAATACCATAATAAGGAACACACTATATACATCAGCAGCGGAAACTCCAAATTATTCAATCTGAGTACCAAATCAATAGCTGTTGCCTTAACCAAGGCTCATCAAGGAGAATTTAAGATTATCAGACCGAACACCAATTATGTCATAGTACATTGCAACACATCTAGACAGGTAGCAAAGTATATGGAAATAGACAAAATAGGGACAATTAATATGAAGATTACAAGACACAACGGAAGCAACACGTACCCTTCAACCAACCCCATCCAAAAAACGGTCAACCACAGTCAACATACCAACACAAGGAATGAAAACAAGATAGAGAAAAACAAAGATCAAACCAAAGCGGAAAACACCAAAATGGGACAAACCACCTATTCAATTTAGAAAAAAAGTTATTAAGTTACATTCCATTCACAACCAGATCAACGACGAGGACTTAGCCCACAAACTATACGCCCAGGGGGCAGACATCAACAAAGTTACTAGAGTCAAAACTAACAATAATTACACATCCAATGTAATCATTGTCCACTTCAACTCTATACCCATATTACTTGTCTACTTCGATGGACACTCTTACCCCACAATGAACTATATTAACAAGCCACGATTCTGCAGCAACTGTAGGAGATGGGGCCACTACACCAGCAACTGCAAAAACAGACCCAGATGCAACAAATGTGGAGGTAACTATGCCAATACATGCACAAGAAAGGAACCAAAATGTGCAAATTGTAACTCCGAACAATGCAAATACGCTATACAGGAAAATGATATTGTACAAGAAATTAATGAACTATAACTATCATACAATACAGCAAAAACACAAGTTATCATGGACAGCAAAAAGCCCAAAACATCAATCAACTGTCCTATAACATTATTAACATCAACAACTAACACTATTAACAAAAATGCTGGAAAACCAAACTAACCCAAACCATCCAAACACAACCAAACCCAACCCAACCTATATCAACCCAACCAAACTCTATCTAACCCCACCAATCTCAACCCCACCCATCCCAACCCCACCCATCCCAACTCCACCCAAACCCCGACAGTCAATAGACACGTACCAATATCAACAAAGGACACACGAACTAATTACCAACAAATTACAGTAACCACAACCAGCAAACCCCATCATAACCAACCTAGAATTGTATCACTCATTAAAGATCTCCGTAACCAAACTAACACCGTTACTAAAGAAATCCCTAAACAACAAAAATGTAGTTTAGAAATAGACGAACCAAAAATAGGTAATGAAAATATAAATGAATGCCAAAACGAATAGTTCACGCAAACTACCATACTAAACTACATAAATGAACTTCTAATTGGTATCACATCACTAACTAAAAATAATGTGGTACCTTGTACACCGTTAATGCAGTTACTTTTGGCCTTACTAGAGAAACATCTAGTGGTTATGGAATAATTACAAATCTATAACTATATTTATAATCAAACAACGTCAAAACCAATGGATAAAACAACCAAAACTAAACTATAATATGGCAATGGAACTGCCGGGGATTGACCACAAATAAATCGGAGCTATTAAACAAAATACAAACGACTAACAATAAACCCGATATATTATGTATACAAGAAACATTAATTCATCATAACTCTAAATATTTACCACAAATCCCCGGTTATGCCAATTCAAAATTCATTACACGAAATGAGGGAAAAAAGGGGGAGGATTAGCCATATTTGTCAACGACAACCTCCCCAACACAACGTTTAAACAGCAATCAGGATATACAACAGACAATAATAACAACATTTGCTTAGAGTATCAATCAATACTCATCAATACTGGAACTCTTACATTCGAATTTTTTAATATCTATGACCCCGGTAAACCCCACCCAGCTACACTTGATAATTATAAACAACTAATTAGCACAACAAACGAATATATAATATGCGGAGATTTTAACGCCCATAATGAAACATGGGGCGGTAAACACCTAGATGCAAGAGGTGAAATATTAGAAAAATGGATCCTTAACAATAATTTAGTTATATTAAACGACGGAAGCAATACTAGACTCTCACCCGTACATGGTACATTATCAGCCCTAGATCTAACAATATGTACACCAAAACTAGCAGCTTTGTCCAACTGGGAAGTTGATAAAAATTCTACACTAGGCAGTGACCACTTCCCCATCATCATAACCATAAATATCATCACTCCAACAATCATCCAAACTAAGACGCAAAAATGGAAATTGGACAAAGCCGATTGGAAACTATTCCAAAAATCACTTACCGAATTTAGATTACCAGACCTACAAGACGACGACATAGATACTTACAATAAGAACATCATAGAAGCAATAAATACAGCTGCTTCAATCAGCATCCCAAAATCAGGAACAGGAATCATCATCATAAACCCAATCCCATGGTGGAATGAGGACTGTACTACTAGGATTAAAGAAAAGAAAAAGGCACTAAACAGATTCAACCACACCAGACTTGCATCCGACTATAAACATTACAAAGCACTTGAAAAATTAGCAAAATCAACCATTAAAAAGCAAAGGAAAAATCATGGAGTGAATACTGCTCCACCATTGAATTAAAACCATGTAATGCTAAACAAGTCTGGAGCAAAATTAAAGCCATGCAAGGAAATCATAAAACTTTCACCCCAAATATCCAAAACACAACTACAAATAAAGAAAAAGTAGAAGTTATCGCCAACTACTTCTCCGGGATAAGCAAGAATACCAATCATACCACTCAATTCCAGAAACATAGAAACATAATGGAAAGCAAGCACCCGGAATATTTCAAAGACCACGATACAAGACCCTCACCATTGAATTTACCCTTTACCCCTACCGAATGCAAAACAGCCCTTAAAAGTAAAAAATCAACATCACCAGGTGAAGACAAATTAGGATACGAAATTTACCGAAACATCCCACCTAACATTGAAGCAATACTAATAGACATGATCAACCAATCCTGGAGAACTGTGAAAATACCTAGGAAATGGAAAGAAGCCATAGTAATCCCCACACCAAAAGTAGGAAAGGACCCAACCCAACTAACATCATATCGTCCAATCTCATTAACTGACACCATTTGCAAGATGACCGAAACAATGATAAACAACAGACTCAAACACCACTTGGAAAACAACAATCTCTTATCCAGTAACCAAAGCGGATTTAGGAACAACAGATCTACAATCAACCAATTAATTAGATTAGAATCCCAGATTAAATTAGCATTTAACAACAAGCGAAAATGTGACCGCCACCTTACAGCAATCTTTTTAGACCTAGAAAAAGCTTTTGACTTAGTCTGGACCAATGGACTAATAGCCAAACTTAATCACTACGGCATCAATGGACATATGTTCAATTGGATCAAAAGCTTCCTTACAGACAGACACATTAGAGCCAAAATAGGAGACAAATTATCAGAGGAATACACACTAGAAAATGGAACACCGCAAGGAAGTGTTTTGAGTCCCACACTTTTTAACATTATGATTAACGACCTCGGAAACGCAACATCAAAACAACAGTAGACTTATCACAATTTGCAGATGACAGCGGATTATGGAAAGCAGGAAACCAAAAAAGCCACAAAGTAATATCAACAATAAATAACATCAGCAAATGGGCAGATAAATGGGGATTTAAACTATTCAAAGAAAAAACCACAGGAATCATATTTACACCCCCTAATAAACACCCGATTCAACCACCATCATTGTACATACAAGGAGAATTAATCCAATTTAAACCGATAGTTAAATTCCTTGGTATGTACTATGACCAACATATTACATGGAGTCATCATATCACTGAACTAATATTAAGATGCAACAGAGATCTGAACCTACTGAAAAATATGAAAGGGTTTCAGTGGGGAACAAACCAAAATACCCTAATAGCACTCTACAGATCTCTAATTAGATCAAAAATCGATTATAGATGTCAAGTATATGCCTCTGCAAAAGCCACTACGCTCAAGCGCTTGGACAAAATACAAACACAAGCGCTACGCATCCGCACAGGCACATTAAGAAACACATCAAAAGAAGAATTACTAATACTTACAGGAGAAATGCCACTAGCATTAAGAAGAGACGAACTACTATTAAGATACGCAGCTAGAATCTCCATACATAACACTGAACATCCCACAAGAGAAATCATAAACAAATGCAACAAAACATTTAGTCAAAAATTAGTAGCAAACCCACCATCCGGAAAAATGATGCACATACTATGTAAGGACCTACAGATAGAGACATTACAGGCAGAGCCCATCCGTTATCCCAACCCAACCCAACCCCATGGAAGGTCAATCAACCCAACGTCAACACCATAGCAACATCATTTGGATCAAAAAAAATCAACCCCCATGAAATTAGATCCCGGATATTGACGTTATTAGACAACACATATAAAGACTACGTTAAAATATACACCGATGGATCGAAAACGCAAAACCCCGATAGAACAGCAGCAGCCTTAGTCATCCCGGAATCACATATACATTTAGGAAATAGATTACCAAACAATTGCTCAATTTACGCAGCTGAATTTTGGGCAATCTTTGAAGCACTTAAAATATCACAGAAACATCATTTTAAAAACACACTGATAATTAGCGACTCACTCAGTGTATTAAAGACATTATAAACTCAACACTCTAACGGACGAGAAAACCTCCTTAAAGAAGTGCTTCTTTTACTTAACAATATGACCAACTCAAATCAAAACATTGAATTTCTATGGATGCCATCACACATCAACATCCCAGGAAACGAACAAGCAGACATAGCAGCAAAAAATAAACTCACAGATCATGATATTATAAACATCAATTACAGCGTCCCCGAAATTTACAGCATTATAGCCAAGCAAATAACCAACAAATGGCAAAAAGAATGGGACACGTGCCCTAGAGGTCGCACGCTATACACAATCCAAAAAACAGTGAGTCGTAACACAAAAGAACCCATTACTACCAACAAACACCACCAGCGAAACATTAATCGAATCCGAACTGGAAAAACACTGCCGGCAGGCAATATGGGCAAATATATACCAACCATGAACCCCAACGGACCTAAATGCCAACACTGTCAATGTGATGAGAATCTACAACATGTATTTAATATATGCCACAAATAAAAGAACAACGAAATAAATTAAAATGCTCACTTAAAAACATCGGATCCCCAACAACATATTCACTATTCCTGTTAGAAACAAATCCAAACCCTAATCTAATTAATGAAATTGATAAATTAGGAAAAATTTAAGAAAAATATAAGAATATATGTATTTAATATATGCCACAAATAAAAGAACAACGAAATAAATTAAAATGCTCACTTAAAAACATCGGATCCCCAACAACATATTCACTATTCCTGTTAGAAACAAATCCAAACCCTAATCTAATTAATGAAATTGATAAATTAGGAAAAAATTTAAGAAAAATATAAGAAAACCAACAAGTATTATGGAGGTGGGGTGGCAACATGATGGGAACGCTTAACGTATCATCATTGTGGTAACTCACACCTCTATTATTGACTCTTAAAATATATGCATTAAGTGGGTGGGGGGACAGCACGATGCTACTATACATTACACTGGATAGCCAATTGGCTTGTCGTAAGACACCGGTGGGCGTATCATCGTTGTGGAAACTCTCACTCCCGAAAATGCCACTTATTTTGTAACTACCCCTCTTCTTTTTACCTATCTATTTTCTACTATCCTCTTGTAATAAATTTGGAGTAAGTGTTAATGAATTTGAACCATGCTTGGGTCGTTAGTAGTGAATTTGGGTACAAGCCGAATGACTGTCCCTGGCATGGAGTAACATAGTCCATATTAAATTTCCGCGGTGTATAAAAGTGATGTGATTGAAAGGCAGTATTTATGGGGGGGGGAATATAATGGAATCAATAAGTTGGAACTTGGTATATCCGTGTATGTGTCCATAGTGGAAAACGGGCGTATGTATATGAGCGTGATACGCCGGAAATTCTGTGGATTGACTGGCCTAGGGTCGCGCAGTTAAATATTTCCCAGTTAGTAAGGGAATACTAGTGGAATTTCTATGGCATGACTGGCTAGCGGTACGGGAATAGGATGATAATGAAGAAAAACCATGCTAAAGTGCGGTTAATGGACTCTTGGGCAAGTTGTCTCCTCTGGGTCGCCCATTGATTACAGCAAAGATTAATAATTATAGCAGACACGTCTTTCTTTCCATTTTACAACTCAAGTTGTATGGAAGTCTTTGGAAATTTGGGGAAAACATATGACTTCTAGCGTGACTCGCGCCAGGGTTTTGACACTGCTTGGTCAAGTAAATACCCCTGTGCGTGTAACACTCTCTTTTCTTCACCTTAATGGAATAGGATAAAATTTACTTAGTTTAATCACTTTAAACCTGCGGGTATATAATGGTTTAATCAGCACTTATTTTGGCAAACAGGCTCTAGGAATCGTACTAGAGATACCTGGATTGAATCCACACCAATAAACAGCCCGGTTTATATCCGTGTGATTTTCAATCAAAAGAAATAACAATGCTGATTAACCAGTTTTATCTCGCACTAGAGCGGCATAAAGTTTACTTAGAATTACATAGAACCTCAAATAAGATTTATAAGGTAGCTTAATTCCAGAGCTATCAGGACCAACTGCACAATGCGGTAATTAAATAGTTATATTAATAGGTTTATTATAGATCCCATAAATTAGAATTATAAGGTGGCTTAATTCCAGAGCTATCAGGCCCGACCGCACAATGTGGCAACTCAAATTTATAATAATAGGACTTACATAGGACCCCAAATTACTTGTATAAGGTGGCTTAATTCCCAGAGCCATCAGGGCACGCCGCACAAGGTGGCAATTAAATAGTTTAGAAAAATAGGAAACCAAAACATTAACCTTATGAGGTGGCTCACTCCCAGCCATCAGGGCCTTTAAAAGTGTTAGTAACTATGCCATCTCCGTCTTTTCTCTAAATTAAGCAGCACAAATGATCACATGATAATTTCCAAATTTATTCTAAGTACGTCAAGACGAAACTGTGATGCTTGCGCCATCCTTTCCGGGTCATCAGAATCGCCTTTCCTCTTCCGACATTCAACACCGCCGTTAACCAAATGATTTCATACTATTAATCATATCTCGTGAGGCATTTAAGTCTAGAAATCAGATAATTCGAATAACACCAAATTGGTGCATTAAAGCGTAGGGAGGTGTGGCACCTTACCACCTCCCTCGAAACAATTAAATATCCCTAAACGGGGATTTAACCAGTCGTACATGCCCATATGGGCGAAAACGACTTTAATTAAACTAGTAGTAGTAGCACATTCTGGCTGCACATCCTCCAGTAGCTAACAAAATACACACACTCTGCAAAGAACTCAATCAAATAGAACTCCAAGCAGAACAACTACTTATCAAGGACCCCACACCTTGGAGAAATAACCAACATAACATCAACCTAACAGCACTCCAACTGGTACATAAGCGTGACAACCCCAATATCACATTAACACAAGTACAAAGCCTCGTCAACAACAACTATGATGGATATGTAAAAATCTATACTGACGGCTCAAAATCTAAAGAACTACATAGAACGGCTGCAGCGGTAGTGATCCCAGAACATCAGATCACATTTACGACAAGACTACCGGATGACTGTTCCATATATACCGCGGAATTCTGGGCCATCAACCGAGCCCTAAAATGGATAGTAACACAAAATCAAAAACAGTACGTAATCATAACAGACTCACTTAGTGTACTTGAAGGACACACGGTACTAATTCAACTCCAATGGTAAACATATGGAAACACTGTCATATTCAAAATTCAATAACTTAACATTTCTGGGTGCTGATGATCAGACCTATATTTTTCCATGCACAACTAACCTTGATGTAAGTTTTTAAATGTAGAAAAACATAGGACCCGCGGCATGTTGTTGACATAAATTGGCAGGAAGCACATGTTATTGATTCTGCACCAAATGAATCAGGTGCTACTTTCATTATTGAGTACTAATAGGTGAAGCCTCTAAATTTACTTCAATTGCATCAATAGAATTTTGTCTATATTTTTTTAAAATTACAGATAGGATAAGCTCTCAAAAAATATTTTTACTAAAATTTTAATTTTCATTATTAACCAATTATGGACCACCAAAGCCATATATACTCTATTATTTCTTCACCCATTTTTAGACTGGTTCACATCTCTTCCGTATAATTAGTACCGTGTGTCCTATAACCAGATTTTAATTTTTTTGAAAAAGTTGCATTTTACTCATTGATATTAGAGTATAATTGTAAGAAAGACCTGGCCATGCTGGTGCATGAATAATAGTGCAATTGCATTTTATGTGATACTACTGTACATAGCAAAATTGCATCCGCATTACATGTTGAAGTGTTGTATTGTACTTATTAGTGCATTATTCTTGTTATTAAAAAAATTAGATTCCGACTTTGTATCTTAGTGTTATCTTTCTATAGCATGCATGCTACACAAAATAAACACAAACATGCTGACATCAGCAAGTATGACATCATAGGGTATCAAATTACATGACACCTAGTTTTTCCATCTCTCACTGGCTATAAGACAAGTTTTAAATGTTTTAAATTTCAAAATTGCATTTCTTTTCTTGCTGACATATACAGAAATAAGATACAGTGCATCCCTGATTCCTATCATTCACACCCAACCAATAAGTGTGCCACATGACAGGTCAAAATGATAAGAGGTCATTGTCCTTCTGTGACTCTGACTCACCCAATGAGGCCTCCAGAGATGCTGACATTCTAAAACTATTTAAACTATCAACACAGGTGATTCATCACCCCCAAATCTTAATAAAAAGGTATAAAAGCCAAAGGAAAGTTCCATAAGTATTATAATACTGAAGAATTAAATAACTGAGTGATACTTTTTAGCATAAAACTATAGGAAAGGATAAGGAAGCAAAGAATAGACAAAGCCATTTCTTCAAGCCTGGTAATGTTCCCCACAATGGGAAAAAATGTACATCAACCCAAAAGATAAAGCCACTTGAGGTCTATTACATAAGGACAACAAGAGACAAATTTGAAAAAGCTATAAAAAGTTCATATAATGCTGACACTGAAGATGACGATGGAAAGCCCATGTACAAACTGCTTCGGCACAAGCAAAGAAGTAAGCTGGAGGTGGAGCAATATGTGGAAAACATTGCGATGCCAGGGTAAGTCCATGTTTCTATTCAATATTCAGACACTTATATAACTTATCACTGCATAAACTACTTAGTAAATTTAAGTAATAGAATTGAATTGCATATTAAAGTTGTCTAATGCATAAAACTATACCAATATTTACCCCAAACTCATAATAAGTTTAGAAAAAGTCTCAAAATCATTATGATGGCTACTTTCCACTACAGGTAGTCTTAAATTACTTACTTTTCAATATAAAGCTGAATAAAGTACATAAATTATTTAAAAAAAGAAAAATAAATCAAACCTCCAGTCACTCAGTTCTAGTCAAAGGGGAGGAGGTAATATACATTGATTTGGCATACCAAGTAGCAAGCTCTAATTTACAGCTAAATGATTCTGTACTATCAATTGATAGTATGTGCAGAGCAATGTTGCATTTATCAATAGATTTTGCTTCAAATCTGAAACTATATTTCTAACATGAAACTTGTTTTATCTATTTATATCAACAGGTCTGGTGAGAAAAACACATATCAATTGGTTTTTGCAGAAAAAAATGCTGAGATGTGGAGTACTGATTTTCAAGAGCACCAGTGCCTACACCCTGAATGTCAGGGGTTTCTGTCATGGGACTTGAAACATGAAGAGAAAAGAGGTCTGGTGTGGCGAGAGAGAGCACTATGTTCATCATGCCGTTACACTTCAAGAATGTTTGAATTGTATCAAGAAATGCCAAGGAAAGGTTGTGGAAGAAAAACTGCCTGTGTAAATAATGCGAGACAGATAGGACTTTCACAGACTTCTGTTGGAAATGAAGGGTTTAGAACTATTCTTTTAAGTGCGAGTGTCCCTGCTCCCTCAACAAAAGGGATGCAGAAAAGTTCCAATACCATGCCATTTCAGATTTATAAATTTGATTGGTCTAATCATTATTGCTAATACATGAATATTAAAATCTAATTTCAAATACTACAAACATATTGCTCATAATGTCTGTCAAATTAATTTAACAGAAACATATATTCAATAATTATACAATAACTGCAACAAATATTAATCAAACTATAAAATCATGCATACATAGATACTCACTTTTCAACCATATAACCTAACAAAATTCTACATCTGTGGCTGCCGAAGTTAATATTTTATTATGATATAGGACGCAATCCTGTGATAACAGGAATATAGTAATGTTGTTCACGGTTATTAAGCTTTTCTAATGATAAATTTATATTTCCTTTCCATGTTTTTTTGGCCAGGATGAACTCACTTTTTCAACGTTCGCATAGTTTACATTACAAATCATGCATTTTATAAATCTAAAATGTTTCTCTTTAAAGTCTCTCCAAAACCATCAAAGTTTGAAACGATGATTATGAAAGAAAACAAAACACAGATGTATCACACGAACACGTACATTCTTAAAAATTGGCATGTAATATCGTTTCAATGCACAGAATACAAATTCTAACTTTATTTTGTTGCATTATGCTACTACGTGGGAACAACATCATGAATATAAATTATGTCTTGTTTCCTTACAAACCTTTAATTCTAAAGTATTATATAGCAATATATCAACGAAAGTAACATTTCCTTTTACAGTATATATATAAATGGGGTCATTGCAACTGTATATTAAAAATAAAATATCCAAATAATAGTTCAACTTATGTTATATCAACTCATCTCTGCATGAACTCTATAGGCAAATTATTTATTTTTTAAAAAATGGCATTCATTAGAATCATTATGTCGTTAAAAACGACATCGGAAGTCCAAGAGTCACGTGATTACACATAACTCCAGAAGTTGTTCTCAGACTATTTAAATGTAGAATTTTATATTCTTTCATTTTATTGCAGCCAGTTAGTTCTCAAGAACTTTTGAAAGTGTGGGTTGTTAGATTTGTGTACTCGCGCCACTAGCAATGCAAATCGCAAGTACCATGCAACATTTCATCAACGACTTACTTTAATCGTGTCTTTCCGCAGAAAAAATGCATGACAATTCCTGACAAAATAAGTAAGTGTCATACTCATTTTATGCTTGTATCATTCGATCTGACAAGTTTAAGAGTTTTTTTTTAGGCCATCCGGTTATTGGCAGCGATTTGCCACTACCATGTTAGCACCCGATAAATTTATCTCACGATCAGTTTAGTTTAGTGTTGGAACCCTGTATTGTTGCTTGCTACAGTGTTTATATTTACACTCTGAGACCATACAGCTTGCCGACAGAGCTAAAGAACTTAGAGGTTTTGATCTCGTGCTGCACGTATTGGTCCCAAAGTGTATTTAAAGATTTTTCAAATCTCTAGCATTGTCTCTCTCGTCCTAGGTCGTTACACTGGACGGCTAAGCGCAACAGTTATGCATATATCTATCCAATAAACATGCTGGAAATGTCACTGAATTTTACAACAGGTAGAGAGAAAGAAAGCTTTAACACATGGCTTACAGCCAGATAGTCTGACTTCGTTTTCCGGCTCAAGCAGCAACTGCTTCTGTGCGCAATTGCTTTCCATGAAGGCATGATGGACATGAGCTGACCCTGTTGTCTGAATGGCTCACCAAGGACCTGGAAGTTAAACTCACACTTTTTAAACAAGGCTATTAATGCGTGCTATTATAAATTCCAAACCGAAAATATATGTAGCTCAACAATAACTGGTACTCGTACAGCAAAAACTAACGAATACAATGTAATGATTTGCCTTAAATGTTCCATCCATGTACCACCGTTTCGCTTCTCGCAAAAGTCCTAACTGATATTCGTTTGCCAGCAGGAAGTATCGCTTCCCATCCATTTTGATGTCTGCTACCAAGAATTCGTGAGCGTTGATGAAGTCTTCATTCAGCTGTCAAAATCGATTATTGCTATCAATATCATCCATGTAACAAGTTACAACTACAAAAAAAAGAAATACAGTTTGAACTATCAAAGTTTAATTACAAACTAGATATGAAACAAATTGTTCTTCAACACCCCACCCCACGCCCCAAAAAAGTTGATAGCAGACCAAAAAATTAATGAGCAAACATTATAAAAAGTATAAATCAGTTAGTTGAAATTTTATAATAAAGTTACATCTAACTATAGATTTGTCTCAGTTCTACAAAAATCACAAACTTCAAATTCCAACGTTCTTAGCTCTTCAGGACGTAGCTTCGCTCTGGTTCTATTAACAACACTTTTCAAAAGCGCTTTCTTTGGGAGAGAGACCGTATCTGGTTCCGAACTCTTCAAAATACCGTCTTCGGCAATTTTCAAGGCTGGTGTGAATAGTTGCTCTCTTGCAGCACGTCTCACCTTTGAGAAAGATGTAATGATGTTATGTCAAAAGGAGGTAAACACAAGCGTATAATTATACAATAAACTTATATTTTATTGCATGTGCCACGAAAGCCACTAACATTATGAAAAGCACTTATAATTCATTCAAAGCGTATTGCGTTTAAGAATCATCACTTTGTCAGGATTGAATATTTCATGAATGTTCATTACATCTAAATTTTGTTGTTATAATTCAAATATGCGTTGATCTTGTACCAATTGTACAATTAGCTGTCAATGTAACACGCTTTGCCGACAAAACGTTACCTTGGCGTACACCTGTGCTTTAAGCTAACGGTCAGGGACAGCGGGGTGTGTGTGCTGAGCATAGCTTTAAACAAACAAGTTCCCTTGCTAACGTATTGTCACTGGACGTTTCACGTTGCGACTTCTAGAAGTGCAGCGCCACAAAATAGAGTTGACGTTATCTCGCTACAAAGACAAAAAATGCATGCATATATGTCCTTGAACGGTTTTGTCCAAATAGGAAATGTAATAGAATATACAGATTTGATATAACACACACACAATCACACACACACGTTTGTAAAACCAAACAAACGGTAACATATGATTTTTACCATCAAAATGGGGCCAATTTTACTGTAACAAATTAAGGTCTAGAAAGGTGTATTTTACAGCGTATTTGATACATACACGTAATCTGTAATTGGTTTGTGGTTGATTTCCAAGAAAAACCGTATCACAGTCGTTACCATCAGAACGGGGACACAATTTTTTGGTGTTAGAAACTATACAATCAATTAGGCGACATTCAATATGTATTAAGTTAGATTACAAATAACGATAAATTTAATATAAATACTGCATTAATCTCACCGCATGCACATAAGTTCACATCCTTATTAACAAACTAAATTGAAACTACCAA